>OX467711.1:8744002-9344002 GCA_950111635.1 Agelastica alni
CTATTTTCTCACACAAGTACTCTCTGGACACGGGTGCTTTAGAAAGTATTTGTTCGATCGAAGAAGAGCAGAATCAGCAGAGTGCACGTAATGTGGAGAGAATGACGATGCGGAACACACCCTTTTCGCATGTCCCAATTGGGAACAAAAGAGATCAGAATACCAGAGAGGAACTGGAAGAACGTTTAATGCAATCAATATGATGAGAAGCCCGACGAAATACGAAAAAACCTGGAAAGAAGCCTATTTAATTATTCGGCACATTATTGAAAACAAAGAGAGAGAGAAAGTCGAAACTGAAATAGACTGCCTCTGCACTGAAGCATTGCTAAATCGGATTCCGGTGTAGTGAACGAGACGATAGAAAAGGGGTTTTAGTCGGTAGGAATCTGACACTACCCCTACCTGGGTACTTAGGTAAATTATAACATATCTTTTTTGCCTAATGAGTTATGGCTAATATGACTAAAAAATCTGAAAGGCAGTTCAATTTTGAATAAAAAAGGTATATATATATATATATATATAATATATATATATATATATATATATATATATATATATATATATATATATATATATATATATATATATATATATATCGCGTTAAAACGTGCGTCGGCGTCTTGCGATTCCTAATCTCCATTCCTCTCTATTCGTCCACATGTCCTCTCTCAGATCTCTCTCTTCCATCTCTTTTTGTATGCCTTCTCTCCAGCTCTTTCGTGGTCTTCCTCTTCTTCTTCTTCCTCTGGGGTTTCACTGTAATATTTTCTTTGGGATTCTGTCTGGTGGCATTCTTTGAACATGCCCGTACCATATCAACTGTTTAGTTCTTATTTCGTCTGTGATGTCGTGCTGTACTCCCATTATTTGTTTTATCCTCTCATTTATAACTCTTTCTAGTCTTGATTTCCCCGCTGCTCGTCTCCAGTAATCCATTTCTGTGGCTCTAATTTTTCTTTCGATCTTTTCTTTCAAAGGCCATACTTCGCAACCGTACATTATTATGCTCTTCACTATCGTGTCGTAAATTTTTTGTTGTTGTTGTTGCTTATTGTTCTATCCCACAGTACTCCGTTTAACATTGATATTGCTCTTCTTCCTTTCATATTTCTGTCCAATATTGCTTCTTCGAGTGTCCCATCCTTTGATATTCTCATTCCTAAGTAATTGTAAGCTGACGTGTGTTTGATTTTTTGTCCATTTGATAATTGTAAGTCCTGTTGCACTCCCCCAATACACATATATTCCATTTTTTCTACATTAACCTCTAGTCCCCAAATTTTATATTCTTCTATAAGTTTTCGTGTCATATACTCTGTGTCGTCTATGTCTTGGCCGACTATAATTTGATCGTCTGCGAATGAGAGTGTGTATAATGTTGTGTCCTCATCTAAAGGTATGCCCATGTTTTGGCATTTCCGTTTCCAATTCGCTAGTGCCCGTTCCAAATATATTTTAAATAATGTTGGTGACAAGCAACACCCTTGTTTCAGCCCTTTTGTGATATTAAACCCTGTTGTTAGGTTTTGTCCAACTTTAATTCTTGATTTGGTTTTATTGTATAATGACTTTACTCCTTTTATCAGTTTAATATTAATGTTGGAAGTTTCCAGAGTTTCCCAAAGTTTAATTAAAGGTACGCTGTCGTATGCTTTCTTTAGGTCAACGTACAGTATATGGATCTCTTGATTGAATGCTAGTTTTTTTTCTATAATTTGTGTTAGTGAGAACAGATGGTCAATCGTTGATCTTCCCGCTCTAAATCCGGCTTGCTCTTCTGCTTCCATTTCCGTGTATTCCCTTTCGATTCTGTTTTTTAAGATCTTGCCATATATTCTACTGATTGTGTTTGTTACGGCAATTCCTCGATAATTGTCGCATTTGCTTTTGTCCCCCTTTTTGTGTATTGTTGACATATGTGATATTTTCCATTCTTCTGGGACTTCGGACTGATTAATACACCTTTGAAATAGATCTTGCAGCATTTTATATAATTTATCTGTTCCGTATTTAAATAATTCTCCTACAATATTTCCTGGTCCCGGGGCTTTGTTATTTTTTAAAGATTTACATACTTCCTTCACTTCTTTTGTATTAATTCTAATAGGGGATAATTCTAAAAGGTACTCTTGTTTATTTCATGTAACTTTATCAGTTTTTGAGTTATTTGTATTTTAAACATTCAGCGTAAAGACTCCTAAGCCACCGTTATTACATTGACTTTTTTTCAAGTAGGCTTGTGTTGGAACTTATCAGTTTTTCGTGTAAAGAAATATTAAAAAAATTTACTGTCACTAAGTAAGAGTGTATTATTTGTAGTAAAATAAGAAAATGCCACGACATAATGAATTTTCCAACAGTGAAATGTGTTAAATGATTTGTGTTTTTGCTCAATTGTAGTTGACTTGGTGCAGCCAGAAGGTATTTAGAATCATACCCAACTCGAAGACAACCCAATCACAAACTGTTCAGACGTATTTATACCCGCCAAGGCGAAACAAGGTGTTTGCTACCACAAGATTTACTAGTTCGCCTACAGTTTGCTCAATTTATACTAGATAAACAAAACGAAATCCAGGATTTTCTTAATTACCTCCTTTTCACCGATGAGGTGACGTTTACTAGACGAGGAGTTTTTAATTGGAAATCAACCATTTGTGGGACTCCAAAAATCCACATGCTCTAAAGGAACGACATTTTCAGCATGAATTCAAGGTAAATATTTGGTGTGGTGTGATATCTGGTTTTTTTATTGGTTCTTTTGAACTTCCTCCTAATCTGAACGGGCCCCTCTATTTAAACTTCCTTGAACAACAGTTAAACACACTACTAGAGGATGTACCACTGTCCATAAGGCGGAACATGTGGTTTATGCAAGACGGGGCGCCGCCACATTTTTCTCTGCCAGTACGGCAATACCTGAATGAACATTTTCCTCACTGGTGGATTGGGCGTGGCAGTGAATTTGTTTGGCCACCTAGAAGTCCAGATTTAAACCCTCTGGACTTCTCAATATGGTCACAAATAAAGGACATGGTTTACAAAGATACAATTAATTTCATCGAAGAATTACGACAAAAAATTCAAGAAGCTGCTAATATTATAAAAAATAATCGACAAATGTTATTTAATATTCAAAGACCTTTAAGAGGAAGCCTTACAAAGTGTATTGAAGTGGATGGCGAGCATATTGAGCATTTACATTGAATTTTTCTTTTATCACTGTTACTGATTGTTATCCCGCATAGTAGTAATTTAAAGGAATAAATTCATTTCACCAAAAACAAAATTCATCGAATGTTTGAAATGCAAATAACTCAAAAACTGATGGAGTTACATGAAATAAACAGGAGTACCTTTTTTATTCAAAATGAAACTGCCTTTTAGATTTTCTAGTCATTTTAGCTAAACTCATTAGACAAAAAAGATATGTGGTAAACCTGCAACATTTGTATAAGACATGTTAAGCTCAATCGCCATATTTTGGTGTGTAGTATCTCCAGTTCAGAGATTGCCCATCCTTAATGAATCACCCTGTATAATTCGTTTTCTAAATTTAACAACTATTGCAAATTTTGCCAAATAATTTCATTTTTTATTTTCAGGTTTAATTCAACTTTGCACCTAATTTGAAAAAAAACAAAATTAAATCGTTAAGCAAAAAAATGTAACCTTTATTACTCAATATTTTTTAAACAAATTTGTTATACACTTTTAATAATAACAATTATCTCTGGGCACGCATTTAACAATTATTAATACGCGAAATTTTATTAACACTCGCCTAGCCGAATAAATAAACATAAAATTACACATTCGATTTGTAAACAAATTAATTGAATGTGATAGTTTTACTTTTTTACTTGTTTAACCTTCAAAAGTCAATATCCAACATTACTGAGAAAAAATTGCACGTTTTTTTTAATTAATTATACGTAGATTAAAAGTAGCAGTTTGAAATTATAAATACATAAAAATTATTATTTGGGAAAAAATGTTTGGTACGCCCATGGCAAATGGGATATTTTTTATATTTTTATGTCAAAAAGTTAATTATAGGGTCTTTTCTAATACGTCCCCGCATTTTAAATTTCTTTTCTATAGCCAACGGCTGGACCGATTTTAATGAAATTTTCAACCAATCTTTGGATTAGCCCGACGAATGATCGTGTGAAGTTTGGTAGCAACGCCGCATTTTTAAACCCGAAACGTGAATCTAACTTATATAATTGATTTGTCAAATTTAACAATAATAATTATTATTCATGGTCTTTTGTGGTTATTAACACGCTTATATTAATTTCACCTGTATCTTGTATGTATGCATGTATGATTGTGTGTGTGTATAGAGTGGGTTTGGCATTGGAAGGATCCATTTGCCACAGACTTTTGTTATGTTATAACTGTTAAAGGTCTAGACCAATATTCTCTAAAAAGGTTACCAAAATGGCCCTATTCTGGGTATTAAGCAGATAGGTTATATTTAACGGAAATGCGATATCATTTTATAATAGACCCAGAAGTCGTGTGATTTCTAAAGTATGATTCGTGCAAGAAAAGAATATGTGATTTAAGTCACAGATGGAGGAGTTATCACATCTGCAATAAGGTGTTTGGGATAAACTTATTTTGTATAAATGGGCTGGAAATCTGCCGTGATTAAATTTGAGTCGAGTTATGGTAACTGCTTTCTTTCTGCTTAAAATGTTATCTGACAAGTGTGGAACTCTCAGTGGTAATTTGGGGTGTATTAGTGTGTAATGATTAGTGGATGTGGCAGTGAAGTCTTTTCAATGCCTCTCCCAGGTTATAAGCATTTTATTTTGTTCCATTTTGACTATATCATAGAATGGATGAAATTCGACGAGGTTTGTAGAAGACGTTGCTTCTTTAGCTAACTTGTCAGCTATTTCGTTTCCCAATATTCCCCAGTGACCCTTTACCAATACCATGGTAATTTCCACATTAAATTTTGCTAGTGTTAATAGGTGTTTCTTTATGTTACATAAATGAAGAGAATTATGTATTTCATAAAAATTGAGGTCATTCAGTGCATACAGAACAGACGGAATCGGACATTATAACTGCGTCTGTAGTTATTCTATTTTCAATTATCCACTTTAGCGCTTCTTCAATGGCTAGCATTTCTGCGGAGAAGACCGAACAAAGATCAGGAATTTTACCTAATTGGGTATATTTGGTATTGGAAATATAGAATATGTATGATTGTAACTGACTCTTTGGCCTTAATTTTGCCCTATTTTAAGCGACTTAAACTTTGCAAACTTGCCAAAGACCGACAATTCAATAGTTCGATCAAAATATCCGATTATCCTGATTACTTTCGCCGGGATTCATAAATTTCTTTAGGTATCCTTTGCATGAGCGTAAGAGAGATGGAACCGATGCGTGAAATACGCATGCGCGCAGAACAAATATTAAAATAGTTCATCGCATCGGTGGTTCAGTGGTAGAATGCTCGCCTGCCACGCGGGCAGCCCGGGTTCGATTCCCGGCTGATGCATTCTTTTTGTGCTTTTACCATTTAATACATAATTTTTTTATTGGGTAAAACAATCCGAACTGAAAAGCAAAAAAAAAATTATAGTAATCAGGATATTTGGATATTTTAATCGAATTATTGAATTGTCGTCGGTCTTTGACAAGTGTGCAAAGTTTAAACTAAATCTAATCGCTTAAAGTAGGGCAAAATCAAGGCAAAAGAGTCGGTTAAAAACATGCATACATACAAGCAAACAAGATACAGGTGAAAATAATATAAGCGTGTTAAAAATAAAAAAGTTTCTCCTCTTGTGAACCCCATCCGTGGACACACTGTAATAAAGTTTTAGTTAATGAATGGGTAAATACTTCGATCGGATTGTTTGCTCCTTTCTCTAAAACTAACATACAATTCTAACATCAAAATCATTAGACTGACAAAAATTCCTGTTGATAGCAACACCAAAAGGGGATAAAAGTAATCCAAACTTAGGCTAGTTAGGATCGTGGTGGATTGAACGCATTCAGGTTTCTTCGGGTGCCAAAAGCGTATTTGCCGGTATAAAATTCCATATTCCGCCATGCGTTGCAAGCTACAACAAAAGGTTACTGTCAAAACGAGTAATAAAAAAAATAAGTGAGTTACGATAACACTTTTGCTGCACCCTGTATATAAATGAGTAAAAAAAATTATGTTTGCTTGTTTAAAAAAATTGTGTGTAATAATATTCAAAACAACACACATCTTTTGCTTCCTCTACTTTCATCAGTGCTCTCATACATGCTCTTCGGTTGTTGGTACTCTTGACCTGGCCTTTCTTCAAAACAATGTTGATCTGATCGAGATATGTTCTCCGAGGTCGACCTCTACCGATTTGCCCATTCACACTCGCCTTATAAATTTGTTTCGTCAATCTTCCTTCATCCATCCTTTCTACGTGTCCAAACCATCTAAGCATTCCTTTATCTATCTTTGTGACCACATCTTCTTTTACACCACAGCGTTTTCTTATCTCACTATTCTTAACTTTATCCAACCGAGTCACTCCGGCTATACTTCTCAGACTACTCATCTCCGCAGCATTAATCCTATTTTCATGCTTCTTCTGAAAAACCCAACATTCATTACCATACTGATAAGTGTAGAAACTAACACACCTCTAAGCACATCCAGACGTGCCTTTTTTTACACTTTCTGACTATTCATAAAGCTATGCAGTGCCCCATTCATTTGTTTTCCTGCCAACACCCTTCGCTCAATGTCACTGTCATACTTTCCATCTCTAGTAAATTTTGAACCCAAGTACACAAATTCATTAACTTGTTCCACTCTTTCTCCCTCAATCGAAACTTCACAGTTTGTCATGCTTCCTTCTCTTTCAATAACCATTACTTTCGTTTTGCTTACATTTATTTTCATCCCTTTGATTTTCAGTGAATCATGCATAACATTAACCATCGCCTGCAACTCCTCTTCAGATAACGCTAATATGACTTGATCATCGGCGTAAAGAAGGCATTTGACGATCAAATCATTCATTTTTAATCCATACGCACTCTCTTTCAGATCTTTTAAACAATTGTCTATGTATAAGTTAAACAGCCATGGCGAAGCCACACATCCCTGTCTCACACCTTTTTCGATGTTAAACCAGTCCGTGCAAGCTCCGTTTATCCTGACACAAGCAGTGGAATCCTCGTAAAGTGATTTCAGTGCTCCTATTAAACTACCACTCACCCCATACATAGACAATGTAGACTTCACTCTTCACCACTCTGTCATAGGCCTTTTCCAAGTCTATAAAAGCGCAATAGACCATGTTTAAAACATGATATTTTCTTTATTCCTCAATATGAAGGAAAAATTTTCGACATGTTCACTCGTAATGTATTGAGTAAAGGAAAAATTAAGGTAATATTTACCAGATATCTATATTCTAGCAGGGAAACTGAATTTTAAAAAAAGTAGCAAGTGGTTCATTGTGTACGTGGGTTGGTTTACGATGAACCAGGGAAAATTCAACAATGAAGCAGATGGTGCTAACCGGGATTCAGTTTATTCAGACTTGGCTGTCTTATGGGAAAAATGCAATAATAGTAGGGCTTCACACGAGACGAGAGTAAGCGAGAGTAAGCGAGAGTAACAAAAATCTTGTCTCGGTCTCGCCAATTTCCAAAAAATCGAGTCTCGGTATCGTCTCGTTACCAGTTGTCTCGTCTCACTTAATTGTAAATAATGATTATAAATATCATAAAAAATGAAATAATTTTTCAAATCCTATATTTATTACGCTATTATACAAAAATATTTTTACATAGACAAATTTTATAATTTCATAGACTTAATTTTATCTTTTAAATTACTCGATGACCAAGAATTTAAACATAATAACGCTTGCATCACATCATCTTTTATAGATGTACGTGTTTTTGTCATGATCATACTTATTACTCTCTAGTTTGTTATAAAAAAATCATTCAAACTTAAAATATAAAAATCTGCGAGGATAAATATTCATTTAATTAATACCTATTTTTAAATGATATAAACTACGATTACTTACAAAACTATTCAAATTCAAAATAAACAGGATCATCTTCGGAATCCGAGTCGTCTTGCAGGTTAATAATTAGCGGTTGTGTCTCTACAGTCGCATCAATTATATTGTCAAGATCCCACATTTTTTGTTCTTCTTCTATTACATGTCTTACTGCATCTCGCCAATTTTGTTTTGTAATATGTTGTAAAGACTCATATAACAATTCACGTACAGCTTGTATTTTATATGACGTATTTTTTCTAGCCACATAGCTTTTCATTTGTGCCCAAATGAGTTCAATTGGATTTAATTCGCAGTGGTAGGGTGGAAGTCTAAGGACTGTGATGTTTCGTCTTTCCGCCATTTTGTCAACTACGTATTTCTTGAACTTAGATTTGTGTTGCCGGGCAATTTTTAAAAGTTCTGCTTTAACCATTCCATCTTTGTAAGGCAGGGACTTATTCCGCAGCCATTCAATGATATCCTGTTTCTTCCACGCAGTCGTTGGAAGTCTTTCTACTAGTCGTGAATGATAATGTGCATTATCTAATACTATAATTGAGTTTGGTGGTATATGTTCAATCATCTGCTCAAAATACTCTTCGAAAACATCAGCTGTCATCTCCTCGTGATAGTCTTTTGTGCTTTTGGATTGAAATTCCAACAAACCATGCTTAGCAAATCCTTTTTCACTGCCAATGTGAGAAACTATTAATCTACTGCCTTTACCAGAGGGTGGGGAAATACCAGTAGACCAACCTTCCATAAAGGCTTGCCTGGAGCTTGATATATTTTTATCTGACCAAATTTTTGTGAGAGTATGACCTGCGTTTACCCACGTTTCGTCCTGATAGTAAATTGGCTTTCCTTCAGCCCGAAATTTTCGTATAGATCTTAGATACTTTCTTCTCCAACATATTATCTCTTCCCGGTCAATCAAAAGTGATTTTCGGTCTGATTTCTCCCACCGGAAATTTAATTCTTTTAAAACTTGCCACAATTTGGTTCGTCCGACATGAGGCAAATCCGGGTCGTCTCTAACTTCTTGTAAAATTTTGTTTAAGTTGGGTATTTCTTTTTTGTAAAAAAATTCGTGAATTTTCCTTCGAATACCATTTTTGGCAAATTCATCAATTTCAATAGGTTTTCTCCCCCTCTTTAAGTATTCGTTTGTATTTGGGTTAGCTATACCTTGTTTTTTTCTTTCTGATAGGAACCTATATATTGTTGACTCCCCTACGCCCGTCATGTGGGCACAACTCTTGATTATGTTCTGAACAGTGTTTGTGGAATTCTGAGAAAGCAGAGCATCGTGAACGTTCAAAACAATAGTCTTCTCTCTTGGTGAATAGACAGACTTACTGACTGTACGCAACAGTACCGGTGTAAAACTTGATGATGTTGATGATGATGACGAAGCCATCGCAAGCAATCAAACAAAACAAGCAGGAACGAAAGGTACGTATATGTTTGTAGGAATATGAAAAAAAGTTACTCACGCACTGCACAAAATTCGCAAAATAAATATTAGAGACGTTAATTACTGCCGTAGACGCCGAAACACCAACGAGCCGTAAATTAAATGCGATCAAAAACGTACTAAACCTAATGAGGGTCAAACTTGCAGTGAGCTATCAACAAATTGTGTACGGACATGAATAAACACCTCAGGAACCTCCGCCTATGATTTTACGACTATTACGGCCGTTTTATGACTTGGACGCACATTTTGTGCTATCGACAAATTATGAACGGACTATAGAGCTTTATTTTTTTTCAATTTTTGTGGTCTATCTTGTAGAACCTGCCGTTTTTGATTGGTGAATTGTATTCAGTGAACCAATCTGTGGTACACAATGAACCACGGTTGTATAACACGCCTTAATAGTTCAATGTGTACTAACCAAGCCATTTTGTATAAAACCCTCCAAAAACACCAACAAACAACATAATAATTAAACTTTATATACGTCATTTAACAGCCAAAGTAACACTCAATGACGTAGAATAGAAGGAATAATATTATAGCTATCAGTTTTTTTTCTTTTAAATGTTGAAACGTACCGGGAAGAGTTACGTTGGCGCATAAAATTTGGATATACTTAAATAACACGTGTACACAGTACGAAAAAGACAAGATAACCGAGGGTGTAAGAAATTATACATAACCGAGCCTAACGGTCAGCAATGCGACATTAGCCGAAGACGCCCTTCGTCAATATCGTAATGGTTCATTGCTGGACGAACCACCCTAATGATAACATTTTTGCTGAACCCCGTTTAAAAATGATTTAAAAATACTTGTTTTCGGTAAATGAAAGTTTATAATCAAAGGATAATTTTTAAAACGGGTTAATTAAAAAAAATTAGTGAGTAAAAACACTTTTACTGGATCAAAATGATTTAAAAAATTCTGCTAACTTTTTAGCGAACAAAAGTTAATTATCGAGTTAATTATAAGTTATGATAGCACTTTTGCTGGACCCTGTATAAAAATAAGTTGAAAAATTCTGTAGCTCGTTTTTTTTTAATTGTAATAAAGCGATTATGAGTTTGTATAACATATTCCAAATATGTAACAAAATCATTAATTTTAACTTTTTAATTTTCAATTCCGTCAACTAAAAACATTGTTATTCTTTTTTTTTAAATTTTAATCATTGGTTGTTTACTTACCACGTGTCGAACATATCCCTGAACGGCGAGTTTTTTTGCACGTTGGCATGCATGGGTTGCGAATTGTACATTTGTATTTCTCTCAATTCGCAAATAGACATATCCGTAAAGGTTTTCGAGATTAATGGATAAGCCGTGGCTACTTCCACGTGGAAAGCGTAATCTCCTTTTCTCACTAATGCGATACCGTCGTGGGCGTTTAGAAAATTCGAAGTGTTTCCTTGACCCAAGATTTTTTTTAAGTATAATTCCCTAGCAATTTTATCGGTAGTGTACTGAAATTAAAGGAAATAAATATGGCATAATCAAAACCAAAATATTCAGATATTAAAAATATACACACACTCATGTACACACATAAATGCACACCTTAATTATAAAAATATAATTAACTTACTCTTGACTTGAACATACATACATATAGTCACGCCCTTTTCCCGTAGGGGAAGGCAGAGACCACTTTATTCCACTTCCGCTACGGTTCTTACACACATCTTTTGCTTCCTCTACTTTTATCAGTGCTCTCTTGCATGCTCCTCGGTTGTTGGTACTCTTGACCTGGCCTTTCTACAAAACAATGTTGATCTGATGGAGATATGTTCGCCGAGGTCGACCTCTACCGACTTCCGTCCATTCACACTCTACTTATAAATTTGATTCGTCAATATTCCCTCCTCCGTTCTTTCTACGTGTCAAAACCCTCTAAGCATTCCTTTATCTATCTTTGTAACCACATCTTCTGCCAAACCCAACATTCACTACCATACCAACACACCTCTATGCACCGCCAGACGTGCCTTTTTTGACACTTTCTGGCTATTCATAAAGCTATACAGTGCCCCATTCATTTGTTTTCCTGCCAACACCCTTCGCTAAATGTCACTGTCATACTTTCCATCTCCCGTAAACTTTGAACCCAAGTACACAAATTCAATTACTTGTTCCACTCTTTCTCCCTTAATCGAAACTTCACAATTTGTCATGCTTTGTTTTCTTTAAACCATTACTTTCGTTTTGCTTACATTTATTTTCATCCCTTTGATTTTCAAGGTGGAATCCTCGTAAATAGATTTCAGTGCACGTATTAAACTACCGCTCACCCCTTACAGAGAAAATGTCGACCACAATTCACTTCTCACCACTCTGTCATAGGCCTTTTCCAAGTCTATAAAAGCGCAATAGAACTTCTGACTTCTAGCCAAGAATTTTTCGACTATACCTCGTAATGAAAAGACCTGATTCATACATCTCCTTCCTCTTCTAAATCCTGCTTGCACATCCCATATCATTTTCTCAGTTTCATTCGTTACTCTTTTAATCAATATCTTTGCATACAGTGTGCCGACTTGAATCACTTAATATTACGTTCTTTGCAAAAGGCCTCTCACTTTCATGTTTTAAACATCTAAACCATTACTGTCAATCATATTTTATTGTAGTTATTACTTTCAAATAAATTTAAAAAAAAACAACGCATTTTAGTTTTGTGTTATCAAGACAATGTTATTTACATAAAAATATACATAAATAATAATCCAAATAAAGTTTACAATTTAGTATCATCAGTTATTTCTGTAATATTAACACTTGATAATACTTCTGATGGTAATAAAGTTACAATAGTCCGTGATAACTGAAATAAGCAACAAGTGTTACTTGTAAGGTAGGCGGTGCCTAAGCGACGGATCGAGCCGAGTAGTTACGGAGCGCTATTAGATGTTTCACATAAAAAACATTTCCCTTTATACACAGATTGTAATGTCAAAGAAGTTAAACAACTAAAAAGAATTCCCAAATATAGGGAAATATTTCATGTCTTCTTTGCTTGATAGTCAACTCAAATAAAACACTCTGTATTCAAGATAAATATCAGGTACAGATTTTTGTTTAGAAAATATTTTCAAGAAAATTTAGGAATTTAAAGGAGACACGATGTACATTATACAGCTTGTTTTTGCAGTAATCTACTAAGATTACCTAACTCTAACTAACTAACTTTTCAAGAACATTTTCAAAGATGTTCCAATTTTATGAATTAAAATAAAACACACTGTAGATATATAATTAATGTTTTTTTACACTTGTAAAAAAATTAGTTTACAAGACGTTCATTTCGCAATAGTCAGTCATTATAATGTTAAATAATATTGGATGTACTTTTTAAAGAAATTTCAACTTTACGAATTCAGATGATATCACCTCGTATATTTTTTATGTATATTTTTGTGATCGTCAACCATGCAGATGCATTATTATATTTAAAGTTTATTTTTTCAAAGATGTTACATTTCATATTACACATTTGATCTTAATTAAGGTAAGTTATGCTGAATAATTTAACGACTAATTCTTCTTTTTATTTGTAATAGGTACTTCGGTTGTCCGATTGGTTGATTGTTTATTTGACGAGGTCAAAGGGTGAGAATTTTGACATTTGTGGTTAGAAGAGTAGCCATTTGTTAATTGTTTCTTACTTAAGAAGGTGTTTGTGAATTTGGTGTTTTTATTTGTTTAAACTTGTTAATAGTAGTGAAATTAAGAAAAAGGTCTGCTAGTGTTACGAACCCGTATGAGACTTATTTGCATTGTTTCATTGAATTTATATATTTTATAAAAGTGTTCGGTTATGTAAATAACATTACTTTTGAAGATTGTGAGTACTATTAAGATTATCAGAACAAATTGTTTCATCTATTTGACCCCGAATCATTACAGGTGAGTTGTTTTTCTTTCTATTAAAAATATGCATTTCTAAATGTAATCCTAAATATTTCGTCTCGGTCAAACGAGGTAGTTTGAGTAGGCCCTTCAAATCATTGACGCCATGTTAATTGTAAATGAACACCTGTGCGATTTGTCAGCTGTTATCTATTCAGAGAGCACTAGATGACTTCATTACAATTTTTTTTAATTTTCCTTTCTCTCTTATATATTTCTTATTTACTTTATAAATTTAAATTAAAAAGCCATTTATAATTCCTGGACAAAATTAACGGAACAACATATTAAATCATACAAATCGCTATAATGAATTAATTTTAATAATTTTTTCTGGACATTAGTTGCATTAAAAGTTGGAAAAACGTATTCGAATACTTTAAAAGTGAATTATCTTTAGTATTTCTCTATTAGATTGGAATTAAAATTATTCCTAAGACTTCGTAACAAAATTGTAATGTTTAAAAATTTTTGGGACAGTGTATCGAAATGAATAGTGGCGTGTGTTGCCTCCTCTACTTCGGATCACATCATTTATGTGACTGGGCATGCTTCTAATAATTAAATTTTGAATAAAATCTTGAGGAATTTGTTTTCGTGTTATGATTACTGCATTTTCAAGTTCCTCAGGTTTCTAGGTAAAGGTATTTGACGTTGTAACATTTTCTTGAGGTAATAGTCCAAGCAATAGGGTAAAGTGCGTGCAAAAATTAATATAAAAAAAATGTGCATAGAGTAAATTAAAATTCAGGGTGAGTTTTTATTTCATGCGACTCGATCCTGATTACCGAACATAACCTAAAAAATTGGAAAAGTTGCGAAAAGCGGTTTTTTGTTAATAACTAAAAAACTACAGCTCCGATCGAAAAAAGTTAAATTAGGAAATTGTAGGTAAGATCCATCTATTAAATATATTATAATTTTTCGATATCATTGATAATTTGTTATATTGGAAAAACCGTGAAAAATCTGGTTTTCCATAACTCGTTAACTGTAACGTATTCAAACTTTTTACTTATTGTTAAGTGTAGCCTATGACAAGCCAAAAAAGTTTTTTTTTAAAAATTGATAAATATTGATTATTTTTCAAGGTATATGAAGTTTTCTCCAAAAAGATGCTCTCTTAATTTAGCTAGTTCTGCTCGGGGGATAATGCTACAGTAACGATTTAGGACTTATTTTTTTCTGTAAGAGTTGTTCTTTCATATTATTAAAAAATATATTGATTTTTTTAATTTTAAGGGTCAAAAAATGACTTTAAAAAAATTGCAATAATTTTTTACATGTTTTTTTAAAATAAATTTCTTAATTTTGTTTTTATAGAAATGACTCATGAAAATAGATTCCAGGCATCATTTCACGCAAAAAAAATTAGTTCTTACGATCATTAAAAGCCGAGATAATTCTTTTATTTCAAAAAAATTTGGAAGGCGCAATAATCATCGTACAGTAGTCACCTTTATGGATATTAAGGCTGAATACCTATATTTTTAATAAAAAAATACTAGGATATGTCTAGTTCATTTGCAGTATTATTCATTGATGAATAAAGCGAGGCGTGCAGGCGCGGAGCGTGGCAGGATTGGCGGATGGCGGATTGGCGAGCGCTCGAACTGAAAATTCATTGCGTGCGTTCAAAGTTGCTTGCGCTTGAAAATTTTTGAATATCTTGGCTTCTGGACTATGCACAAAAATAATTTGGTATTTAATTTGGGGTAGCTCGTCGAGATAAACACGAATATCATATTCACCAAATAATAAAATAACTTTATTACGTAGAAAACATTTATTAAATAATTACAGTTTGATGTCAGTGACTTTTTAAATAAAACAAATTTTTTTCCGCAATTAAACATTTTATTTTTCTACATAATCACCTTTTAGCTCGATACATTTAGTACAGCGTTTTTCCAATTTTTTTATTCCCTCCAAATAATAGGTTTTTTCAAAGCTCTCAAAATACGCGTTTGTTTCGGTAATGACTTCTTCATTTGACTCAAATCTCTTACCGCCCAGCCATTTCTTTAGGATTGGAAACAGAAATTAGTCGCAGGGGGCTAAATCTGGAGAATATGCTGGATGGGGTAGCAGTTCGTATCCCAATTCGTGGATTTTGGCCATCGTGACTAGACAAGTGTGCACACGTGCATTGTCTTGATGGAACAGCACTTTCTTCTTCTTAGCCAAATGCGGCCGTTTTTGCTTCAAATCAACGTCGAATCTGTTCAAAAGCTTTGAATAATATTCGCCGGTGATCGTTTTACCTTTTTTGAGGTAATCGATGTGAATGACACCGCGTACATCCCAAAAAACTGTGGCCATGACCTTATTGGCTGACAGACTCTGTTTCGCCTTTTTTAGTCCACGTTCACCCCGAGCAACCCACTGTTTCGATTTTTCCTTGGTCTCTGGCGTGTTGTGATGGATCCATGTTTCATCCACAGTAACAAAACGGCGCAAAAATTCGTCCGGATTACGGCTGAACATCGCTAAACACTCTTTTGAAGTGGTCACACGATTGCGCTTATGGTCGAGTGTGAGCAATCGCGGCACCCATCTCGCAGAGAGTTTTTTCATATCCAAATATTCGTGTAAAATATGATGTACCCGTTCAGTTGAGATACACCTACAGCATAAGCCAACTCACGCACTTTCATTCTCCGATCATCCAATATCATTTCATGGATTTTATCGACGATTTCCGGCGTGATCACTTCTTTTGGGCGACCTGGACGTTCGGCGTCACTAGTGCTGGTACGCGACCACAACGGAACTCTGTTAACCACTTCTTAACCATTGAAATTGATGGTGCCGAGTCCCCGTAGTATTTATCAAGTCTTTCCTTAGTTTCAGTGAAGGATTTTTTACGTAAAAAGTAATGCTTAATCAGCACACGAAATTCACGTTTTTCCATTTTCGTAAAAATTCGCGAGGTTGTGTGCTTTGAACGGCTATCAAACACCAACTGCACGACGTAGCTTGTTTAAAATTGGAAAGTTGCCCACTGATAGATTATAGCTGACGGCAGCACTGTTGCATTTGGAGTAACTGCGCGGGAAATTCAAAAAGTCAATAACTTATCAAACTGCCCTCGTATATTAAAAAAGATTTACATTAAAAAATAATTCTAATTTCTTTATTGGAGGATTGTCTGCTAAATCAATTGGCTCTTCTTTTTCTTTTTTTTTCAATATTTTTTGTAAGCAGATCGTCCATGAAGTTTGGCAATTCTTCATCTATTTCGATGATTATTGTGCCTTCCAGATTTTTTTGAATAAAAAGAAAGTACAACTCGTACAGAAAAAATAAGCCCTAAATCCCCCGAGCAGAACTAGCTAAATTAAGAGAGCATCTTTTTGGAGAAAACTTCATATATCTTGAAAAATAATCAATTTTTCAAAAAAAAAACTTGTTTGTTTTGCCATAAGCTACACTTAACAGTAAATAACAAGTTTGAATACGTTACAGTTAACGAGTTATAGAAAGCCCGATTTTCACGGTTTTTCTAATATAACTCGAAAAGTATCAATGATATCGAAAAATTATAATTTATTCAATGGATAGATCTTTTTAATACTTACAATTTCCTGATTTAACTTTTTTCGATCGGAGCTGTAGTTTTTTAGTTATTAACAAAAAACCGCTTTTCGCAACTTTGCCAATTTTTTAGGTTATGTTCGGTAATCAGGATCGAGTCGCATGAAATAAAAACTCACCCTGAATTTTAATTTCCTATACACTCATATTTTTTTTTTTTTGGTATTAATTTTTGCACATATAACATTGGGCCGCTTCCTCGTTTCTTGGACTGTAATCCCATAAATGCTCGATCGGATTTAGATCCGGGATTTTTGGTGGCCACTGTATAACTGGTATATCAACTCGATTAAAATAATTTAGCTTCATTCGACCGTCTTCTAACTCTTTAGGAAGAAATTGTGACATTGCGGACAGCTTCGAATAATCACCTCGTACAAATCGATAAGCAATAATTTGTCGAGGTTATCTTATCCGATTAATGGGGTGCCATAAATATTTTTTCCCGAACCGTCAGATAAAAAGGCCAAATAAATCGCCGAAAGTAATTTTTAATATTTGAATTTCATCATTACAGCAATTGCACGTAATTTTATTGTTGATAATAATATCCATTCGGGTAGTAAAAAAAGTGTAGATCAAAAAATATGCAAGGGCATCATTATCATCACGAACATTTTAATCCGCCGCCGCGTAGAATAAATAGAGGACCAACGCCACCACCTCCGCCACCGCCACCTCCAAGGGGATTTTGCTGCGTAATTTTGTAGTTCATTGTATTTTTGTTTAATAAAAATGTAAGTTCGTTTCTTTTTTACTATTTCTATGAAAACCTAAAGGTAATAGTAATATTTTGTTTTTGAGAAGACAGTTGGATGTTTGGTAGGTCCAGATTGGAAAATGTGTTTTTTATCCTTGGAAAAAAGTAAATGAATTTGTGTACTTGGGTTCAAAGTTTACTAGAGATGGAAAGTATGACAGTGACATTGAGCGAAGGGTGTTGGCAGGAAAACAAATGAATGGGGCACTGCATAGCTTTATGAAGTCAGAAAGTGTAAAAAAAGGCACGTCTGGATGTGCTTAGAGGTGTGTTAGTTCCTACACTTATCAGTATGGTAATGAATGTTGGGTTTTTCAGAAGAAGCATGAAAATAGGATTAATGCTGCGGAGATGAGTAGTATGAGAATTGTATAGCCGGAGTGACTCTGTTGGATAAAGTAAAGAATAGTGAGATAAGAGAACGATGTGGTGTAAAAGAAGATGTGGTTACCAAGATAGATAAAGAAATGTTTAGATGGTTTGGACACGTAGAAAGGATAGATGAAGGAAGATTGACGAAACAAATTTATAAGGCGAGTGTGAATGGACGGAAGTCGGTAGAGGTCGACCTCGGCGAACATATGTCGATTAGATCAACATTGTTTTGAAGAAAGGCCAGTTCAAGAGTACCAACAACCGACGAGCATGTATGAGAGCACTGATGAAAGTAGAGGAAGCAAAAGATGTGTGTAAGAACCGTAGCGGAAGTGGAAGGAAGTAGTCTCTGCCTACCCCCATGGGAAAAAGGCGTGACTTTATGTATGTATGTATGTAGAAAATGTTGAAAGATGGTGATGGTATCCACCCAATTTGCTACTAGCGCAATCTAGGAGAATCTTTAAAAATTAAGTGTAATTCTTTATCAATTAACACTATTTTTGTACATGTTTTCGTGTTTTTTTGAGTTTTATTTATTATTAACTTAAATATTAGTATTATTTGTATTCATAAATAATTATGATTGCATTTAATATTTTACTAATACAATGTATTTGTACATTTACGTGTCATGTGAAATGTTTCATATTGTTAAAGTAGTTGTGTGATGAGTTATTTAAAAAAAAAAACTGCTTTTGACAGTTATTGATTATTTTGGACAACAATGTGACAAACTGTAACAGGAGTCTGTTTGTACATTGAAAATATTCAATGTTGCAATATGACGTAAAGGCACCTGACTTTAAATCACCGATTTTTGGATTTTTTGTCTGACTTTGTTAGAGCATCACGCAAAAACTACCATAACAATTTTTTTAAAACTTTTTTATTTTAATGGTTAACTCAAAACGTCAGAATGTAGGTTTTTTGACAAGTAGCGCAGACCATGCACGTACATTACTATTTTGTTTAAGTTTTATTCCACGATTTTAAATTTTTTATTCATACATACATAAAGGCGTGATTAAGAGTCAACCAATGAAATCCTTGCTTTTTTGACAATGACGTTCGTTTTTTTGCCGCCTTCATCACGGTATCACAACGGGCCAAAAGGCCTAAGTGGGTTTCCTCCGAACCGACATTTTAACCTAACCTAACCTAAGCTCTATTTATCCTGGCACAAGCAGTGGAATCCTCGTAAAGTGATTTCAGCGCTCGTATCAAACTACCGCTACTTTTCATATTGCTACGAGCCGGCCCCGCTGGCTCTCGCGACAGCGCATCGACCACAATTTGGGGTGAATATTTAATGAGCCAATATACAGAAGACTCTGGATGATTATAGAATTTATTTAAATAGTGCCGATTATTCGAGAACTAACTATTGAAAGGTTTATATCAGAACAACACGGCGAAAGTAAAAGTAAATGGGGAACTGACCGAATCATTCCGCGTCGGCAAGGGCGTAAGACAGGGATGTGTTGTAAGTCTACTTCTGTTCAACATTTATGGCGAGTGTATTATCCGTAAAGCTACAGAAGGCTGGGAGGGAGGTATTTCTGTGGGCGGAAGAACAATCAATAACCTTAATTATGTTGACGATACTACTTTATTTGCCAGCAACGAGCAAGAGCTAACAGAACTGTTACAGCGGGTCGAGATGGCTGGTCAGGAGGCAGGGTTAACTATTAAAAGATCAAAGACAAAAATAATGATTATCGACCGGCCAAGAAACAACAGGCCAAAAACCAAGGAAATAAATGGTATTGCTCTTATAACGAATTCAGGGGGATGCACATCGGAAATCAAAAGGCGGTCAGCAGTTGCAAAAGAAGCCATGGCAAGGCTTACTAAGATCTGGAAGAGTCATGACATAACCCTATCCACCAAGACCAGACTCGTTAAAACTCTAGTATTCTCAGTCTTCTCATATGCATCAGAGTGCTGGGCACTCAAGGAAACGGATAAACGTGCTATTGATGCTTGTAAAATGTGCTGTTGGCGAAAGATGTTACGCGTATCATGGACACAAAGAATAACAAACGAGTCGATTCTAAACCAATTGGAGATCAAAAAAAGACTGCGCACTATCGTCTCTGAGCGAATAACATCCTTTTTCGGACATATCGTCCGAAGAAACTGGAAAAACTCACCGTCCAGGGGAAGGTACAAGGAACGAGAAGCCGAGGTAGATCACCAATCAGATATGTGGACCACATTGTCAGGGAAACCGGAGTACCACTCAACGAATGTTTCAAAGCCGCGGAATACAGGCGGATATGGAAAGATCTCACAGATCACAGAACATGATGATACGATTCCCGAAACGGGTGACCGAATAGAAAGAAAGAATTCAAGAACGTTGATTTGGAGGTATATTTAAATTGAATCATAGATTTTGGGGAAGTTTAGTTTTAAAAGTTAAAGTTAGTTTAAAGTCAAGTATAATGATCCGATCGGTGACGACGAAATTTTCAGTAATCGTGAGTCTCAAGTACAATCGGAGGAAGAAGTTTACGAATGTGAAGTATATTTAGCCGAACATTTGTTATTTTAGAGGCTAGTCGCCCGCCAAGCTACTTCTGTTGCGCTTTACTAAGAGTTTAAAATTACCGAACCAAAGAAGAAAATATCGTAACAATATTTTTGAAATTGTGCTATACTTTTTGAGCTAGTTGTACTTTGATAACGTTTAAAATATTGTTAAGATAATTTCTCCTTGTGTTCGGAAATTCTTAATCAAATCAAATCAAATTTCAAATTTTCTATTCAATAATTGAGTACTTACGATACATTAAGCAGAGAATATATATATATATATATATATATATATATATATATCAAAATTTCCAGACCTGGCATCAAAACCTAGGCAAGACTTGCCTGTTTTGTAATGTGCCAGCTCTGGGAACCCAGACGCAGTATTCTAGAATTTGCCGGTCGTTTCTTTTGTTCCAATAGCCGCGCCGGCAGTCCCCCAATTGTGATCGACGCGCTGTCGCGACAGACAACAGGGCTTGCTTGTAACAATATTATAGCGAGCTATAATGACTAAAAAGATTGACTAACTTAGTATGCAATGTAGATTAGAATAATCCAATCTACAATCTAGTATGCAATGTGATAATAATAAAAGAGTTGCATAAAGAGTTGAATAGTAGAAAATATAACCGTTTAAAATCAGAAGACAAAAAAAATGGTAAAAACTTACTCGTAAGTAATCCTTCGTGTACAAAGTGTCTTCGCATCCAATCTTTATGGGTGAACTTAGCAAATTTTCCAAGGTTCTTACCAAAATTTTCGGTTTCATTAGTAGACTGGAAACTATGCTAGCTGAATAAAATTGATAGGTCACTAGTGAGCAAATCAGCAAAAATATTAAAGCTATTCGTCCCGCATTTAAATATGGAACTTTATTGATACCTAAAAATTAATTTAGCAATAAAATAATTATTCCTAGAAGTGTCTATCACAAAAAGTCCTAAAGGATGTGGCATCTTAGGAAGTAAAACAAACACTGTCCATTGTCCGGATTTTGAGTATCTTGAGGAGTTGTTTAATACAAGTCGCTGAACTGAACTAAAAGTTGTTTAGAATTGGGGCCGTCAGTGGGACCAAAAGGTCAGCAAAAATGAACTACACCTCTCGTCACAATTAAAGCATAATTTTTAAAATCGTGGCATTTCAAATAATTTTCATTTTTCGATTTTTGTAATAACACATATCTTTCACCTCCGGTATATTGTAATGCTTAATCGGTAAAACTAAAAAACGGTGATGTTTTTGATCATTTTTTTTAAATTAAAATTAATTACAAAACATGATAACAGTTCTTCATTTGGCTTCGAAGTTAGTTAGTTTAAATACGTTTTGCTAAATCTTCTAAGTACTTTGTAAAGTATTTTACCCTTAAAATAAAGCAGCGAGAAAGTCGAAAGTTGGCATAATCGGACTGTATTAGAATCGTTATTCTTCACGAAGAAGGATAAAATCGAGTTGAACTCGCTAAACAGTTTAATGTCACTCGGTAACCATTTCCAGAGTTTTAAACACTGGGAGTTACGCAAGAAGACCTGGCCGCGTATTGCTAAACACCCGTGCAGTACAGAGCACGCCTTGTATTCCATGCTCTGAATCATTTGGGGCTTTTCTAGATTAACATTGTTTTGAAGAAAGGCCAGGTCAAGAGTACCAACAACCGACGAGCATCTATGAGAGCACTGATGAAAGTAGAGGGAGCGAAAGATGTGTGTAAGAACCGTAAGGGAAGTGGAAAGAAGTGGTAATAAAATTAATAAAAAACTTAGCAACATCTTTTTCATTAATTACAATCTCCTTGTTCTAGCTTTCTACAAATGTGATGCTTTCGAATGCCGAGAAAGATTTTCACAGTATGGAATCATTTTGATTTAGTGTTTTTAATGAAATTAGTCATTACCTTGTTGACAAAAAACAGCGACTGTGTTTAGTGTCCAAAAACTCCAATTAGCTTCTGAGAGTTTGCAAATGTGTCGATTTTCGAATAACTGATTACATTTAAATACGAAAATAGAAAAAATCGCTACAAAAATCAAAGATATCCAAACGGTACTTGTAAAAGGGTTAATAAAAATTTGTGCTGTGTTTACCCTTCTCGGATTTCTAAAAATAAACGCAGCCCTACAACATAAAAAAAACAATGCTTAAGGCCAGTGGTTCCCAAACTTGAGTCACGGCACCTTTTTTAATAAACATTTTTCATGAATTTTTTTGGTGTTAAGTAAGATGCGGTCGGGTAAGACGAGCACCAGTTTATTTTGCAGTAAAAACTTATTTAAGCGCGTTAAGCAATTTTTGTTAGGAGAAAAACTTATACTTATTGTAAAAAGCTTCGCGGCCATCGATTTAGGGGTGAATGGTTTTTGGGTTTATTTGCCGTCGTAGGTCCGAGTTAATACTCGAGTGGATGGCATCTTCTGGAGATGTAATGTCTGCTTTTTAAAGCTGAGCGTCGAGCAATTTTTTTTAGGATAAAAACTTATACTTATTGTAAAAGGCTTCGCGGCCATCGATTTAGGGGTGAATGGTGTTTTGGGTTTATTTGCCGTCGTAGGTCCGAGTTAATACTCGAGTGGATGGCATCTTCTGGAAATGTAATGTCTGTCTTTTAAAGCTGACGGTTTGTGACATTTGTATGTCACGATCGCAGGTTGTATACGTTTTGGTGGATAAGGCATATTTGAGGGCTGTTCAGGAATTGGTCACGTTCCGGAGATTCATTCTTCTTATGTTTGTAAAGTAGCAGAGTTGTATATTTAAGTATAGATACCCATCTTTCATTAATTTTAAGTGTTTCCTTAGATCTATTAAAGTTCTGCTGGTGTTTATGTATTTCAATCGCTTCTCTATAAAGCCTCGGGTAATATGCAGATGTGGTGCATAAAACTTGAGTTCCACGAATTTAATTCTGTGATCATTATTATTAATTGTGTGCTCTGCAACGGCAGATTTTTGTTTATGTTCAAGACGGCAGTTGGCTTTGTGTTATTTTACCCTAGTGTTAATGGACCGTTTAGTTTTTCCAATGTAGAAACTTCCACATGTGCTTGGAATACGATCAACACCTGCAACTTAGTGAGGCTCTCTTATCCTTGGCAGATTTCAGATAGTTTTCGATCTTCTTAGATGACTTCAAGAAAGTTTTGATGTTATTTTCTCCTAGAATCCGGCCGAGGAATGTAAGGAAAAATGCTTTAGAAGTGAGTCACGACTACTTAGTTCATCGCTTATGCCACCTTTAGTGCTAGGTTTTCGACGCATATATATCTTTTACATTATATCTATTTGATATAAGGGCGTCCTTAAGATGATTCCCGAGGCTCTATAGGGAAGCGATTGAAATACATTAACACCAGCAGAACTTAAATAGTTTTAAGGAAACACCTAAAATCAGTAGAGCTTGGGTATCTGTACTTAAAAATACAACTCTGCTTCCTTACAAACTTAAGAAGAATGAATCTGCGGAACGTGACCAATTCCTGAATAGCCCTCAAATATGCCCCTCCCACCAAAACGTATATAACCTGCGATCGTGAGATACAAATGTCACAAACCGTCAGCCTTAAAAAGCAGACATTACATCTCCAGAAGATGCCATCCACTTGAAATAGCGAAACGTCGAGTATTAACTCAGACCTACGACAGCCTATAAACCCGAAAAACCATTCACCAACAATTTACACTTAAACTTAATATGAGTTAATATGAGTGTAGTTCGTGGCTTCTGGGGTGCCGCGACGCACAGTTTGTGAATCAATGCAATAAATCCGGGTAATTACAGCAAAGTTTAGTTATTGAAACATTACTTATTTTAAATAGTATATACTTGCATACCTCAGAGTCCACGTCTGTCTGCCATATTCCATGACTTCAGCTCTGTCTGAACGGACAAATAAAGGCGACGTTCCGTAGTCTACTAGTTTTCTTTCCAAAGCACCAACTAGACCATCGAAAGTTCCATCGCTTTGTAAATAGCCCCACGATTTGTCAAGACTAATATTGGGCCTGCAATTTGTTTATTTATTCGTGTGAAACGAAAACAGTTGTCGTTAAAAGTTAGAATGTTTATTTATATTTTGTTAGCAGAACCGGGCAGACTTTGTATTGCCAGTGTACATACATACATCCTATAGGGAAACCTCTTTCCACTTGCTACGGTTCTTACACACGTCTTTCGTTTCTTTTACTTTTATCATGCTCGTCGGTTGCTGATACTCTTGACCTGACCTTTCTTTAAAACAATTTAGATCTGATTGAGATACGTTCGCCGAGGTCGACCTCTACCAACTTGCCCATTCACAATCGACTTATAAATCTGTTTCGTTAATCTTCCTTCATTAATTCTCTCTACATATCAAACCATCTAAGCATCCATGTATCTATATTTGTAACCACATCTTCATTCAAATCACAGCTTTCCCTTATCTCACTATTCTTCACTTTATCCATCAGAGTCCATACTTCTCAGATTACTCATCTCAGCAGCATTGATCTTACATGCTTCTTCTACCAAACCCAATATTTACTATTATACATCTTCTTCTTCTTTGTTGTAGGATTGCATCCATCCTATTTGTCTTCAACAATTGCAACCGTAGTTGAGACGCCGAGCGCCAGCTTTCGTGCCCTCATATTGGGGGTCTTCCAGGAAGTCTTTTCGATACCTGGAGTTCCTCTTTAGTGAGTTTTGGTGGACTCGTATTATTCATCCTGTCGACATGGCCTCTCCACTTTCTTCTTCTATTGCGGCCCCATCTCACAACATCTTGAATGTCGCACTGCGTTCTAATGTCATGGCTTCTAATGCGGTCTCGTAAACTGCAGCCTGTCATGCCCCTTAAAGTTCTCATCTCTGCTGTTCTGAGGAGTCGCTTCGTTGTGGAGTTTTTTGCTCTGGTTTCGATGGCGTATGTTATGATCAGTCTTAGACAGGTCTTGTATATTCTTGCCTTGCTCTCGACAGACATGTACTTGTTTCGCCATATTATATCCCGCAGATAGCCCGATATCAACGAAGCTTTTATATTGTTCATACATAAGTGTAGGAACTATCACTGCCACGTCGTCGTGCCATTTTGGCACGTTTAGCTGCCTATGAATTTATAAAGGGCTCCATTAATTTTTTCCCTGCCAAGAGCCTATACTTAATATCACATTTGCAAGCGCCACGGCTTGGAAGTGGACTGTATGAAAAAAATGTTTTGCAGTTGGCGAATCGTCGAAAGATTGAAATCGACTTTAATTTAAAGGGGATTACCTTTAAGGTGATGTTCTCGGCGAATCCGCTGACATAGGGAATTCGAGAGCATTTACGATCGATCGTTTTTGCTTCAATGTGGAATTCCTGCCCTTTGTAAATCGATAAAATCGATGTAATGTCTATATATTTGCGAACACTTGAAATAAGAAATGACACAATGTTTAACTATTACTTTGAATTATAATGAGATTTTACACTTAGCGCGCAACGGTTTTAACTTACTAAATGAAAATGAGAATGCCCAAAACACGTAAATGTAAAATAAATTTGGCGAATTGTTTCTTGTACAGAAGTGGAAATAACAGTGAGAAACTAGTCTCTTATCAAAGTGATAAGTACTCAAAAAAAACTAGTATCAATTTGAACACAAATTAATCCATGAGCGTCGCGTCGATTTATTACAGGAAAATAAGAGGGTAGCGCGAAAAACAGTAATAATTTCGGTCTGTTGTAAACTTTGATGAACCCAATTGTACTTTTACTTGTTTCACTCTTTCTTCTTTAATCAGTCCCTCGCAGTTTGTCATGCTTTCTTTTCTTTCAAGAACCATTACTTTCTTCTTGCTTACATTCACTTTCGTTCCTCTGATTTTTAGTGCATCATGCATAATATTAACCATCGCCTGCAACTCCTCTTCAGATAATGCCAGTATGACTTGATCATCGTCGTAAAGGAGGCATTTGACGATCAAATCATTCCCAATCGATAGGTACGCACTCTCTTTCAAATCTTTTGATCGAGTATACGACCCTAATCTTTACGACCCTAAGTTCTGCTCCTTTGCAATAACGCACGTATACGATCCTACTTTTTATGACCAGCATCTTCTTTCCTCTTCAGCTAATCACACGTACAATCACATTAGTAATGTAAATCGGTATGATTCTAAAAAGGCCTTTCCGCCAAGTTATGTATCATCGACAGACTGTCACAAAACTGACCGACGTGGGGGAAAGTAGATAAAAAGAACAGAGAGAGGCACACAAATTCATTCGTCTTTAGTCAGTCAGTCAGTGAGTTTCCACCAGCCTCGCAACAAACTTCGACAGTCTCTTAATGAACAACAACAGTCTATCGACGAACTTCAACACTGACGCACATCGCCTCTCTTGCCAAGTTTTTCTTTCATTTTGATAAATACACGTAGTTAACAGTTATTCTAATTGTCTATCATTTCCGTAACACTAGTCACACAATATTCCCAAAATTAACTTACATGAAATTGTAGAAATTAACGCAGGATGACAATGTGTCGTGGTGAAATCTGTTGAATGTATTGATTTCAGGATTATCCACGTTTTGCAAATAATCATTCAAAGCTACTTTGAATGGAACAGGTAGCTAAAATTTAAACTTATTTAGAGGTTTTAAAATTAAAATAATTTGTTTATTGTCATTGACTCCTATTTTTAAGAGATTTACAGTAACGTTGACCTACTGCATAGTTAATTTAAGTTTTCGTGCGATATAAATAACCATCAACCAAAATGGTTTAGCCATTTTCGAAATAAGCTTTTATTATGTATGTTCTTGTTTTTATACTTTGGAGTTCTGAAGTTCTGATGATGAAACAATAAAGTTTCGAAACGTAGACTCTTTAACAACTTGAACTATTTTAGCAATCAAAAACAATAATTTAAGTGAAAATAAAATAAAAATGTATAAAACTGATTTTTAAAGTATCTACCAGTTAATTTCGCTGCATGTTAACCTATACTATAGGTATATGTGGGTCGATTATACATCAGAAAACAACTACTTAAAAAGTATAGATGTCGTGACTAGCGCGTTGTCCTTCATGTATACTTGGTAAGAGTTGAAATTGTTGATTTATCTCTTCAAAGGACAAACATAAGTTTTTCAAGACCTACCCTATGCTGATCAGGGGCAACACCCCGAAACCGGTTCATAGGTGGTCACTTCGAATGGGTAAATTTAGTCTTTATGTACTTTACAAGCATCTGCATATCATCCAAAATGGAATTATGCACGATTATTTATCAGATGTAATTCAATGCTCGTCGTGGGCATATAGCCAGGAGTGTAGTTGTTTTTGTGATATATAATCGACCCACATATACCTATAGTAAAGGTTAACATGTAGCGAAATTAACTGGAGCTTTAAAAATCAGTTTTATACATTTTTATATTTATTTTTGCTGACAAGAATTTTTTATAATTTTATAATTTTTATATTGCAAATAATAGAGAAAGTAGTAATCTTACCACCACGATTGATTGAAGCGTAACTCCCGTCATATTCCTTCTGATCCAATATTTATACTCTTTATCTTTTCGAATGTAACCTTTTCCTCGATTGTACGTACCCAAGATTCTTCTTTTTAGTTGGCCACCTTTCGTAGACGCCGGATTATAAACGTCCTCGACTATCATTTTCGTCGAATTTCGTAAACGTTGTTGATAAATCACGTGAATATCGGCGTTAATGTACAATTCCACATCTTGAAATACATTGGAAAAATTCCTTTTTATCGTCAGGATTATCCAGTGATGTTTTACGTGAAAGCAACTGTCGTATCCACACTGTAAATCGCACATTCGTTAATTTCTTTCGAATAAAATAAGGGTCCTGTCAATTTCATGTTCATAACGCCTTAAGGAATAAGAAGCGATATACTCGTCGTGATAGTCAGTAATTTAGATAATTTTTCGATACTCGGGTGTAACAAGAACATAAACTTTAAAATCGTTGTATTTTAAAACTATAGTAGGATACCACAAATGTATAGAGTGACTCATATTTTCAACGTAGATCTTTGCGGGTCCAAGGGGAAAGGAAATCGACGAGTCATAGGCGTCACAAAAATTCTTTTCTTATTTTAAAGAGGCCCAAGGTGACGAAAACCGGCAATAATAATTATCGAATGAGTTTAATACCAAAAACAATGTTGCATATTATGTCTTCTTATTATTAATGTTAGTTTAAAGTAAGATACATTCAAATGTATAATATATTTTTTGTATATCCCTGTTATAAATTGTAATATTTTTTTGAGATGATAGTAATAGTAATACGAGGGCGGTTTGATAAGTCAGTGACTTTTTGAATAAAACAAATTTTTTTCCGCAAATAAACATTTTATTTTTCTATATAATCACCTTTTAGCTCGATACATTTAGTCCAACGTTTTTCTAATTTTTTTATTCCCTCCAAATAATAGGTTTTTTCAAAGCTCTCAAAATACGCGTTTGTTTCGGTTATGACTTCTTCATTCGACTCAAATCTCTTACCACCCAGCCATTTCTTTAGGTTTGGAAACAGAAAATAGTCGCAGGGGGCTAAATCTGGAGAATATGCTGAATGGGGTAGCAGTTCGTATCCCAATTCGTGGATTTTGGCCATCGTGACGTAGACAAGTGTGCACACGTGCATTGTCTTGGAGGAACAGCACTTTCTTCTTCTTAGCCAAATGCGGCCGTTTTTGCTTCAAATCAACGTCGAATCTGTTCAAAAGCTTTGAATAATATTCGCCGGTGATCGTTTTACCTTTCTTGAGGTAATCGATGTGAATGACACCGCGTACATCCCAAAAAACTGTGGCCATGACCTTATTGGCTGACAGACTCTGTTTCGCCTTCTTTGGTCCACGTTCACCCCGAGCAACCCACTGTTTCGATTGTTCCTTGGTCTCTGGCGTGTTGTGATGGATCCATGTTTCATCCAAAGTAACAAAACGGCGCAAAAATTCGTCCGGATTACGGCTGAACATCGCTAAACACTCTTTTGAAGTGGTCACACGATTGCGCTTATGGTCGAGTGTGAGCAATCGCGGCACCCATCTCGCGGAGAGTTTTTTCATGTCTAAATATTCGTGTAAAATATGATGAACCCGTTCAGTTGAGATACACCTACAGCATGAGCCAACTCACGCACTTTCATTCTCCGATCATCCAATATCATTTCATGGATTTTATCGACGATTTTCGGCGTGATCACTTCTTTTGTGCGACCTGGACGTTCGGCGTCACTAATGCTGGTACGACCACAACGGAACTCTGTAAACCACTTCTTAACCATTGAAATTGATGGTGCCGAGTCCCCGTAGTATTTATCAAGTCTTTCCTTAGTTTCAGTGATGGATTTTTTACGTAAAAAGTAATGATTAATCAGCACACGAAATTCACTTTTTTCCATTTTCGTAAAAATTCACGAGGTTGTCTGCTTTGAACGGCTATCAAACACCAACTGCACGACGTAGCTTGCTCGAAATTAAAAAGTTGCCCACTGATAGATTATAGTTGACAGCAGCACTGTTGCATTTGGAGTAACTGCGCGGGAAATTCAAAAAGTCACTGACTTATCAAACTGCCCTCGTAGTAATAGTTAAACATAATTGAATACTTCTTTCTATTAAATATAACAAATATGAGCTGATAACTTTATTCCAATCTGAGTCGTCTATGTCATCTTCAGATTCATTAGTAGTATCTTTGCCTAGATCCACAACTACGGGTTCGATGGTAATTTCAATGCAATTATCAAGATTCCACATGTCCTGCTCTTCTTTCACTTCTTCTTCTTCTTCTTCTGGTACCATGACCGTTCAACGATCGTTAGTTATCATGTTGGCTACCATGTTAATATTTATTGTTTTATTGACAGCTGCTCGAAAAAGTTAAACTGTAGATTTTCCGTACCACTGCCTCAAATTCTTCGACCACGATGTTCTCTTTCTTCCTGGAATACGCTTGCCTAGGATTTTTCCTCTATGATAAGATGTAAGATGTCATATTTCTCCGGATGTCTTATAATATGACCAAAATATTCTAGTTTGCGTCGTTTGATAGTTTTAACTATTTCAAGATCTTTTGCCATGCGATTGAGAACTATGTTGTCACTAACTCTGTCCACCCAACTGATCTTTAGTAATCGCCGGTATACCCACTGTCACGTGCCTATTTTTTCCCTTCTACAGTTCCATTATTAATTGGATCTCTGATAGTCTGGTATTCCTCAGGTGCTCGTAAATAGTTTCGCTTACCGTATTTTGTTGTAATTTCAAATATATTATTTGTTGTAAATAGTGTTGCATACCTAGTAGTGATAGGATTTAATTATTAATGGCTGTGACATTTTTGTTAATCGATGGAGATGGAGTGGGGGGTTTTTGTTATTAGATTTTGCCTTGATTTTTGGCCTCGATTGTCGTGTGTTGTCAGCTATATTATTTTTTGGTTTGCTTTTCTGTGTGGATGGGCTGGTTATCAACACGGACGAGCGCGATTATGAGTTTGGAACATAGATTTGCGAAAATGGTTGGCTGACGCGTGTCTCGTGTCATTTGTGATATCCGGCCTGGAAGTGAGTAGTTGAAGGGAGTCGCTTGGTGTCAGTCGTCGAAGTCGGGTGAGAGTTTTTGGAACGATTTGATATTAACACGTGAGCAGAACTTCTACGGTTTTTTCTTTCATATCTGGCTGTATTTGGGCCATCTTAATTGGATTTTGAAGAAAAACCATTTAATTTTTAACTTGACCATTCTATCTTACCTTTGTGGTTTATATTTTGGATTTTGGTGTCGAGTTAAAATATCCGCGTGCGGGATCTGATGGAGGGAAGCCATTGTTAAGTAGCAGGTGCAGTTTCATAATCAATCCGGCCACAGGAGTAGGCCCCAGGAGTAGGCCACTGGATTAGTGAATTCGTATACCCAAAGGTTACAAGTGTTTTATTTTAGAATATTTAAACGACGTGATTTGTTTTTGACACCGCGATTAAGTTTTGTTTTAATTTATTAATATGGTACACTGTTGAAAACTATTTATTGCATTGGATAATATGCCAAGGCTGAACTTTGATTAAAGTAATATTCTCAATAGTTCTTTGTGTCCAAGTAAAAACGTTTTCTTCATACTTATTTGTAAATATCCTACAATATTGCTATTTTGAAGGACAGCCATCATAAAAAGTAATATTTTTAAATAAGCTCGATTGTTTTAACAGTGTAAATCTTTATGTAAATGAAAAAGAAAAATAAAACGTGATTAAATTATCAGCCGTACGGGAACGTTGATGAAGTATTGTTAAAAAGTTGACTTGTATACGTTTTTTTTGGTAACCTGATAAGGTTTGTCATTCTTACCTCTGTTTTAATTATTTTATGGAATCGTGAACTTTGGATTTTTGATTTATTGTTGTCTCGTAAAGTTGTAAATTTTGAAGTTTCGATTTATTGTTGGCTGTTAATTTTGATTACATGTGTTATAATTTTGTTATTGAGCTGTGTATTTTAATTTATTGTGTGAGTAAAGTATTCAATAAATTTTAGCTATAATTTTATTTATTTGGTTCACCATAATCTTAGTTGTTTATCGTGTGGCTCTGCTAGTGCCTATAAGACCTAGGGGTTTCCGGCTTGAACCGTCTAAGTCGGTGGCGCGGCTCACTTTTATATTTTTTTTTCTTCTACCCTCTACGGCTGAGCTCGGGCATAATTTGCCAGTAGAGAGACCACTGGCAGAGTACTCTTTAGAGAACGAAAAAGACGTGGCACCACATTTCTAAAGATTCCAGGCGTTTAAGCATTATTTCCGTGAGTGTCCATGCTTCCATACCGTACAACTGGAAAAACATAGCAGCGCACCATTTTTATTCGTAATTTCAATGTTAGGTCGTGACTGGTTAACAGTTTTTTCATTTTCATAAAAGCGGCTCGGGTTTTCTCCATTCGCGTTTTGATCTCCACAGTTGGATCCCACTGATCGTTGATGTTGCTAACGAGGTACACCAATTTATGAACTCTTTCCAGCTTTGTTCCACTGACCGTTATACCATTATCCCTAATACCGGGTTCTTTACTAATAATCATATATTTTGTTTTGTTGTCATCTTAGGCCAAATTGTGTACAAGTGTCGGTTATCTTATTCATAAGGTTTTGTAGATCGTCTTCATTAATAATGATAATTAGTGTATCATCTGCGTATCTGATATTATTAACGTTGACCCCGTTAATGTTAATTCCTTCAGTGGTATCAGTAAGAGCCTCATTGAATACTTCTTTTGTTGAAAAGCAGGGGTGATAAAATGCAGCCTTGTCGTACTCCTCGCTTAATGTCCGATAGTTGGTGTTCCACTCGTACTGCAGCTGTCTGATGCCAGAACAAATTGGCAATTATACGAATATCCTTGCCATCTATCCCCGTCGTTTTTAGAATTTGTAGTATTTTGCCATGGCGTACTTTGTCAAAAGCTTTTTCAAAGTCTTCTTTCGCTACATGTTTGATACATTTTATCTACGACTGTGAGATTACTTTGTTGACGGAACTACTAAGCAGATTTTTAACGTCATTTAATTTGAAAGTAACATTGTTTCTTGCTACTTCATGTTTTATTTGAGCCCATCAAAGTTCTATTGGGTTTAACTCATAGTGGTAGGGTGGCAGTCGAAGTACAATTACGCCTCATTCCCGCGCCATTTTATCTACTACATATTTGATATATTTATCTTTATGACATCGTGCTAAGTTTAGTAATTCGATTTTTAAAATTGGTTCATTGAATTTAATATTTTTCTTAGCAAGCCAATCTCCTTCGGAAACTTTTTTCAAAATACTACATAATGTAATGTCTTTCTAAAAATGAGGCAATTGTTAACATCCGAAGCACTCGAGGTGAACTTACTCAGGCGTTTTGGAAAGTTTTTAAATGTGGATCTTTCGGAGGATGCTGAGATTTCCCTGGACCGCTCTTATCAGGAACGAAGAAGTCCTAGAAAGAATGGACACCGACAGAGAACTTATAGAAATAATAATAATCCAAAAAACCTCGTATCTGGGACACATATATAGGAATGATAAATATAGACTTTTATTTTTTTAGTGGCTGTTTAACTTATACATAGACGATTGTTTAAAAAATTTGAAAAAGAGTGCGTAAGGATTGAAAATTAATGATTTCATCGTCAAATGCCTTCTTTACGCCGATGATCAAGTCATATTAGAGTCATCTGAAGAGGAGTTGCAGGCGATGGTTAATGTTATGCATAATGCCCTAAAAATCAATGGGATAAAAATAAATGTTAGCAAAACAAAAGTAACGTTTTTTGAAAGATAAGAAAGCATGACAAACTGTGAAGTTCTGGTTCTGAAAGAGTGGAAAAAGGAAATGACTTTGTATACTTGGGTTCAAAGTTTACGAGAGATGGAAAGTATGATAGTGACATTGAGCGAAGGGTGTTGGCAGAAAAACAAATGAATGGGGTACTGCATAGCTTTATGAATAGCCAGAAAGTGTCAAAAAGGCACGTCTGGCTGTGCATAGAGGTGTGTTGGTTGCTACACTTATGTATGGTAGTGAATGTTGGGTATGGAAGACTGACGAAACAGATTTATAAGGCGAATGTGAATAAACAAGGTGGTAAAGGACGACCTCGGCGAATCTATCTCGATGAGATCAACATTGTTCTGAAGAGAAAGCAAAAGATGTGTGTAAGAACCGTAGCGGAAGTGGAAGGAAGTGCTCTCTGCCTACCCCTACGGGGAAAAGGCGTGACTATATGTATGTATGTATGTATGTAGACTTTTACAACTTCTGATCAAAGGGGAAGTCGAGCGAAAAAGTGGCTCCGGCAGACGGCAGGCTTCCTGGCTGAAGAATATTTGCGAGTGGACCGGCCTAGAATCTCAGACGTTGATAAGAATGGCCAGAGACAGAAATGACTTTGCTGAGGTTATCGTCAACCTTGATTAAAGACGGCACCTAAAGAAGTAGATAAAATTTTTGGTACCCTAAAAATTGTCCGTTCGGGATATATTTTTATTATTAAGGTACTGTTATTAAATAATCTGTAATCGTTAGATAACAAGCACTTAATGCATCCAATTAAAGTTAAAATAGTTAGCTATTAAATGCATAAAGCTTAGTAATGTTTAAAACCAACTTAAATAATTGAATGCGATTTAAAAAAAAGTTTCTTCTATCTTTAAAGTTACTTAAAGGATTAATTAAGTCAGTATAATGTAATTGGATAAACTTCTTCTTCTTTTAAACGTGTTTAAAAAGGTGATAAAAGGTAATTCCGTATAAGTTTGGTTTTGTTAATATGATTTTATTTGAGCTTTCTTTTTAAAATATATTAAGCAACAATTACCTGCATTAAAAATCTTTTAACCTTTTCTTCGTGGCAATCGCCGTCCAAAACCACTCCTATGTGGTCGTGTGTCGTTTTTATAAATCTCATTTTGCCGTCGATGGTATTAATATTCAAGAAAATTATTCTCTGAGTATTAAAGCTCAATAACTTGGCTGCTTGCATTTTTTCTGAAAAAAATTTTAATCGACTTTTCGTAAACAATCCGCTGGAATTTAAATGACATCCACCTTACAGTCCTGATATTGGTCCGAGTGACGAACGATTTACATTCGTAAAAATTTAAATAGACAAATAGGAAATACTATTAAAAAAAACTAACCTCTCTTATTGAAACATTCTACAACGGTAGCGTGGTTGATTTGTTTTTCGGTGAAATAATCTTGAACTAATTTGACGTCCATGAAGCAGTTTACGAAAATTGCGGATATTAATTTTAGTATTAAAATAGAAGATAAACGTTGAATGATCTGCATTTTGTATATCTTCTATTTACTCGCATCTGAAGTTCGAAGCAAAAAAAAAGAATGCTGTTCAACTGTTTCGGATAATCGACAAGAAAATTATGGAACGATTTAAGATTCATTTAACATGCATGAATCGGTTGTCAGAAAATCAGTGATAATTCACGATTCGTTGTATGTTATAAACGTATATTGTTCGGTGGTTTAGATAATTTTTATAGACCCTAAAAAGACAGTCGAATACGAGGGTTGATTGGTATTGACCAAAGTATTAGTAATTAGCAAGCAACCTAATATCATAGCTAACATAACAGTTGGGGGTGAACTATTAAAGCAAATATCTAGGCAGCATAATAACCAACTGCGCGGAGAGTCAAACTGAAGTGAAATCAAGGATCGAGTAGGCTCGAGCAGCATTTAAAAACATGAGTAGGGTCTTGTGCTGTAGAGATCTGAAGTTACTTCTAAGAATCCGACTTCTCAGATGTTATGTCTTCTCCACCCTGCTGTACGGTATGGAAGCCTCGACTATAAACAAGTACGGAGAAAGACGACTTGAAGCCTTTGAGATGTGGGATTACAGAAGAATATTAAAAGTTTCATGGACGGAAAAAGTATCCAACTTGGTAATACTCCCACGTCTGAATAAATCCTCCGAATTTCTTACCACCATCAAAAGAAGAAACTGCAATATTTCGGCATGATATGCAAGGCGAAAAATACCGATTACTGCAGAAAATCATGCAGCGAAAAATTTATGGTAAAAGAAAGCCGGGCCGCAGAAAAGCATCATGGCTCAAGAATCTACGTGACTGGTTTAAACTCAACTCAAGCTCTCTTCTCAGACTTGCCGTCGACAGAGTATGGATAGTCTTGTTGGTGACCATCGTTTTAGGAGGACATGGTACTTAAGAAGAAGAAGATTGGTATTGGTAGAAATGGGTACACTTACAGTTCCTTGTGCTTCCATCTCTTTAAACCGGCGTTTCTCTGCAAAATAATTGTTAACGAAGGTGATGGCCTTTCTATTTGACCAAAATTTTTGTTCTCCGAATGCAATTTTTAGATTAGGGTACCAAAATAAATCGCATGGGGCTAGATCTGGTAAGTCAAGAGGGTGGTCAAGCAGTACAAACCGTTATAGCTGAGGTGTGAGTCGGCGCATTGTCTAGGTAAAACCAATTTGTTTTATCAGGACCAGGAGTTTTCCCATCTTTATATGGAGAGATGGATTTACGAACTTCTTCTGTTGTTATGGAAGGTGCTGTGTGGTCTTTAGATATTTTTACTTCTGGGAGTTCATCTTTGAAAAGTTCTTTTATGTCATTTTGCCATGTTTGTAGTTCTCCCTTTATATCTGTGATGGTTTGACCATCTCATTTACTAACTTTCCGTAAGTTCTCGTTCTGTAGAGTCCCGCTGCCTCTTTCACCTTTCTACATACATAAATATAGTCACGGCTTTTTCCCGTAGAGGTAGGCAGAGACCACTTTCTTCCACTTGCTTTCTCCACTTTCATCAGTGCTCTCATACATTTCTTTAAAACAATGTTAATCTGATCGAGATATGTTCTCCGAGGTCGACCTCTACTGACTTGTCTTATAAATTTGTTTCTCAATTTTCCTTCATCCATCCCTTCTACGTGTCCAAACCATCTAAGCATTCCTTTATCTTTCTTTATAACCACATCTTCTTTTACACCACAGCGTTCTCTTCTTTTACTATTCTTTACTTTATCCAACCGAGTCACTCCGGCTATACTTCTCAGACTACTCATCTCCGCAGCATTAATCCTATTTTCATGCTTCTTCTGCCAAACCCAACATTTACTACCATACATAAATGTAGGAACCAACACACCTCTATGCACAGTCAGATGTTCCTTTTTTGACACTTTCTGGCTATTTATAAAGCTATACAGTGCCCCATTCATTTGTTTTCCTGCCAACACCCTTCGCTCAATGTCACTGTCATACTTTCCATCTCTCGTAAACTTTGAACCAAAGTATACAAACTCATTTACTTTTTCCACTCTTTCTCCCTTAATCAGAACTTCAGAGTTTATCATGCTTTCTTCTCTTAAAAAAACCATTACTTTTGTTTTGCTTCCATTTATTTTGATCCCTTTGATTTTCGGGGCATCATGCATAACATTAATCATCGCCTGCAACTCCTCTTCAGATGTCGCTAATATGACTTGATCATTGGCATAAAGAAGGCATTAGACGATGAAATCATTAATTTTTAATCATTACGCACTCTCTTTCAAATCTTTTAAACAATCGTCTATGTGTGAGTTAAACAGCCTTGGCGAAGCCACGCATCCCTGTCTCACACCGTGTAAGCTCCGTTTATCCTGACACAAGCAGTGGAATCCTCGTAAAGTGATTTCAGTGCTCGTATTAAACTACCGCTCACCCCATACATAGACACTGTCGACTACAATTCACTCCTTACCTTTCTATGGAGATTAAATTTATAGTATCTAGTATAGTTATTGGGCAAAACACAACTTTATGCGACCCTAGCGGCCATAACGTGAACTTCCCGATACGCGTATCGTATCTTTGTTTTGTGTCGTCTATTGTGTGTTAATATTGGTTACGCGTTTCGGGATCAGCTGATGCAGCGAATGCAGCGCCACCATCGATAAATATTTAGCCCAATAAATAAACAATCATCAAATTAACTTATTTAATGTATACCTGTCTCGATTAGTATAAATATTAATAATAATAATGTAATGTAATATTTCTAAGACGTTTTGTCAATAGTGATCAATAATATCGAAAAATGTTAGTTTCATTTGGAGGGTAAAATTTACAGGATAGATATAAAAAGCAGTGATAGCAATTTTTTCAAATCAAAAATATTTTTACAAGATGCTGTTACACAAATAGACAAGAAATCGGTTTTCCTCGACACCCTATTTTAAGCCAATACTCGTGGTACCCCCGTATAGCGTGAACAAGACCGATCGATTTAATATTTTTACCACAAAAATTAAAAGCAACAGGCGATTGTCAATGTCAATTTATCTAAAAGAGTTTAAAAAAACTTACCGTTGTTCTAGAAAAGTGACAAGAAAATTCCTGGCAATTTGGTTGTCAAAAGTAATCAAATTATAGCATAGCATAGCATATTTGAACTAGATAATTTTTTATTTATGTTAAATGGTAATCTGTATTAATTGAATATTTATATAATGCTTGGTAATAATTATACCACGTGGCGCTTCTAGATTCCTACACAAAATAAACTGGACAAAATTAACGCAACAATATGAAATTATCCAAAAAATTAATTTTTCTTTTTCTTGTTTCCGTTTTTGGAATTTTTGTTCTGCTCGCACACAAACATACATACAAAGTCACGCCCTTTTCCTGTAGGGGTAGGCAGTGACCACTTCCTTTCACTTGGTACGGTTCTAACACACATCTTTTGCTTCATCTACTTTCATCAGTGCTCTCATACATGCTCGTTTAATAGATTTACTGAAAAATTTTAGAATTTTATATTTTCTGTCGGTTTGAAATTTTTTGACATTTATTTAAGTTTAATTTTAATTTGTTATGTATTTATTTTAGTATAAATTGTATTTAACTCATGGAAAACTATGAGTGATAGTTGTATTGATATTGGTCAAAATGGTGGCGATGGGGCTCGCCACCCGTCACGCCTTGCTCCCCATGAGGGTGAAACGTGTACTGCGGATAGTCACTTTGCGAAGGGAGGATTAAATGGTGAAATTGATGAATTTACACAATGATGAAAGAAAGACGGATTGATGTTTTTCTGCTCGCAAGCCATTAAAATTCGATATTCAATGCGCGCTACTCCAACGACAGAAAAATAAGTTTTGTTTTCTCACCGAAGGCCGCTGCTATTGTAGTTAAAAAGATAGTTACACCAGTTATTCAAATTAAAATAAGTTTATAGAATCTATAAATATTATCGGCCAATATGAATATAGAGGCAATTAAAAACAAAAACTCGAGTTTAAACAAAGACATTTTGTGGATGTGTAGTTTTTTTATTGATTTGTTTTTGCACATTACATGTTTAAACTATTCTATGTAAAATATTCGCAGAATCATCAAATAACTTTTAATAATTTTTCAATGGCTAATGAACAAAAGGGTATGTTGTCTGCTTGATCTCTCGGCTTTTAAATGCCAGTTTATCAAATTTGAAAAGCTCACGTTTATTATGAATTAAATGTTCGACGGTCAAAGAAACCAATCCTAAAATTATGCCGATAGCTACTGCGATGGGACCGCAACAAAATTCTTTGAAACTAACATTAATTTCCTGCTTTTTTGCCCCTTCGATGCACGTCGGTTCTCTAGCGTCCCAGTATCTTCTTAGTCTGTCCATGTTACCGTTTTCCGCCTGCTTGAACATACTGAAAAAAATAATTTCAGTTAATAATAACTATTATTTCGCGAACAGTTTTGTTGATTGCTCACACCATCTTCACCCACTATTCATTTGTTTTTATAATTTATTTGATTTGTTTTTTGGATGCAACTCGAATTGTAAAATAAAAGTCTTTTGTAGGCTGTTGCCCTCTTTCAAAGTACAGGTGTAAAAAGCGCGAAGAGGGGCGAACGGGACTTTCAGATGTTTACGTGTAAATTTATAGGAATAACATTCATCTTAGTCGTGGCAGTTAATGGTCAGATTTGTCGAAATCGTCGTGGACAAAGCCAAATTGTTCGAATTCGAATTATTGTTCATTTTTAAGTTTTTTTTTTTTTTATATTTTCTGGTTCCTACGAAAAGGGATGTCCTGTAATGTTCAGAGAACATCGTGGGAACCAAGGGAAAGAAGGTAGGAGTTGGTGTTCTTCTTAAATTTCTGGAGGTTGTATGCCTCGGGAAACACCTCCCTAGGCAATGAGTTCCAAAGCCTTGCAATTCGTTGGATGAATGAGTCTTTGGAAAGTGATGTTCTGCAGGTCTCCAAAGTGACCACGAAGGGGTGTGAAGACTGAACTTGACGGGTTAATCTCGAAGAGACTGCCAAAGGAGGAACGATTGTTGATATTTCAGAAGAGCATCGCCCATGAAAATATCTATAAAATAGAGACAAATCGCCAACTTTTCTACGGTGTTCCAGACAAGTGAGCGAGTTTGTAAGCGAGGCATCACCGACGAGACGAATTGCCCTTTTTTGGACAGAATCCAGTAGCTTCAGGATATGTTTAGGTGCTGCACTCCAAATATGGGAACAGTACTCCAGTACAGGTCGGATCTGTGCCTTATAGATCATAAGCAGCTGACTGGAGGTGAAATAGCTCTTGGCACGAAACAAAAAACCAAGTTTTTGGGATGCACTTTTGGCAATGGACCTCACGTGATTTTCTCAGGAAAGATTATTGCTGATAGTAATACCAAGCATCGATATGGATGACTTCAGTGGTATGTTTACTCTGACAAAGTTATGTTAGGCACAGTGAGATCGGCTTTTCTAGAGAAAAGACATGCTTGTGTTTTGTTTGCATTGAATTCTACCAAGTTATTGGATCCCCATTCGAGAATTGTTGCTAAGTCCATATTTATATTGTTAACATTTCTTCCTCGTTCATTTCTGGTTTCATGGGCTGATATAGGGGCCCTGGAAGAGAAAGCGGTATGGAGGGTACTATCGTCAGCAAAGCTGTGTACGGGACATGAAGTTGCTTTCAATAGGTCGTTGATGTGAAGTAAAAATAGTGTTGGTGCTAGAATGGATCCTTGCGGAACACCAGCATTTATGAGTAGAGTGTCAGATGAAACTCCATCGACCACTACATGGAGAGACCTGTTTGAGAGAAAACTAGCAAGCAGAGAACACAGCTGAGGGGGCAAGCCATAAGATGGGAGCTTGGCGAGTGTCAGTTTAATTCATTCTCGCCATAAACGCGGAGACAGACTTTCTTTTTAGTTTTTTCCTTGCCTTTTACCCTCACAGAGAACATCGGGGTGAGGCGAAGAGACGACGAAAGTAAGCCTTTTTTGGGTAATTATTGTTTTCAATATTTGTTGAATGTTTTTTGTAATTTGATATCGGTAAATCGTTTTCTTAATTTATTAAGAGTGGGTAAAAAGATTTAATATTTTCACCATAAAAGCTCCGAATTTAGACAACGTGTGATCGCTTACCCATGCTAAAACAATAAATCGATACAGTCCACTTTTTTCGAAACTCGAAACACCCACCCTTAAATAGAGGGGCATAATTCACTTCGTATGAGTGCCCGAAAGGCAGAATGCCAACTCATGTACACACATAAATGCACACCTTAATTATAAAAATATAATTAACTTACTTTTGACTAAAATCACTTAATAATTTTACGTTCTTTGCAAAAGGCCATTCACTTTCATGTTCTATACCATTATCGTCAATCATATTTTATGTAGTTATTACTTTTAACTAAGTTTTCTTGTTTGAAATTTAAAAAAAAAACATTTCATTTTAGTTTTATGTTATCAAGACAGTGTTATTTACATAAAAAATAATAATAATCCAAATAAAGTTTACAATTCAGTATCATCAGTTATTTCATTAATATTAACACTCGATGATGTTTCTGACGGTATCAAAACTACAATAGACCGATGATAACTAAAATAAGCAACGAAAATGTGCGAGCCAAGTAGTTACAGGGCTACCTGAAGCTTTCGGATCACAGCATCGCGGCACCAACATTCGTTCTTACTCCCCAAGCGCACCATTAGATGTTTCACATCAAAAAAATTCCCATTCTCGACCACCCCCAAATTCACCTAATTTAGCTCCCATTAAGTCCCATGAAAAAGATAAATAGTACTTTTGCATTACCAATAATTCATCATCTCCTTGAAAGGCGAGTGTTTTTGCAAATTCGTAAACATCGGTTGAGTTCTATACATTTGCACTTTTTCCAGTTCGCAGATCTGTTGGTTGGAAAATGTCGCTTCAATTATGGGATAAGCGGTGCTGGTTTCCACGTGGAAAGCAAATCCTCCTTTTCTTACTAACTCCAAACCATCGATTGGTGAATAGAATCCAGAGTTGTTGTTGCTTTCTTTTATTTTGCATTTAAACAATTCGATAGCGTCGGGATCTGTTGTTTGCTGAAAATGATATTACTATTTTACACCACATATTTTAAAACAATAGATCACAACAAGAGCTAAAAATAATGTGAACACAAAAATGCTGGAATACAAAGATACTTGACTAACTTAACGGAAACCACAGATTACTTATTATGGAAGGCAACTAAAAAAATTAACTAACCACAACTCTATAATCCCCCACTTCGGACAAAAGAAGATAAATGGGCTAGTAACGAGAAAGCTGCACTGTTTAGAAAACACTTGGAGACAGTTTTTCAGCCGTTTCCAATGGATCCCGTCGAAAATAATGATGCTGAAATTATTGAATTTTTACAATCCCCTTTCAGCTAGAACTTTCGCTTGAGAAATTTACAATAAAGCAAGTTACTAATTCTATCGGGACAAAGCTAAATCGTCGTAAAGCCCCAGGGTATGATCTCATATCAGCTAGAATACTGCAATAATTTAGTTTCAAAGCTATAAAATAACTAACTTATATCTATAACGCTACGTCAAGGACAGCACACTTTTCATCACAGTGAAAAGTGACACAAATTATACTACTTCCTAAACCGGGTAAGCCACTAGAAGATGTGAAGTCATATAGATCTATAAGTCTACTTCCTATAATGGGCAAGTTGTTAGAAAAACTACTTGTTGAAAAAATGCAACCAATTATTTACCAAAGAAATATACTACCGAATCATCAATTTGGATTTAGACGCGTGAGCACGCAACAATCGAACAAGTCCATCGTGTAACTAAAAAAATAAACGAACACCGCCATACTAGCATCACACAAAGATCTTATTGCAGCATTAAATACACTACAGCTTCACCTCAATAAGATAGAAAACTGATCAAAGAAATGGCGAGTTTAAACAAATGAAGTGAAATCTGTTCAGGTAACTTTCACCAACCGTAAAGGCAAATGTCCAGAAGTCACTCTAAACAATCAAACTCTATTACAAAGGGACGATGTCAAATATCTAGGCATGCACCTAGATAAGCGTCTAACCTGGAGGAAACACACCTTTACCAAACGCAAATAATTGGGTTTGAAACTAAGAGATCTATACTGATAGGTAGAAAATCTCAATTATCTATAAAAAAAAAGGTACTAATCTACAAAGCAACCCTCAAGGCCATTTGGACCTACGGTATCCCACTGTGGGGATCAGCAGCCTATTCCAATATTGAAATTCTGGAGCGATTCCAATCGAAAGTGCTAAGAATTGTTGTAGATGCTCCATGGTTTGCGCCAAATTTTGTTGTAGCACGTGATCTTCAAGTGGAATCGGCCAAAGCGGAAATAAAAAACTTTTCCATAAACTATAAAAATAGATTAAGATATCATCCAAATAGACTGACATCTAACCTCATGGTACAACCCAGCGTAGACTTAAGCGTTATGATCCAGACGACCTAATTAATAGGTTTTAACGAGTGTTAGTGTATCCCCAATAGACAAAACAAATCAATCTAGTTATTAATTATAGCTGTAAAAGATAGTAAACACTATATTCCTTTCGAGAATATCCACTGAATTGTATTATCACACAATTTGCTTATTATAATAATTATTATAGATTGCAAATAAATGGGGAAATTAAAAAAAAAACAAAATATTTTGAAAAATTCATGAGTGTCAAAATATCCAATATGACCCTCTTTGGTTATATTTTAAGTTTGGCTAATAATATTTTTATAAAGGATCCAAATTGGCATCAAAATGTTCTTAGTAACATTTTTTTTTTTTTTTATGTTCTGGTTCCCACGAAAAGGGATATCCTGTAATGTTCAGAGAACATCGTGGGAACCAAGGGAAAGAAGGTAGGAGTTGGTGTTCTTCTTAAATTTCTGGAGGTTGTATGACTCGGGGAACACCTCCCTAGGCAATGAGCTCCAAAGCCTCGCAATTCGTTGGATGAATGAGTCTTTGGAAAGTGATGTTCTGCAGGTCTCCAAAGTGACCACGAAGGGGTGTGAAGACTGAACTTGACGGGTTAATCTCGAAAAGATTGCCAATGGAGGAACGATTGTTGATATTTCAGAAGAGCATCGCCCATGAAAATATCTATAAAATAGAGACAAATCGCCAACTTTTCTACGGTGTTCCAGACAAGTGAGCGAGTTTGTAAGCGAGGCATCACCGACGAGACGAATTGCCCTTTTTTGGACAGAATCCAGTAGCTTCAGGATATGTTTAGGTGCCGCACTCCAAATATGGGAACAGTACTCCAGTACAGGTCGGATCTGTGCCTTATAGATCATAAGCAGCTGACTGGAGGTGAAATAGCTCTTGGCACGAAACAAAAAACCAAGTTTTTGGGATGCACTTTTGGCAATGGACCTCACGTGATTTTCTCAGGAAAGGTTATTGCTGATAGTAATACCAAGCATCGATATGGATGACTTCAGTGGTATGGTTACTCCTGACAAAGTTATGTTAGGCACAGTGAGATCGGCTTTTCTAAAGAAAAGACATGCTTGTGTTTTGTTTGCATTGAATTCTACCAAGTTATTGGATCCCCATTCGAGAATTGTTGCTAAGTCCATATTTATATTGTTAACATTTCTTCCTCGTTCATTTCTGGTTTCATGGGCTGATATAGGGGCCCTGGAAGAGAAAGCGGTATGGAGGGTACTATCATCGGCAAAGCTGTGTACGGGACATGAAGTTGCTTTCAATAGGTCGTTGATGTGAAGTAAAAATAGTGTTGGTGCTAAAATGGATCCTTGCGGAACACCAGCATTTATGAGTAGAGTGTCAGATGAAACTCCATCGACCACTACATGGAGACCTGTTTGAGAGAAAACTAGCAAGCAGAGAACACAGCTGAGGGGGCAAGCCATAAGATGGAAGCTTGGCGAGGAGTCCCTGGTGCCAAACTCGATCGAACGCCTTGGAGATATCTAATGTCACAGCTAAAGTTTCTCCATACTTTTCAATAGATAGCTGCCATATATGTATAGTATATATGTATATATATATAGTATATATATAGTATATATATATATATATATATATATATATATATATATATGTATAGTATAAAAATGGGACAAACTATCTACCCATGCAATTTTTAAGTAAAACAAAGCTCGGGGTGCTATTTTTATATTTGGAGCTTTTTATCATCTCTTAATGTGCCTTTAAAATTGCTTACCACAAAGTAATTTCTATCGATCAAAATATCTTCCACTCCTACTTGCAGCTGGCTCAACCTCAAATCTTTCAAATTGAAAATAGTCCTAGGTGTGTCCATAAGTAAATAGGAAACAATGCTGGCCGAGTAAAATTGATAAATGAGAATGGAGAAAAGAAAAATAAAGAAATGAAGAATGCGGCTGCTGAAAAATCTTGTCGAACAAGCAGCTCCTGAAAAATACGAACCTCCTTTGGTAATCATAAAAGTTTTTCAAAGACATTTTCGTTGATGATTCCGTTTATAAGGTCGAATTACAATTACCTTGTTGACAAAACGCTCCAATAATAAATAATATCAAAAAACTCCAAGTTGTATCTTTAACTCCAACCGATTCCTCGTTCAGAAATATCACTTCGTTGGAGAAGACGATTTTCATAAGAATCAATATCACGCATATTGTTAGTAATATTAAAAACCAAACATCTACCTCCAATGGTCTCAGAAATATTTCGTAGGAATTGGACGTTACTTTCGGTCTTTGATAGATAAAGTACGATCTGAAAAACAAAACAAAAAATATAAAATGTATCGGCTTAAAATTTATGTTTTAATCTAAATGGGAATTCGATTGGATTTGAACTTTACTCATACGATTTTTACTATAAAAAATCATTCATTGTGATAATATTGGGCTGAGCAAAAAACTAATTGGCGTCAAAAGTATTATTAAAAGTGAATAGATGATCTGATTGCAGTATAGTTAGTGGACCAATAGTGTATCAATAATATTTTTAATATTTTAACCTTCTTGCATTAAATGTAATGTTGCTGATAATGAACCCTACTTGAACTGTGATCATTGTGAACGTCCAGGTCACCTTATGTTTTTATCAAGCGAATTGAAAGTGATGAGTCTGAAGGAAAAGAAAACCCTAGGATTTTTTTGTAAAGAATGTTTAATAGGGCTTAGGCCTGTCCCAACCTTTGTAGGTTAGGAGGTGTTGACAACAGTGAATGCCGTTTCTGTTTCTGAAAAAGAAGGGACGGCAGATCACGTCCTATGCTATTTCGAGAAACTGACATGGTCCCGGTTTCTGTGCTTATGCAAAGAAAAACCTGAGCCAGAGAGCTACATCTGGGCCCTCTAACAGCCTCTGCCTTCCACAGGTAGAAGAAAAGAGACCTTATCAGGTTGGAGTGCATATTTATAAAAAGCATCCTATTAACATTTTAAAATCTAGACTTGTCCCATAGCTGATAAAAAGATGGACGTCCTACAACAGGAAGTTAATAAACTAAAGGAACATAAAAAAAACAAAGATAGATCTTCAATTTGCCAGGGCCACGGAATTAACCTTCTGAATCGAACAAAGTTATAGACATTTTTTCTAACGATGATCTGAATATTTTAAAAGTGGTGAGACTTGACAAACCTAATAAAAATGGTTTCCGTGCTTTCAGATTGATTTTCAATAATGCTGAGGATGCTAATAAAGTAATCATAGACAAAAAAAGATTCACTTAATGCAGATATGACTCAACTTCCGATCAAAACTTGAAAAAAAATTAAAAGAAAAATTGAACGAAAGGTAAAAAGCAGGAGAAAATGTTGCTACAAGATATTATGTGGCGCATTGCTAAGCAAATCCAAAAATATAGATGGGAGCTATATTTGCTGTTTCTATCAGAATGTTGGTGGATTGCGCACCAAATTACTGGATGTTTATCAAGCTGTTATGTGCACTGATTAAAATATTGGTTTTGTATTGAAATTTCTAGGTTTCTTAAATATTTTTCTATATCTGTATTTTATGAATTTCGCCTGAAAGTAAGTTTCACTGGAGTTGGAACACACAGAAAGGAAAGACATTTCTAAATGCTTCCTTGCGAAAATACACCTCATATTCCTGAATTTTGCGAAGTGCAAGAAAAGACATTTGCAACAATGCATTCGTAGACCATCTACCATGAAAAACAATGGAGAACTTACTTTAATATCCAATTTCCATAGCCGTAATCAACAACTGGCATTCTGTCAAATTTAAAAAGTAGCGGTGAACTTCCAAAATCCACTTTCCGCGTTTCCAAAAGACTGACTAATCCATCAAATTTTCCATTTGCTTGAACGTAACCCCAAGAATTCGTTCTTTGAATTTCCAAACTGAAAATTTTCAAATATTGTCCAAAAAACAATTAACATTCAACGTGATTTTCTGTTTATGAATAAAACAATAGGTATCATTTTTTTAACCATACAGTAAGGTAAAGCCTCATCAGTGCGTTGTGTTGCGTCGTCGCAACGGATCAACGAATTGTATGCCACACTTGCGTTGCGACAACGCAAGAGGGCGACGCACGCCATCGTTAGAACCTATTGCTCCTCTCTGTTGTTGCACCCTCCCCCCGCTTCGTCTCTAGCAACGCATAATGTGGCATGTCACTTAAAATACTAGTGAGGCCTCAGCCGTATAGCATATTTCACGAATAAACTGTGGTTTCGGATTATCGTTAGAAACTTGATAACAAGTATTCAACTGTACATTTAAGAAGTACGAAAGTAAATTCCCCTTATATTTTTAAACAAATTTCGTGGGTAACGAATTTTATTTTATAGGGAACTCCTTGTTTGAAAATAAAGGGTCAAAAGGTTTTAAGTTTGAAAATGAGAACAACCGGAAGGCTTTGTGTGAAAAAGCTAGAGTCGTGCACAAAAAAATTGAATTTTTAAGAAATTATTCTCACTTTAAACAAGAATGCTCTTCTATCTGGACGAACATGGATTTTTGCTAAAGGTGGAACAAAAAGAATTTCTATAAAACACACCGACGGTAAAGGAAAAAACACATTATCGTGTATGCAGGTGGAAAACATGGTTTTGTGGATGGGACGGATCTTTTATTTTCGTCAAAATTAAAATCGGCCGATTATAATGACAATATGGATACAAAGATGTTTGTAAAATGGTTAAATGAGAAACTATTACCATCGTTACATGTACCATCTGTCATTGTATTAGATAATGTTCCGTACCATTCGGAAATTTTAAATAAGCAACCAACAAACTCCTGGACGGTACAGAAAGTAAAAGAATGGTTAACGAACGAAAATATTTTATTTTCACAGTATTGCTTCAAGCCGGAATTATTCTCGATAGCCAAAAGGCACGAAAGAGAAAAAATTTACATAGTGGATCAAATTATACTCAGTTAAGGACATCGTGTGCTAAGACTTCCGTCTTGTCATTGCCAATTTAATCCCATGAAATATGCAAAACTTATTACGACAATCACATTGGTTCTAATAGTTACAATGATAAGGCTGTTTTGGAAATCTGGCAACGTGCATTTAATAGTGCCACTCCTGAATTTGGGCTAAATGTGTCGCGAAATGTGAACATTTAATAGAAGAATGGTGGGCTTGTAAAAACCGCATTGAAGCTGTTAATCCTGTTATCATTGACAATCCGATTATGATGACTATAAAACTGATGCTTGATAATACCGTAAGTAATACATGATTAAACATATTTATCAAATTTGTACCAATCATTTATTTTTGTTGCATTCCCTTTTACCATAATTAAATATGTGCCAATTATGCTCAAATCCGACCTCTACTGGAGTATTGCTCGCACATTTGGGGTTCAGCACCAAGGCATTCTCTTCGTCTTCTAGATTCCATTCAGAAAAGAGCCATTCGCTTGATAAACAGCTCAACTCTCACAGATACCCTTCACTCTCTAAAACATAGAAGAAGAGTTGCAGACCAGTCATTGCTCTACAGATATTTCCATGGCAGATGCTCCAGAGAAATAAGAACTCTTGTACCACCATTGGCCACATTCGGCCGAAGAACTCGGCACGCTGATCAGTCTCACCCATTTACTTTCAAGATTGACACTACAAGGACCAATCTTCATCAAGAATCCTTCTTTTACAGGGCTGCTACGAAATGGAATAAGCTTCCAAAATAAGTTTTTCCAGAAAACTATGACCTGCAACTTTTTAAAAAGCGTGTCCACAATCATTTCCTTTCTATAATCCCTTCCCCTTCTAATAGTCGCAGTGCGGGCCGTCCGCGGCCCAAACGATAGGTCCACCCTTTTTGCGACTATTTTCATAAAAAAAAAAAAAAAAAACATGACCGAAGTATTTTAATTTTCTCCTTTTGATGGTGCAAAGGATTTCAGTGCTTTTATTTAGATGTTTAAGTATATCTAAGTTTCGGGCTTTATCCATCCATGATACTTTCAGGATTCTTCTATAATACCACATCTCAAAAGCCTTTAGTCGCTTCATTTCATTGCTCTTTATAGTACAGGGCCTCTTTTTCGTAATGCAAAATTGAAAACACATAACAGAGCAACAAACGGATTCTCAAAGGCAGTCTAAGATCTCTACTGCAAAAAACTTTTCTCATTTTGTTGAACGTTGCGCGAGCGTACTCTGATCTTGACGGGATTTCCGTATGATTGTCTCCATCGTTATTAATTAGATATCCGAGGTACTTGATCTGTCTTACCTGCTCTAGTCTCTCACCTCTGACTGTTACAGTAGCTGTTGTATCATGCTGTTTACTTATTACCAGAACTTTGTTTTTCTTGATATTAAGATCGAGACCTGCTACTGCTCATTTAGCAGTGACCCTATCGAGCAAGCACTAGAAGTCCTCTTCATTGCATTGAACATTTGAATTTTACGTGATTTCATAGGTAGTGTTGGCTATAATCTTTCATTATTGTATTATTACAATGGGGGTAACTTTTGTTAAATATCACTTAAAATTATTAAGGGTTTTAAGCGTCACATCAATAAATTAAGGGGTTGACAGGAAAACGAATGAATGGGGCCCTGTATAACTTTATGAGCAGCCAGAACGTGTTAAAAAGGCAGGAGGACTAGTCCCTATGGCAGTAAACGTTAGGTTTGCATGAAAGCATAAAAGTAAGATCAATGCTGCGGAGGTTGAGAAGTATAGCTGGAGTGACTTTGATAGATAATAGTGTGATTAGAAAACTCGGAGGTGTGAAAGCATGTAGTAACAAAGATACATAAAAGAATGCTTATATGGTTAAGGCACGTGGAAAAAATGTATTTAGGAATATTGATATGGCGAGTGAATGGGCAAGTTAATAGAGATCGAAATTGTTTTGAAGAAAGACCAGGTTTAGATTACTAGCTACCGACGAGCATGTATAGAAGCACTGAAAAAGGTAGAAGAAACAAAAGACGTGTGTAAGAACCGTAACAAATGAAAAAAAGTGGTTTCTGCCCTACCAAAATGCGTGACCGTATGTATGTATGGTAACAGATTATTACTTTTTTATTGTGCAAACAACAACACCATAGCACTACAATCCTGGGTAGGTCTTTGCTGTTTGAACCAACTCTCTCCATCGAGTGCGGTCTAGAGAAACATTTTCTCAGTTATCAATTCCCATTATTTGCAAGTCTTTGTGGATGTTGTCTCTAAATCTCAGCTTAGGTCTTCTCAGGGGTCTCTTTCCTGTTGTTCTTTATAAGACTTTTGTTGGCACTACGCTGGACGTGGCCGATCCATTTTAGTCGGTTGGATTTTATTTCTTGTACTATGTCTGGGGAGTCATATAGTAGAGAGAAGGTTCGATATTGGTACATACATACATATAGTCACGCTATTTTCCCGTAGTGGTAGGCAGAGACCACTTCCTTCCACTTACTACGGTTCTTACACACATCTTTTGCTTCCTCTACTTTCTTCAGTGCTCTCATACATGCTCGTCGGTTGTTGGTATTCTTGACCTGGCCTTTCTTCAAAACAATGTTGATCTGATCGAGATCGATGTTCGCCGAGGTCGACCTCTACCGACTTCCGTCCATTCACACTCGCCTTATAAATTTGTTTCGTCAATCTTTCTTCATCCATCCTTTCTACGTGTCCAAACCATCGAAGCATTCCTTTATCTATCTTTGTTACCACATCTTCTTTTACACCACAGCGTTCTCTTATCTCAATATTTTTTACTGTATCCAACCGAGTCACTACGGCTATACTTCTCAATGGATATTGGTCCGTATTCTATATTCGCTAGTTTGCAGGTCAATAACCGTTCCAAAAATTTCTCTCAATATTTTCCTTTCAAACCTTCTAAGCAACTGTTTATCGAAAATTGTCATTGTCCATGTCTCGTTTCAAAACATGATGACAGGTCTTATTACCGTCTTGTATTTGTTGATTTTTGTTGACCTTGCAATATATTTGGACTTCAGCATATCTAGCACAAAGAAGAAACATTTGTTTCCCTGGGTTATTCGGTGTTTTCGGAGTCTTTTATTGTACACCTTTATTAAAATTTCATGTAAGAATTCTTTCTTGCTGTTAAGATTTCTTTTGGTTAATTTTTGAGGGCGAGGGTTACAGCCAAAAATCTTTCGGGAAGTGTAAAATTATGTATTGGTTCCCAAAAATTAATTCCTCATTTATTGTTCTTATATTTATTTGACTGAGATTAGTCAGAGGCCTATCGGGTTGTTACTTAGAAACCCAAAATATTGTTATTTTAAGACGAATTTTGCTGATAACATCATCTTCAGAAAAACGGTGAAACTAGAAAAAATTGTCAGCAATTTTGTGTGAAAGATTACAATGGAGGAAGTATACAATTCGCCATCTTGTAGCGAATAGCGTGTGAGCGTGTTTTAAAACAAACAAATTGTATCGCTTACCTGAAATTGTACATGTCTTTACAGTTTCTCACCGTGACGGCTTGAAATCTGTGCATAGAATCAATTTCTCGATTATCATCGCTCATGAGATAATCAGGCAAAGGTTTATCCAATACGGGAACCTAAAAATGTCTGTGATGAACGAAAGGCAGAATGTTAACCAAACTTATTATTTGAGAGTTTGGCGACTACTTATGAGGCGACGTTGACCAGATTTAACTCGGGAGAAAACTTGGACTCTCTATTTATCATGATAATGCACCCGATCCCCCAATGCTCCCTCTGCGAAGCAGTTTTTGACCGAAAAACAAAAAAAAACTCCTTAGAAGGAATTAAGAAAAAGCTAAAAGCTTACCGTAAAATAATTTGAGTCCAAAAAGGTTAAATCTTATTTATATAGACATCTTGGTTAAAAATTCTTACTTTAACTCAGTGTTTACCAACGTGGGGCCCACGCCTCACATAGGGCCAATTTGATTGGTTAAGGGGGGCAATTCGAAAATGGACTTAACACGAGTTTAACCCTTTCGCTCTGGGCCATTTAAATACAATATTAGATTTCGGTGCCAAATTAAACATAAAAGCAAATTCTTAAATATTTGCGGTAAATAATTATTAGGTATAATTTCGCTTGACGAGAGTTATTTATCCGATATCTTTGAAAAACTAAATATAATAAATAAGCAACTTTAAGGAATAAATAAAACTCTTGTCGATGCAAAAGCAAAGATATTTGGTTTCATTACCCATATTGAGTTATGTTAGAAACATATTAACAACAAAAACTTTGAACACTTTCATTGGCTCCAAAAATGTGAAGTAACTGATACCGCTTTGCTTGTTATTGTCAATCATCTGAATATTCTATCGGCTAATTTAAAAGAAAATTTTTCTAATTTAAAACAAATTGATTTTCCAACATGGATAATGCAGCCAATGTTGGTGGATTTGTCTGATATATCAAATATGCAGTATCAAGAAGAACTCGCAGAATTGCAAAATGATGATTCAGTTAAAACTTTATTTAATATAAAAGGAGCGATGGCATGGCTTTGTGAGGAAACAGAAATCAAATACCCAAATTCAACCAAATGTACAAGAAAACTATTGCAACCGTTTCCATCTTCATTTTTAGCTGAATGTGGATTTAGTGCTGTAAATGATTGACGGGTAAAAAAAAAATCGGCTAGATATAACACAACGTGGAGACTTGAGACTGAAGCTAACCAAATTGTAATTGTAATAAAATCTCTGTCTAGCAAATATCTCACTAAATTAAAATATTAAATTAATATAGAAAAATCTTTATTAAAATAATTTGGAATTTGAATTTTAGTTTTTCATTATATGTTTTGAAAATTTACTTACTGTGTTTCGTTAACAGTTTCCTAGTGATTTTTTCCTAAAACCTATCATCTACGTTTCTTAAGTGAACATAGTGTTACATAGTGTTAAGTGTTACATAGGGGGGGCAACACAATCTGGTGAAGGAATAAAGATTGGAGGCGAAACCATTTTTAACATTCGATACGCAGATGATACTGTGCTCCTAGCTGAATCATTAAAAGAATTACAATGTATGTTAGACAAGATAAACAAAGAAAGTAATAGATGGGGACTGAAAATAAATGTCAAAAAAACTAAATTTATGGTTGTTAGCAAAATGAATGTTGGCCCGGAAAGAATAACACTTGATGGCGAGAATATAGAAAGAGTTCAGCACTTTAAATATCTTGGAAGCTGGATCAATCAGTCGATGGATCCAGACGAAGAAATCAAGGCTATAATAGAAATAGCTAGAAGAGCATTTCTGAATCTCAAGCCGCTACTCTGTGCCAAGCAACTTAACATTCATCTGCGGGAAAGGTTTACCAAGTGTTATGTATGGTCTATTCTGTTGTACTCTTGCGAAACATGGACGCTCCACCAAAAAATTATTGACCGCATTGCTGCATTCGAGATGTGGCTGTACAGACGGATGCTCAAAATTCCGTGGACAAGCCGAACTACCAACGAGAATGTACTCATCAGAATAGGGCACGATAGAGAGCTCTTAACTACCATCAAGCGCCGCAAACTGGAATACTTGGGACATGTGATGCGTGGACCACGTTATAGTCTGCTTCGGCTTATTCTGAATGGCAAGATCGAGGGAAAAAATGGATAGGCCTCAAAAAGCTATCCTGGCTTCGAAATCTCCGACAATGGACAGGCTTAACTGCTGAGGAACTTCTCCACGCAGCTCTAGGTAGAGATAGATACAAAGAAGTAGTCAATATGGGAGTCGTCAACGCTTGAGAAAGCAAGACACTGTAAGAAGGAATAGGGGGGGCATAAGAATTTTAGAAAGGCCATGGTGGGGCATGGCACAAAAAAGGTTAGGAAACACTGTTCTCTAACTAAATCGAATGAAACTATTTTTACGAAAATTGAACTAACGGTTTAGATCTTAAAACCGGGTTACTGTATCATTGTACCAACACAGATTTGTAACAACGATAATACGAAACCACCTTATATTCGTGAAATATGCTATATATACGGAGTGGGCCACAGAAAACAGTCCGCCCTGATATTTGGCAGTATTCATAAGAATTTAAGGAAATTCTTAAACATGTCGATTTTTATTCCAAGGAGGACACATTTTTACGATAAAGATATCTGTCATCCCGTTTCACTTCCCCAACCCCTCAATTTAAAATAGGAAATGTACCATGTTTGGCACATCATTAGAAAGGTATTTAGAGGGCGTATTTAGGCATATGATGATTATCCATGATTTTTTTCGATATTTACACCGTCTTTGCAAAAAAAGTCTCCGTTAATTTAAAGTGCAACACTTCGTGAAAATGAAACGCAACGCCTACGTTTTGATAACGTGTCAATTTTTCTGTCACATCAACTTTCTCAACTTTCACATCATATCGATCACTTTCGGTGAATGATACAAATAGACTCAGACAGGAACAGGTTGATTCCATCAATAGAGATCTTAAAGCAATCGTCGAGTGGGGAACCAACAATCTTGTTCAGTTCAACGCCCAAAAAACACAAAGTGCCAAGTTTTCCAAGAAAGTGAATTCCTCAAATCATCCCATCACAATGTCCGGAAATACCCTTGAACCAAGTCCCTCCATCTCGATTTTGGGAGTCATTGTGTCCAATAATATGTCTTGGCATGACCATGTTGCTAACATCGCAAAGTCGGCAAGCCAGAGGCTAAGTTTTCTGTGGAAAGCTAGAAAGTTTTTTACTCCTGATCAACTGTTGACGACGTACAAGGCTCAAATCCGACCTCTACTGGAGTATTGCTCGCACATTTGGGGTTCAGCACCAAGGCATTCTCTTCGTCTTCTAGATTCCATTCAGAAAAGAGCCATTCGTTTGATAAACAGCTCAACTCTCACAGATACCCTTCACCCTCTAGAACATAGAAGAAGAGTTGTAGACCAGTCATTGCTCTACAGATATTTCCATGGCAGATGCTCCAGAGAAATAAGAACTCTTGACCACCATTGGCCACATTCGGCCGAAGAACTCGGCACGCTGATCAGTCTCACCCATTTACTCTCAAGATTGGCACTACAAGGACCAATCTTCATCAAGAATCCTTCTTTTACAGTGCTGCTACGGAATGGAATAAGCTTCCAAATTCAGTTTTTCCAGAGAACTATGACCTGCAACTTTTTAAAAAGCGTGTCCACAATCATTTCTTTCCTATAATCCCTTCCCCTTCTAATAGTCGCAGTGCGGGCCGTCCGCGGCCCACACGATAGGTCTACCCTTTTTGCGTCTATTTTCATAAAAAAAAAATTTAGGCATGTGATAATTATCCATGATTTTTTTCGATATTTACACCGTCTTTGCAAAAAAAGTCTTCGTTAATTTAAAGTGCAACACTTCGTGAAAATGAAACGCAATACCTACGTTTTGATAACGTTTCAATTTTTTTGTCACATCAACAGTAAATTAAATCGAATTTTGAAAAAATTTGTAATTTGATACTAAGACAGTTTGTTTAACATTGATGTTATGATCAACTTACCACTATGGCGGTTTTGAATTTGGTTCCTGTCATGTTTCTTCTTCTCCAATATTTGTTTTCGAAATCTGTGATGATGTAACCGCCGTTTTTTTTGTAATAACCGATTTCCATCGTCTTAAAATCACCGCCGTGATCTGACGCTGGATTGTACACGTCGTTTATAGCGTACGTCTCATCTTCCTGATCTGAGTTTATTATCAGTACATGCATGTCCGTGTTGATGTTTAACTTTAGTTTACTCAAACCGTCGCTTATATTTCTATCTTTGCTTATTACCAGCCAATGATACGTTTCGTAAAAGTACTTTTTGTCAGTTTTCTAAAAAGTTAATTGGAATGAAAATAACAACTGAAAAAGGGTTGTAATTGTGAAATAGTTGTTTAAAAAAAAATTGGCATTAGATGTGGAAAACTAGAAACTGTGAAACAACAGTATAAGTTTTTTGGTGAACGGTTTTTCGGGTTTATTGGCCGTCGTAGGTCTGAGTTAATACTCGACGTTTCGCCATCTCGAGTGGTTGGCATCTTCGGGAGATGTAATGTCCGGAGTTCATTATTCTTATGTTTGCAAGGAAGCAGAGTTGTATATTTAAGTACAGGTACCCATGTTCTATTGATTTTAAATGTTTCCTCAGATTTATTAAAGTTCTGCTGGTGTTTATGTATTTTAATCGCTTCTCTATAAAGCCTCGGGTAATATGCAGATGTGGTGCATAAAACTCGGGTGTCTTCGAATTTAATTCTATAATCATTATTTTTGATTGTGTGCTTCGGGACGGAAGATTTTTCTGTATGTCTAAGACGGCAGTTAGCTTTGTGTTCTTTGACCCTGGTGTTAATGGACCGTCTAGTTGTTCCAATGTAGACACTTCCACAAGTGCATGGAATACGATAAACACTTGCAGAACTTAGTGAGGCAGATTTCATATAGTTTTTGAACTTCTTAGATGGCTTGAAGATATTTTTTATGTTTTATTCTCCTATAATCCTGCCGATCCTATCTGTCACTCGAGGAATGTACCCGAGGCTTTATAGACAAGCGATTGAAATACTTAAACACCAGCAGAACTTTAATAAATCTGAGGAAACACTTAAAATCAATATAACATGGGTACCTGTCCCTCGGTCTAAAATCTGGGAAGCCATGTTAGAAATGGGTATAACGCAGAGAATTATCAGAACAGTCCAAAATATGTACAAAAAAAATACCGTATGGATTAAAGAGGGAAATAAACTATCAAATGCCTTCAAAACAACTAAGGGTCTCCTCCAAGGATGCTCAACATCACCCACACTATTCAAAATATTTCTACAACAGACACTAAGACCATGGAAGAGAAAATGTGCAGGAATGGGAATACCAATTAGAAATGATCATCTGTATACTCTAAGCTTTGCCGATGATCAAGTAATCATAGCTCAAGATGAGGAGGATTTAGGTTTTATGATGCGGAAACTAGAGGAGGAATATGAGAAAAATGGAGTGGAAATCAACCTCGAAAAGACCCAATATATGTCAACGGCACAAGACAGGATATATCACCTAGAAATAGATGATAACCGACAGATCTCAGGAACAGACAAATTTAAGTACCTAGGGTTTATAATATCAAAAAGTGGAACAACAGAGAAAGAAATAAAAAATAGACTAGGTCAAACTAAGGCATGTATTAATCAATTAAACCCAATATTATGGGACCGCCACATAACCAAGACTAATAAAACGAGAATATTCAATTCAATAGTTCGCAGCATAATGACTTATGGAGCTGAAATGTGGGTGATCAACAAAAAAAACAAAGGGAAGATTGTAGCCACAGAAATGGACTTTTGGAGAAGGAGTTGTGGAGTGAACAGATTAGATCGAATAAGAAATGAGGAGATCAGGAGAAGAATGGAGGTAAAAAAAGACATACTAGAACACATAGAGGAAAAGAAACTAACGTGGTACGGACATGTTAGAAGAACTCCGGAGGATCGCTGGATACACCGGGTAACTGAGTGGAGTCCATTAGGCAGACGAAAGAGAGGTCGACCAAGGCGATCATGGAGAGACGAAGTGGATGAGGCGATGGAATTAAGAAACCTGCAGGACGGAGACTGGCAGGACAAGGACAACTGGAGACAAAGGCTGAAAGCAGGAAGGCAGCGACAGCTGTAGATATCCTGGATTATATATATACCTGTACTTAAAAATAGAACGCTGCTTCCTTACAAACATAAAAAAAATAAATCTCTGGAACGTGACCAATTTCTCAAATATGCCCCGCCCCCTAAAATGGTTAGCCGCGAAAGCCTTTCACAATAAGTATAAGTTTTTCTCCTATCAAAAATTGCTCGACGCGATTAAATAAGTTTTTACTGCAAAATAAACCGACCCAATATAAATATATTAACGAGGGTGGTCTGATAAGTAATTTATTTTTCAATATAGTCTCCTTTTAGTTCGATACACTTGACTCGTATTCGTTGTATTAATATCTGAAATATTGTTTGGGTTGATTTTTCCAATTAATAAATTTAAATTTAAAATTTTAACTCATTTGTTCTTGCAAGCAAAATTAAAATTTTCATTCTCTTACTACTTTATTAATTTTAATAATTTTTCTGTAAGATACAGGGGAGATTTTGCGAATCCCGAATTTTGACAAATCTCCGCATTTCAAGGTCCCCCGAGTCGAATACAATAGTTTTTACGTGGATGTCTGTGTGTGTATGTACGTGTGTTTGTATGTGCGTTCGGAATTATTTTTTGTCTTGATTATCTCGAGAACAAAACATGATATCGACTTGGGACCAATTGCAATCGACGTATAATTACGCAACTTAGAACTTATTAGATTTTCAGCAAAATCGGTTAAGCTGTTTTTTATGGAGAATCAAAAAACTTAAAAAAATGGTAAGCTACCTGAATTTTGCAATTTATAAATTATATTATTTTCAATACAGAATTTTAAGATCTTTTAAATAATATGATTATTGCAAGTTAGGAATATTTTTGTGAAAAATATGATGACAATATTTCATAAAAAGAGAAAATTTTAGAAAACAAAAATAGGAATTGGAGAATTTTAAATATAAAATGTGCTATAAACAATTTGAAATCGTTTTTTATAGTAATTTTAAAAATAACAATTATAACAACAAAACATATTTTTTTATTCTTTCCACTGGGGATGTTAGTTGTGTTTAGACCGCTCGGGTCGCACCCAGACCACTGATTTTTAATTGATTTTAGAGTAAAAAAAATGCATATTCTCGTGTTGATACCAACCCGGAAAAGAAAATAGGAAGACAGGCAATAGTACCAACTTATTAACTTTAAAGGTTGACAATATCGAGGAGAAATGTAAACAAAAATTTACCTCGTTTATAATTGATTGCCAATCGTTACAGTCACCATCTAATATAACGCCCAAATGGGATTGTGTCCTGGTTAATAGCGATTCAAATTTTTCTGATGAAATGTTCATGTTGCTTGTGAAGAATTGTAAATAATTGTTCATCAGGCATTTCGATAACGAGATTACGTCTGAAATAATAGATAAAACATTCCAATTTAAGGTAGTTAGTGAATGTAAGTATAATTATTATTAAGGCGACAGATGTTATAGTTTTTATAAAAATGGTTAGAGAAGTGGGGGATAGAACTAAAATTAGATTATTCAACATTTGCGACCCGTTGAGTAACTTGTACACCTGTATGTCTTAATAGCAAACACATTCCACAAAAAAAAGAATTAAATACCTTGAAATCCACCTAGATAAAAGGGTGGCATAAATATATTTTCCAAATGAAAACAATTAGGTCACAAATTACGAAATCTACATTGGATAATAGGTAGGAGGTCCCAATTAACAACTACTAATAAATTAAATCGTGTTAAAACATATTTTGTATGCATAGGTCGACCTCTATCGACTTGCCCATTCCTCTTCTTGTCCAAACCATTCAATCATTCCTTTATCCATCTTTGTTACTACAGAGACTAGGTTTTTTGTGGAAAGCTAGAAAGTTTTTTACTTCTGATCAACTGTTGACGACGTACAAGGCTCAAATCCGACCTCTACTGGAGTATTGATCGCACATTTGGGGTACAGCACCAAGGCATTCTCTTCGTCTTCTAGATTCCACTCAGAAAAGGGCCATTCGCTTGATAAACAGCTCAACTCTCACAGATACCCTTCACCCACTAGAACATAGAAGAAGAGTTGCAGACCAGACATTACTCTACAGATATTTCCATGGAAGATGCTCCGGAAAAATAAAAACTCTTGTACCACCACATCTCCATCAAGAATCCTTCTTTTACAGGGCTGCTACAGAATTGAACAAGCTACCAAAATAAGTTTTTCCAGAGAACTATAACCTGCAACTTTTTAAAAAGCGGGTCCACAATCATCTCCTTTCTATAATCCCCTCCCGCTTCTAATAGTCGTAGTGCCCACACGATAGGTCTACCCTTTTTGCGACTATTATCAGTAAAAAAAAAGTTAAACAGCTATGGCGAAGCCACAAAATTCGTTGTCTCACACCTTTTTCGATGTTAAAACAGTCCGTGTAAGCTCCGTTTATCCTGACACAAGCAGTGCAATCACCGAACCTTTCTAACGTTTTTATTACCAAAATAATTATTAACATGAACATATTACTTATTAATCTTATTTAATTAGATGTTTAAATTGTCTTTCTTTTTCTATTTGACAGTATCCAAGTCTTATAAAAGGCTGATATGGTATTACGCAATTGTTGATTTGTTATTTGACGGGCTGTTAAATATTACATTCCTCAGTTCATACCGATTATCAGGTTTTCTCTTGTACACAGTGTTTTTTAGATATCCCCAGAGAAAATAGTCTAAAGACGATAAATCGCAAGATCTGGCTGGCCACTTAATTGTGCCCTTTCTTTCAATCCACCTGTCTTGGAAACTTTATTTAAGTAATTTCGAACAGCCACGCTAAGGTGTGGCTGCTGAAACCAAATGTCATTAAAATTGTTACCAACTGCATTTTTTATTTTAGCAACTATTTGATTTTTTAACAAATCTAAACACTTTGATCCGTTTAAATTGTCTTGTACAAAAAATGGTCCAATAACAGTGGTGCTGATAATACCTGGCCAAACATTAACTTTAAAAGGCCTTTGTGTTCTATGTTCCCGCATCCATCTAGTATAAGTATCAATTTAATATATACAGTTATGGCGATTAACTGTACCATTTAATTTCCCGGTGTTCCATACTGCTTCGCACAATGAGTGTATTACGTCTACTCCTTTTTCTCCCATGGACTTGATGATTTCTGATGTTATCCGTGCCAGTAGCTTTCCGGTTATTTAGTTTTTTAATCGCCTTTACCACTTCTTATCTTAGAATGTTTGGCTCCTTTTCTAGACAGTAGGTTGGTGTACACCTTGCAATTTGCACGATATCAGACAGTACTGTCTCCAGACGCGATCCCATCTTTGTCTGTTATGATTTCTTCCCTTTCATTTTTTATTATTTTTGTCCGTGGTTTGAATTCTCTGGCTAAATATCGAATTTTATCGAACAATTCATGGGACTCACTTTGTTTAGCATGGTTTCTAGCCTCCGCACATATATCCTTAATCTGGTTATTTTTATCATATCTGCACGATTACATGGTTGCTCCCTCTCAATGCTGCTAAGTGCGTAGTACGTCATAAATGGTCAGACTTTAAACTCCGTATTCTCTCAAAACGACTTGAGAATTATTATTAACAGTAGTCTTACTTGGTCCGACCATATTTTGTCAATAACCAAACGTGCTAACAACAGGCTGTATCTGGAAGTATTTTTCGAGAGTTACGTTTCAATCGTTTTGTAAACTTTACACCATTTATGTAAGACCCATTCTTGAATATGCGGGGCCCGCCTGGTATCCCGACTTGATTCGTGATAGAAGTTTATTGGAAAATGTTCAAAGAAACGCCACTCGACTTCCCTTGGGACTGAAAAGACCTTCCTATGAAGAGAGACTTGCTATGGCCAACTTAACTTCTTTTGAACTTTGACGTCACCGTGGAGATCTCAACATTTGAAATATTAAAATTCAACTTTGGAAACCTTTCCGTGATATTTCCATCAAACCATGACAACCGGCTCAGAGGACATAAATTAAAACTTAAAAAAGAAAACTTTGTGATCAGATCAAGACAAAATTTTCTGAGTAATAGAGTTTTTGACGCCTGTAATAATCTCGATGTTGACATTATTTCTGCTTCTTCTGCTAACATATTTAAAAATAGACTGGACCACGTTATATATCAATAACTTTTAATTTAATATTTATCCTGAGTATTGTATTTTTGTTTTGTTATTTTATTTTTTTATTTTTTTTTATTTTTGTTCATTTCAATTTATCTATTAATTTGCTAGTAGGTATTTGATTTGTATATTATCTACAGTTTTTGGGTAATATAGGGACTTGTTCCTCTGCCCTTGTTTATATATAATAATAATAATAATAATAAGTTCTTTTACGATCACCGTTACCCCTTATCATAAGAATCATTATTCTTTCTTGTTCGGTAAACATACTTACATTTTAAAAGTAACTAATTACTATAAACACCTTTCACTAAGTACAATGAAAAATAATTCATGACATTTAAAAACAATTTACGATAGAAAACCCCACTACTTTTTTGACATAAACAGTTTTTTTATAATGTTTTTATACAGTTTCAAACCACTGTAACTTTGAAACTATGAAAGGTAGAATTATGCGGTATTGACGGTTGTATTTGCAATTTAATAGATTATAAAAACTGATAATATTTACAGGGTGTACTGTTTGAAAAAATATGTTAATAAGTTATTTTGCAGTAACGGTGCATCCTGCATACTTCTAATCGACATGCATATGGCCTGAATTATTTGAAAAAACTTTTTTTCAACATTTTTTTGTAAACCCAACATAAATCGAAATAGTAGTAAGTTACGTTACTTATTGTACACACTGTATATACTACTTTTTTTGAATCTTAGGCAGATCGTAGTAGAATGTCAAAAAAAAAAATTAAAAATACACCACACCTCTCGGTTTTAAACAGCTGAAAATGGTGCCTCTAGAGACGAATTTGGTCTTACTGAATTCCACCAGAATATCACAATCCACGTAGCAGGATATCCTAGGGCTAAAAAATATTAAAAGTGCGAAAAAATATAAATACATTTTTTGTCAGAAGTTGAGCGATGAGGACTCTATCAAATACAACCACATATAACTCGACAACCAAATTTGATCGTTGATAAAATGATTATTCTTCAAGTTTATTGCGGTCTACCATTCGAAAAGATTAAAGTAATTGGACAATCATGTACGAGTTAGTTCGAATTGATCGGCTATTTAAACAATTAAGTGAAGGGTGGATTTTTTTTTGGTTGTTTAAATATTGTAATAGTTATATTTCACTCAAATTTTCCGATAGATAATATCAGACAGTGAGAGCAAATGTGTACTAACCCACAAATTCTCTAACTCAGCGTTTCTCAAACTGTGGGGCGCGCCCCCTAAGGGGGGCGCAGTACAGATTAAAAATAAAATGGTAATGATAAAATGCTACAGATAGATTTTTAAAAAATCTTTATTGAAATTTTTACTTACTTAATGATGACAAAGAAACATTCTAAGGACTAATGGCTAACATGAGCTTGTTTTAAGGCGCACAACTTCTCTAAATTTGGTTCCATGTTAGAGATGGCCACTCTGAGTTCATTTTCTACTTGAAGTTTATTTCTGTATTTAGATTTCACGACAGCAAGTGCAGAAAATCCAGTTTCACAAAGGTAGGACGTTGGAAAAGGCAACAGAATTCTAAGCGCTTTGGCTTTTATAACGGAGTAGTCGTTCGGAAGTTCAGTCCAGAAGTTTGTTAAAGATTTGTTAACAAAGTTTGATTTTTGTAAGGGATTTGTTGAAATATCTATCAGTTGTTCTTCTTCTTGCAGTGATAGTCCGACAGGTTTATTTTCGAATGGATTTAAAACCCAGCTCCAGTCTGACAACTTGATATCTTTCTCTGCAAAAAAGTATCGCTTGAAATTCTCAGTTAAGTTTTCTAAATGGCTTCCTATGGTTTTTAGCATCACAGCTTTATGAATATCTTCCAATGGGGAATCTTGCACAAAATCGCAAAATGTGGGAAACATTTCCAAACTGTTTTCTTTCAATTTGTTATGCCATAACTGCAATTTCTTACTAAAAGCATCAATCTTTTGACTTAAATCAAATATATTTACGTCTTTTCCTTGCAGCTGAAGATTAAGTATATTAAGTTTTTCAAAAATATCTACTAAATAAGAAAGCTTCAGTAAAAATAATTTGTCGAAAAAATCTGTTGAATGCTTGTGACCTTCCTCGCTTAAAAATATCGCTATTTCCCTTCTTAATTCAAAGACACGCTTAACCGTCTTACCGCGTGACAACCATCTGGATGAGGAATAAAACAACAAAGATTGATGCTCAGCTCCCATATCTTCACACAGAACAGAGAACATCCTTGTTTTTAGTGGTCTGGTTTTTATAAAGTTAACAACTTCAATAACTACTGTCAAAATCATGTTTAGTCCAGGGCTTAGCTTAGATTTTGATGCTAACGCTTCCCGATGTATCATGCAGTGCGTCCAGATAATTTCTAAGGATTCCTTTTTTACTAGCGCTTGTAAAATGTTGTATTTACCAGACATGGCTTGAGCTCCATCGGTGCAAATCGCAACACAATTTTTCCATTGCAAATTCATTTTAGTAATAGAATCATTTGTAATCTTGAACAACTCGGTGGCTGTAGTTCTTCCTTCAATCTGTTTACAAAACAATAAATCTTCACATATTTTAGAACATTGACAGAATCTAATGTAGCAAATCAAATGGGAATCATTACTAGAGTCAGTTGCTTCGTCAAGTTGTATAGCAAATAAGTTTCCAGTAAGCTCAGATTCAAGCTGCTGCTGCATATCAACTGATATATCGTTAATTCGTCGACAGATTGTATCATTTGACAGAGGAATATTGTTAAGTTGTGAAGTAAAATTTTCACCAAACATTATTTCTACAATGTCTTTGCAAGCGGGTAAAATATGTTGCTCTGCAATAGTGTGCGGTTTTTTGCATTTAGCTACTTTGTATGCCACTTTATATGATGCCAAGAGAGCCTTCTCATTTACTGCCAGTACTCTATGGAAGCTGGATTTTTGTTTTTTAAACAATCTGAGTTTCTCCACAAAAAAATCTCGCGGTTTATTGACATATTCTCTGTGCAGCGTTTCTAGATGCCTCTGTAATTTATTTGGTTTCATGCTATCTGCAGCCAATACTTTTAAACAGATAACGCATTGTGGTTTTTCTTCGCCACCTACTTCAAGGCTAGTAAAGCCCAAATTTAGGTATGATGGGTCATATTTTCTTGTTTTAGATTTCGGACGATTTCCACCTGAACCTGTCGATGTACAAGCCCCGTCATCCTCAAGTTTTTGTTTTAAAAATTTATCCATACTACATCTACTTATACACTCACACTTCACAATAATGCTTGCTTAGTGTTAAAACACCTTCACTGAGAGACTGAGAATACCGTATGTGCGATTCTGTATTTATAGTCGCGTTCAGACAGTTCGAGAAAGATCAGGAAGCTTGAATACGTGGCACGAACGCCGCGAACTTTCCGACAGCATCTTTGGCGCTCTCGACGAGACAATGTTGCCTATTTTAGTTTAAATTCCTAGGTCTACGGATTGGGGGGCGCAACATTTTTTAAATTAAAACAGGGGGGCGTGAATAACAAAAGTTAACCGCTGCTCTAACTGACGATTTATTTATTGCTTTGAAACCGATCGAGATATGCAAATGAAATTTGGTGGATTTTAAGAGGTAGTTATTGCGCAATTTTTGACATGCAGTTAAAATTTTTATGTTTATCATTAGCGCGCATACGGGTAATAATCTCAATTTTTTTAAGAAAAAAATGATACGCCACTGAGGTATTTCAAATTAAAAATCACGTTTGAATTCCGCGGTAAATTTGTGACAAAAAAAATCCTTTTTTGCCTTTTTTTCGTATAGGGCGCCGTTTTTGTGCAAAAAAAATAAAACATCTTAACGCGTATTTTTCATTTCTTTAATGCATTATCAAGAACAAACAGTCTTAAGAGTGTTCAGGAGATAATGGCTTGGGTGGTTGAGGTCAGTCAAAGATATGGACTCTCTCTGAACTTTAAAAAAACAAAATATATGGTTGTGTCAAAAACGAACAACCACGCTGTTCAACTCACGATAAATAACAAACAAATAGAAAGAGTACAGACAGATACTAATCAAATGCAGAATAAAGAAGGCCAAATCTGAATTTCTAAAAATGTCAAAATTGTTTAAGTGCCACGACTTATCCCTGCCAACCAAGAACAGACTGTTGAAGTGCTATGTCTTTCCAGTGCTACTCTACGGTGTCGAGCCTTGGACTCTAACCGAATTTTTTTAAAGAAAAAAATGATGATACGCCACTAAGATATTTTAAATTAAAATTCATGTGTAAAGTCCTCGTTCAATTTGTGACAAAAAATCTCTCTTGCCTTTTTTTCATATGGGGCGGCGTTTTTATGCAAAAATATAAACTATCTTAACGCGCAAAATGGTACATTCAAGAAACAAACGGCTTACTGCGGGCGCCCCCGAGAAGTACGAACTGTGCAACTAGAAGATGCAGATTTTGAGTTAATTGCAGAGTCACCTGAAACAACTACTCGAAAAAATTTTTTGACAATGGATTCTTTATCAAATCGCTTAAATTCCTAATTTTAATTAATTAATTAATAATTTTTTTAATGGAATCTTTGAAGCTCAGTCAGATTCAGCATCAGTTTTCAGTAAATGTATAGCTTGGGGTAATTAATTAATAACCATTTAATCGGTTCATATTTCCTTCCACAACGACTAACAGGCTATTCTTTAAAAAGAAATAAATCCTGATGTCCAAATTTCTCTCATTATTACATATTTAGTTGTAAAAATTCGAACCACACCCGTATCTCGTTATTTTTGTTCGAAGCACTGTGTAATTTTGAAATTTTTTGTTAAGTATATCCATCTAACAGTTTTTTTTGAAATTACACATTGAATATTGCAGTTTTCTACTCTTATTTCTATTTAGTTTGGAAACTAAAGCATAGATGTCTACACGGTACAAAATATCCACCATTTTTTGGTATTTTTTAAAATATATATCATTGTATAACTTATACAATGATAATATCATTGTATAATATATATAAATAAAAATTTTAGACGTGACGTAGAACATTGAAAAGACATTGTCTAAAGAATCACAATAGGTTATAAAAAAACTACAAATTGCAAATGTATAAGATTTTTCTTTGTTGTAACATTTTTATTCTATTTTTTCATTGTACGACTACTAAAGTATAGATGTCAGTACGATACAAAATTTAAATTTGCAAATTATGTGACGTCACGCTAGGAAAGGGGTTCACACAAATTTAATCACCTGTGACAAGGACGGGGTAGGTGCTCCAAAAATCATGAAATGTGTGTGACGTAATTTGTGTATGGCTCCTTAATTACAATTTTTACAAGTGTTTTGTAATTTCCCCAAATAAGTAATATTAATTAAAGGTAATTTTTGGAAGTTGGGTCCTCCATATTTTCGGCTTTAACACTTCGAAATATTAACATTTTCATAAGTTTTTTTTTAAATTGGTCTATTTCACAGCGAATTTATAAAAAAATTAAAAAAAATATGACTGGATCATTTATTTTTTTTTTAGTTTAAATGTACAAAAAAAAACCATTTTTTGCATATTTTTCTGTTTTTATGTGTTATGATGTATTTTTTTTGAATAACATAAAAAAACAAGCATATTAAAAAAAATATTTCAAATAATCTTAACGATTTTGATAAATATTTGAATTCGTATATTTATTTATCGAAAAATAATGAATTATTTCTGATTTTTTAAATCAAAAATTAAAGTATAATAATAATTATTTTTATGATTTATGAGATTAGCATGGCTTTTTATCGGGTGTTTTTATTTAATAAAAATCTGGAACGCTTCACGATTTTGCGTGTCATTTTTTTACAGGGGCCATGCAAATTTTTTTAGTATCACGAGGATGGTTCACAGATTGTCCCTAACATAGTTGGCGTTGAATAACAAATACAAATAAAGTGTCAGGCAAAAACTTATTGTATGACATTAGTGTGTGCCAATTAGCATTAGTGCATCAATTCGTGTATGTTAAATATTAATTTTTTTCATTGAGGTGTGCGTGATTTTATAAAAATGGCAATATTGAGATAAGAGGGGCGATAAAGTACCTCTGTAAAAAGGGGTTATCACCGCAAGAAATTTATAAGGACATGGTAGAAGTATTGGGTAATCAATATCTGATTACGAGATTTCAAATTGGAAAGAGAGTCTTGGATGCACCAGGTGCAGGAGCTCCCAAAACTGTGGTGACCAAAGAAAATGTGAATTTGGTCCATGACATGGTATTAAATGACAGAAGAATTACAGTCAAGGTTATAGCAGGAACATGTAGGTTTTCTGTTGGAAGCGTTGAAAAATTTTTACATCAGGAATTGGGTCTTAAAAAACTCTTTGCACGTTGGGTTCCACGAATGCTGACAGCAGACCAGAAGCGTGTTCGCCAGGTTGTAGCGGAGACAAATTTGGAGATCATTACCGGAATGCCGATGAATTTAAGCGAAAACTTCTTACGATCGACGAAACATGTGTTCATCACTTTGATCCAGAATCCAAAAAACGAAGCATGGAATGGCGACATAGGGGTTCCCCTCCACCTCGAAAATTTCGTGTTGTCCCATTTGAAATTTTTAACAACCCCATTATTTTCCAGATTTGGCCTTCAGCGAGTACCGTCTCAAAATTAAAAGAACATCTTCGTGAAATACGATTTGCTGATAATAACAAAGTGATGTTGACGGTAGATGAATGGCTGAAGACTCAAAGTTCTGAATTTTTATCAAAATGGTTTGAAAAACCGTTATACCAAGTGTATAAACGTTGCAGGTGACTATGTTGAAAAATAAATTAGTTTCATTCTTCTCGTTTGTTTGCTTTACCTACTTTATATCTCATTTTCTTGGGTCGCCCTTTCGGTCTTGTGTTTTGAGGTTTCCATTCGAGGATTTTTTTCACAAGTCTCTCTCTCCCCATCCTGTATACATGTCCTAACCGTCTTATCCTTTGACTTATTATGTATCTTGCTATATCCTCTGCTTCTATAAGTGCATCAATTTCGTGATTCATTCTTATTCTCCACATACCGTTTTCAAGTATTGGGCCGTATATTCTTCTAAGGATCTTTCTATCAAATATTCTCAATTGCTCATGTAAAAAAGAAAAGAAAAGAGCAAGATATTAGATATAAGAAGATGTATTGGCTATTGGGAAGACATTCCACCCTGTCAAACTACAATAAAATACTACTATATAAACAGATCCTTAAGCCCGTATGGACGTATGGCATCCAGCTGTGGGGTTGTGCCAGTAAAAGTAACATAGACAGCATCCAAAAGACTCAAGAGGACGAAGCCTTTCGAGTTAGTGAAGTGACCGTAAAAAGCAGAGCATAGTTCGGTAGTGGCACACGATAATATTAGTGTAATAAAGTTGTTAGAATCTAAGGCATGCTAGTGACTATGTCCTTAGTTTGAAGTATTGTTGTAGCTAATTTAGGTTAGATAAAAGTTGCTTATTGATCTTATTTAGATCAGATTGTAATTTTAAAAAATATCTATTTTAAGGTATTTTATAATTAAAAAAAAAAAATATTCTCAATTGATTTTCATCGTTGTTTGTTAGTGTCCATGTTTCACATCCACAGGTTACTACTGGTCTTTATAAATTGCGATCTTAGATTTTCTGTCGAGTATTCTGCTCCTTATTAGTTTAAGAAAGGCGTAATAGCATTTATTTCCTTTTAGCTTGCTCTTATTTCATCTTGGACGTTACCATTATTGCTAATTTTCGTGCCAAAGAAATTAAAATTCTTGACGCTTTCTATCAGACCGCCATAAATTATAATTACTATTATTATATTTTAACTTTAATTAGAAAATGTTTTATTTCACATTTTCAAAAGCTCGTAAACATTTTTATATTGCGTTATAATTTTTGTCAAATTTTCTTACGTAGTTAAAAAAAAAGCATCAAAACATTTATAACAAGTTAACATGAAAAGTTCACGAGAAAATGGTTTTTTTGTACTTTAAAACTAAAAAAAAAAATTATCCAGTCAACTGGTTTCTGTTAAATAACAAATCCGTCGAGAAAAAGACCAATTTAAATATTTGTTCCTGTTAATTTGATGTTTTTTCTTTAAAAATGTGGTGGGCCCCACTTCCAAATATGTAGTTACTCAATTAATTACATTGTGAAGTAATTTTAACATTACTTTAAGTAATATAACATCCCTGGCTAGCCAAAAGTAAAATCGGCAAAAATGCGAAAAACCAGTAGAGACGGCAACGCAAGCAGCAGAAGCAGCAGACAGGTTGATATTTCAAAGTGACCTGCGCCATGTCCGAATCCTACGCCGTGTGTATTATGGGTAGCATAACAATCGACAGTGGTGCGCGACAGGCCCTAGATTCGACGTTCCGTTTCTCTTTCTCTCTCTTCGTACATTTTTACACACAACAGATCGAATAGTAGAATTTAGTAAGTTCGTGAGTGATAATGGCAGTTCCTCTGGCTTGTACGCGCTTCAGCGACAATTACGATCTGAAGGAAGAATTGGGAAAGTAAGTAGGACATTTTTCATTGATACACGTCGACTTTTCGAGCGATTTCCTCGACGCAAATGGACGCGGGGGAGCGAGTTGTCGATTAAAAAAACGATCGTGAAAAGCTGTACGCATAATAACACCGAAATAAACTGGCCTTATAATCACAGAGCTGTGGGTATTATTTTGATGCGTAAAGACGCGTACACCTACTTCACCGGTAATCATTTATTCGCGGCGCGGTTGGACGAAAAAAATTGAATATCTGCATTGCCATCGAGAAAATCAATATTTCGGAGACTCAGCCCTGTGTGCAGTGTTTGACAGGTGGTTGTCTCTGTGGAACGAGCAAAAAAATAACGGGTTGTTAGCCAAAAAAGTGCGATTACTCTCGACAAAAATGTTCTCTCCCGTCTATAACTATATTTTAATTTTAGATTTATAAAAAAACCGGCGCCTAGCGAGCTATTGATCTGTCACATTTAGCTCTCTCGTATTTTGTTGTTGTTGTGTAATCTACCTACATAAGGGTCGTTTTTAAAAAAAAAAAGCTAACACTGTCTGATTGTATATTTCGGGTGTGCATTTTTTTTTCTTATCCATTTCTGTTCGATATTGACCTTCGATTATGGAAATTTTGAACTGCATTTTTTTGTCTTCGCATAAATTATTATTGTTAATAAATTATCACATTTGAAACGCATTCGTTATCGTTTGTGCGTTTTGTTTGGTACATTTGTGATAATAATTCGACATTTTTCATGTTTGTCTGTGTTTATAAATAGTATATCATGACACCAATGCATAATCAGGCCTTTATAGCATGAGCAATTAGTTTAAAAGCAATTAATTATCTAGTATAAATGTATCATTTTAATAATTTTGGTGCATTTTATCGAGTGGGTAGGTCTATGGTATTTGAACAACCTGCGAGTTGCTGATTGAAGGAGTAAGAGTAGAATCGGTGAATGAGTTTTTGTACTTGGGTTCAAAGTTTACGAGAGACGGAAGGTATGACTGTGATATTGAGCGAAGGGTGTAGGCAGAAAAGCAAATGAATGGGGCACTGCAGCTAATATCTCATTAAGAGGTTCTTAATCAATTTAACATACTGACGTATATTTTAAAAGTGTTCTTTGTGATGATTTTATAAAGTTATCGACTTTTTGCTGGAAAAAAAAGATGCGACTCGATTCGGGACTATACGAAGAATGATTCAATGGTTTGCCGTTAAAAATTCAAATATTTCTAGCGGTGCATGATCCTGCAATACTTACTTTTTCTCTCTCTCGTTCGTTTTATCGTCTTTAAAACAAGTTAATGGGTTTTTCCAATTATTTTGCGAGAACTTACTATATTTCCACGGGTCTATTACATCAGACGCGTTAATAATTTGGATTTAACACGGTGCACTACTAGAAGTAGAACCTCCTTGCAATATTAATACAGTATGACCACGGATGGGGTTCACAAGAGGAGAAACTTTTTTACGTTTAGTTTTAACGAAAAATGTCATTCTTGATAAAAAGTTTTGCTTGTTCTAAAATCCCAAAAAACTAAATAAAATTTATGTTTTACTAAACTTGCGCTATCTGAACCTTGTCTACAGCTCGGCGGAACAATGTGGTAGTGCTCACTCCATACCATTCTCTTAAGTTTTTTAGCCAGGATATCTTTCTTCTACCCGGGCCTCTTCGTCATTACCAAGACAATAATATTTCAAATTGTCATGCACTAGTAACTTTTAATTATAATCAAACTAAAAAGTAGAAAATAATTCTTAACAGAGGAATAAAATTACTGACGAGAAAATTAATGTCACTGTTCTAAGAGCGTGGGGTGCTTTCATTCTGAAACGCAGAGTTAGTTTAAAAATGTCATACAAAGTACCCCACGCTTTTAGAACAGTGAAATTAATTTTATTCCTTTGTTAAGAATTATTTTTTACTATAATTTATTTTTCGCTTTTTAGTTCGATTTGTTTTACTAACTAAAAAAATTATGTATTAAATTTTAAAAGCACAAAAATAATGCCGGGAATCGAACCCGGGCTGCCTGCGTGACAGGCGAGCATTCTACCACTGAACCACCGATGCGATGAACTGTTATAATATTTGTTCTGCGCGCATGCGTAGTTCACGCACTAGTTCTATCTCTCTTACTTTCATGCAAAGGATCTCTGAAGAAATGTATGAATCCTGGCGAAACTAATCAGGATAATCGTATATTTTGATTGAGCTATTGCATTGTCGTCGGTCTTTGATAAGTGTGCAAAGTTTAAATTAAATCTGATCGCTTAAAGAAGGGCAAAATCGAGGCCAAAGATTCAGTTACAAATATTGTCACGTGCCTATTTTTTTTCCATTATTAATTGGGTCTCTGATAGTCTGGTGCTCGTAAATAGTTTTGCATACCGTATTTTGTTTTAACTCAAGTATATCATTCGTTGTAAATAGTGTTGCATACCTAGTAGTGATAGGATTTAATTATTAATGGCTGTGACATTTTTGCTAATCAATGGAGATGGAGTGGGGGTCTTTGTTATTAGATTTCGCCTTGATTTTTGGCCTCGATTGTCGTGTGTTGTCAGCTATATTATTGTTTGGGTTGCTTTTCTGTGTGGATGGGCTGGCTATCAACACGGACGAGCGCGATTATGAGTTGGGAACATAGATTTGCAAAGGTTGGCTGACGCGTGTTCCGTGTCATTTTTTGATATCCGGCCTGGGAGTGAGGAATTGATATCAGTCGCTTGGTGTAAGTCTTTAGAGTCGGTAGTGTGGATTTTAGTATCGTCGTGTGATATTAACAAGTGTGCAAAACCTCTACGGTTTTATCTTCATATCTGGCTGTATTTGGGGCCATCTTAATTGGATTTTGAAGAAAAACCATTTAATTTTTAACTCGACCATTCTATCTTGCCTTCGTTGTTGATATTTTTGGTGTCGGGTTAAAATAGCCGCTAGCGGGATTTATTTGAGGGAAGCCATTGTTGGTTAGCACGTGCAGTTCCATACCGTCCTATCCACTGTTCCGGGAAATATTCATCCAACCATCCTCTTATCAGCAAAGTCATCATGCTAAAAATACATTTTAAACCTTTGCTTCAAGGAAAGGTCATCTAATTCAGGTATTAAAAAGTTGTCCAGCAAATCCAAATATACTTCCTAATTTAATGACTTCTCCAGATTATTCGGTCTGGTAATACAGCACACCAAACATTTACTTTTTAAGCAAATTGACTTTACATTGAATCCTATAATAAAGATTTTCTCTAGCCCGGTATCAACAGTTTAGGGATAAAATAGTTCCATTTGTTGTGAACGTTGCATCATTAGAAAATAAAATATTGTAGTGAAAGAACTGGTCATTCATAAGTTTTTCACCAATCATTGCACACATGTCGAGTCTCGTGTCATAATCACAATCTTTTAAGGTGTGAATAAATTTTGGTTTAAACGAATGAATTTTGTTATGCCTGAATACTTTTTATCAAGAATGACATTTTTCGTTAAAACTATAAATAAAAAAGTTTTTCCTCTCGTGGGCCCCATCCGGGGACACACTGTATTAATATTAATAATGATGAACAAACATAAAAATCCATAGAAAAATCATCAGATATCCTCAATAGTACTTGCCGTAAATCCTCTTATCTCAAATTCCGACGACTAACGTATGTGTGAGCCCAAGACTCCTCTGGGTGTGGCTGAAGGTTGGACTTACTCGAACCTTTTTGATAGGGGTTTATGCCCTACAACAGCGGTTCTCAAACTTTTGTTATTCACGCCCCCCTGTTTTAATTTAAAAAATGTTGCGCCCCCCAATCCGTAGACCTAGCAATTTGGACTAAAATAGGCAACATTGTTTCGTCGAGAGCGCCAAAGATGCTGTCGGAAAGTTCGCGGCGTTCGTGCCACGTATTCAAGCTTCCTGATCTTTCTCGAACTGTCTGAACGCGACTATAAATACAGAAGCGCACATACGGTATTCTCAGTCTCTCAGTGAAGGTGTTTTAACACTAAGCAAGCATTATTGTGAAGTGTCAGTGTATAAGTAGATGTAGTATGGATAAATTTTTAAAACGAAAACTTGAGGATGACGGGGCTTGTACATCGACAGGTTCAGGTGGAAATCGTCCGAAATCTAAAACAAGAAAATATGACCCATCATACCTAAATTTGGGCTTTACTAGCCTTGAAGTAGGTGGCGAAGAAAAACCACAATGCGTTATCTGTTTAAAAGTATTCGCTGCAGATAGCATGAAACCAAATAAATTACAGAGGCATCTAGAAACGCTGCACAGAGAATATGTCAATAAACCGCGAGATTTTTTTGTGGAGAAACTCAGATTGTTTGAAAAACAAAAATCCAGCTTCCATAGAGTACTGGCAGTAAATGAGAAGGCTCTCTTGGCATCATATAAAGTGGCATACAAAGTAGCTAAATGCAAAAAACCGCACACTATTGCAGAGCAACTTATTTTACCCGCTTGCAAAGACATTGTAGAAATAATGTTTGGTGAAAATTTTACTTCACAACTTAACAATATTCCTCTGTCAAATGATACAATCTGTCGACGAATTAACGATATATCAGTTGATATGCAGCAGCAGCTTGAATCTGAGCTTACTGGAAACTTGTTTGCTATACAACTTGACGAAGCAACTGACTCTAGTAATGATTCCCATTTGATTTGCTACATTAGATTCTGTCAATGTTCTAAAATATGTGAAGATTTATTGTTTTGTAAACAGATTAAAGGAAGAACTACAGCCACCGAGTTGTTCAAGATTACAAATGATTCTATTACTAAAATGAATTTGCAATGGAAAAATTGTGTTGCTATTTGCACCGATGGAGCTCAAGCCATGTTTGGTAAATACAACAGTTTACAAGCGCTAGTAAAAAAGGAATCCTTAGAAATTATCTGGACGCACTGCATGATACATCGGGAAGCGTTAGCATCAAAATCGCTAAGCCCTGGATTAAACATGATTTTGACAGTAGTTATTGAAGTTGTTAACTTTATAAAAACCAGACCACTAAAAACAAGGATGTTCTCTGTTCTGTGTGAAGATATGGGAGCTGAGCATCAATCTTTGTTGTTTTATTCCTCATCCAGATGGTTGTCACGCGGTAAGACGGTTAAGCGTGTCTTTGAATTAAGAAGGGAAATAGCGATATTTTTAAGCGAGGAAGGTCACAAGCATTCAACAGATTTTTTCGACAAATTATTTTTACTGAAGCTTTCTTATTTAGTAGATATTTTTGAAAAACTTAATATACTTAATCTTCAGCTGCAAGGAAAAGACGTAAATATATTTGATTTAAGTCAAAAGATTGATGCTTTTAGTAAGAAATTGCAGTTATGGCATAACAAATTGAAAGAAAACAGTTTGGAAATGTTTCCCACATTTTGCGATTTTGTGCAAGATTCCCCATTGGAAGATATTCATAAAGCTGTGATGCTAAAAACCATAGGAAGCCATTTAGAAAACTTAACTGAGAATTTCAAGCGATACTTTTTTGCAGAGAAAGATATCAAGTTGTCAGACTGGAGCTGGGTTTTAAATCCATTCGAAAATAAACCTGTCGGACTATCACTGCAAGAAGAAGAACAACTGATAGATATTTCAACAAATCCCTTACAAAAATCAAACTTTGTTAACAAATCTTTAACAAACTTCTGGACTGAACTTCCGAACGACTACTCCGTTATAAAAGCCAAAGCGCTTAGAATTCTGTTGCCTTTTCCAACGTCCTACCTTTGTGAAACTGGATTTTCTGCACTTGCTGTCGTGAAATCTAAATACAGAAATAAACTTCAAGTAGAAAATGAACTCAGAGTGGCCATCTCTAACATAGAACCAAATTTAGAGAAGTTGTGCGCCTTAAAACAAGCTCATGTTAGCCATTAGTCCTTAGAATGTTTCTTTGTCATCATTAAGTAAGTAAAATTTCAATAAAGATTTATTAAAAATCTATCTGTAGCATTTTATCATTACCATTTTATTTTTAATCTGTACTGCGCCCCCCCAATCATGTAAACGCGCCCCCCTTAGGGGGCGTGCCCCACAGTTTGAGAAACGCTGCCCTACAAGATGCGCAGTGAAACCAATCTTTAAAAGCCCAAAAAGAGAGGCGGGAGTTTTGGGATAGTGTCACAGATATTTTGAATAAGTGTAACCAGAATGAAAGAATTGTAAGGTTGGGTGGTTTTAATAGTTGGGTAGGAGTAGAGCGTGATGGATATCACAGTGTTCTGGGAATGTCCGGTGACGGCAGAGAAACAAACACAATGTTTAACCATAAAAGGATCGATCCACTTTTACACAAGACAAGAAGGATACCAGAGAAATATAATTGATTTCGTAGTTGTGGATGAAAGATTGAAAAAGAAAGTGATGGACACTCGGGCTTACCGCGGTGCAGGTATTAACACAGACGGTTTTTTAAAAATAAGTAGTGTACTAGAGCGTATAAAAGTTGAGAATTTGCAAAAAGAAGGTATAAAAGAGCAGTTCGTTGATCAAGAAATTTGACAGTTTAGATGAAGCATGTAAGGTTGAAGAATTGTGGAAGTCATTCAAGAAAGGCTATTAAAGTTTGTGGTGTAAGTAAAAGAAGGAAATGATGCAAATTACAGAAAATGTGCGTAGACGTTTAAAAAGCAGTGCCGGAGAAGAAGAAAGCCTGGCTGGATTGGCTGGCTACAAAAGCCAATCAAAAAACGCAAAAGGTAACGATTGAGGATGTTAACAAGGCAAAGAATGAGTATAAAAGGTTAAAAGGTGTGGCAAATGAGGTTGTGGCAAGAAAGAAGGAGAGTGATAAAAGATGAATTTGATAGGTTATTTGACGATTTCCAGAACAATATTAATCTCTTCTGGAAGTCCATAAGAACAACCAAAAGTAAAAATACTACCTCACAACTGGAAAAAAAATCAAAAACCAAGATGGTAGTATGGTAAAAGGAGAGGAGTGCGTTTTAAAAAGATAGAAGGATACACAAACACAGAACCCATTTGAAAACATGAGTGAAAGTTTCAATGAAAGTGAAATTAGTACGACAGAAATTGTGGAAGCATTGAACAGTATGAAATTGGGTAAAGCTGCTGGGTACGGCGGGATAACGGTTAAAATGCTGAAGGCTGGACAAAGCGTGGTAACTAGTTTGCTGTACCGCCTTTTTAACCTTTGTTGAAGGAGTGTTAGCGTACCAGACGACTGGTGCAAGGCCGATATCGTGCTGCTTTACGAGGGAAAAGGTTCGCAGCAAGACTATAAGAACTACCGAGGTATTAGTTTACTCAGCATAGTCGGCAAAATTTATGCAAAGATATTAATTAAAAGAGTGACGATGAAACTGAGATGATATGGGATGTCCAAGCAGGATTTAGAAGAGCAAGGAGATGTATGGTTGTTTGTTTTAAAGAAAGGCCAGGTCAAGATTACCAACAACCGACGAGCATGTATGAGAGCACTGATGAAAGTAGAGGAAGCAAAAGGTGGACCTATCGTGTGGGTCTGCGGACGGCGCGCACTGCGACTATTAGAAGGGGAAGGGATTATGTAACATATACATTCAAGTGGGAGATACATTACAAGGGTTGAATAAAACTAATAGTAAGGATGCATATGGCATCAACATTAATATATTTTTCTCCTTTGTAATTCCTCTAACAAAACTTTTAATCCTCCGCATAGAACAAAACACGTTTCCCGATATACCGAAACTTTCCAAAGTAGTGCCCATACACAAAAAAGGATCATTAGAGGAATTAACAACTTATGTAAATATTTCTGTGATACCTCTCTTTGGTAAAGTACTAAAGATTCAGATCACTGAGCACTTAATGATTAATAACATTTTCGAAACCCAACAGTTTGGCTACAGAAAAGGATCACTTACGTTGTGACAATTGAATTTTGTCCCAACCTGTATACTTAATTTTTAAACCTGAAAACCTAATTTATTAGATTATATAATCAAAATAGCAGCATTAACTGTTTCCTTAAATACCGGTATTATTCGGTGTCTTTGTGATTTGTAATCACGTAATTAATTTTATGATCGTCCATTGAAGGTTCTTGTTGACGTTCATTTAATCCTTTGTTCATAAAACATGAAGCCCCTTTTCAAACGATACATTGTTTTCAACACAACATGAAGGATAATGTGTTGGCTAATTTCCTAAATAGGAACACACTTCATCATAAAAATGTGTCTAAACAACGCCCACGAATTACAAATCGATAATATTTTTTTATTATACAGTGTGTTTTCAAAAAAGATGGCCCCGTTGCTAGGATAGGTAGGACACTGCAAAATAAGTTGGGTTTATTAAGTAAAACTTTTTGTAACGGCATTCGTACTCAAGATACAGGGTGCCGAAAGAAAATAATTTACACACATTTTTTACGATTATGTCAAAACTACTGGCAACATTGTAATGAAATTTATTGTTTTTGTTTTTTCTCATACCAATTTTATGTAAACTTGAACATCATTTAATTTTACAACCAAAAAGGTTCTATTGGTAAAACACTCGATACTATGTACTTCTTCTCGTAGCGTCACAACCCTTCGTGGGTCTCCACCTATTCCTGTCCAACACAACCTCCTTCCAGTCCCGTACTTCCAAGACTTTTACATCATATCCGATATTGTCGCTCTATCTGAGCCTTGGTCTTTCTAAAGGTCTCTTTCCTACTGTGTTTGCCTTCCATACCCTCTTGATAAGACGTTCATTCGACGATCTCTGTACGTGTCCGGCACATCTGAGCCTTTGTGCTTATATTTCGTTTACTAAACTCGGTCTTTTGTACATGTTTTTGAGCTCCTTATTCGTTCTTATTTGATATTGACCCGTTATCTCGTCTACTGTAGGTCCAAAGATTTTCCGCAACATCTTTCGTTCAAAGCACTATAGTTCCTGTTTCCTGCCTGTTTGTTAAAAGCTTGTAATATCCTTTGGAGGTCATCTTCTGATTCCGCGATAAATATTGCGTCATCGGCATAGCATATGTTTATTTTATATATTCCCATTCGATATCTAATCCAGTGTTCTTTACGGCTTTTACTAATTCGTTCATGATTGTGTTAAATAGCACAGTGCTGAGGCTGTCGTCTTGGCTGTATTTCGGAAGTGCTGTGTTAGTGTCGAGTTTGCTCGTATTTGCTTTTGTGTGTTACTATTTAGATCCTTTATAAGTTCTATATATTTTTTCGGCTTATTACTGTTTTCCAAGATTGCGATAACGTCTTCTAGCTGCACTCTGTCGAAAGCCTTAGTTAAATCTACAAAGCAGAGGTAGGCAGGGGTGCTGTACTCTATGGATTTTTCTACCAGTTGTCTGAGCATGAATAATATGCGTCGGTAGTGGATCGGAATCACAGGATCACAAGAAGAAAATTAAAATAAATTCGACTAAATACGTAAATGGTTCTTGTTGTTCTGGGCCTCTTCTTCAGCTTTTTACGTCGACCACTCCTGTACGTTATTATTTTTTAATCAAAATATTCCGAAAATCGTACACAGTATCAAGTTTTATCAATAGTATCTTTATAGTGTAAAATTAAATGATGTTTAAGTTCACATAAAATTTGGACTAGAAAATTTAACCTTACAAAAGTTATGATTTCTTTATTTCCAAACAATTTTTGGAATATTCCTATTTCATTAAAAAACTACTTAGTTAAGATGTCATTAAATAATGGGGCAAATTTTCCATTTTAACTGATGACAACGTACATGTATTTAAAAATTATTACATTTTGTTTATTTATTATTATTATTTAACAATTGGGTCAGACCTGATAGAAGCTGCCATTCCTTGGGTTATTTATTGTGTCTTCTGGGTCCTATTTGAGCCCTTTGAAGTACGAGATCAGTGATCTGTTTTTTTTCTAAATTTTTCGGATGTAGGAGTTGTCTTGCAAAACAATTTTACTTTTTTTTTTGTGATGGCGTTTAACATTCCATCAGAAGACGGTGTACATATTCTTTGTCGTCGCCGCAGAATCGGCAAGAATCATTCTCCCCTTGCCTTAGGTGACCAGACGTCCCGCTTTTGGCGGGACAGTCCCGGTTTTTCACAATTTGTCTCACGTCCCGCGACGTTTTTCAAGTCCCGACTTTTGGAATTATAAGAATTATATATAATTTGATTTTTACAATATTTTAAAAAATGACTACAATCTACTGAAACAAATTCACTCAAATAAAAAATATTTCAATGAAATTATACTTTTTTTTATATTTATAAATTGTAGTTATGTTAAAAATAAAAAAAATATTACGATATTATTTTTATTCTGTATGAAAATTTTTGTTGATACCCCCTCCTCCTTCAAAGTTGTTCTGACATGCCCATCTAAAAATCTGGTCACCTTACCCTTGCCCATCTACATATTGTTTATATTTATCCAAGTAGGTACTGTCAAGTATTTTCTCACTAGGTAGTATACAAAAGTCTGTTGGTTCAAATTTTATTATGTTCGATGCATTTATTGCCTGTTTTACCCTGGAGACATTAAATGTAGATGGTAGATAAACTCCTAGACAAAATCAACGCAAAAATATTGTTACGATCCGGACCTGTTGTCTGTCGCGACAGCGCATCGACCACAATTTGGGGTGAATATTTAATGAGCCAATACACACAGAAGACACTGGATGATTCTAGAATTTCTTTGAATAATGCCGATTATTCGAGAACGTTGATTTGGAGGTATTTAAACGGAATCATAGATCGAAGTTTGGTTTTAGTTTTAAAAGTTAAGTTGAAGTTAGTTTAAAGTCAAGTATTTTATGAATAGCCAGAAAGTGTCAAAAAAGGCACGTCCGGCGGTGTGTTGGTTCCTACACTTATGTATGGTAGTGAATGTTGGGCTTGGCAGAAGAAGCATGAACATAGGATTAATGCTGCGGAGATGAGTAGTCTGAGAATTGTATAGCCGGAGTGACTCGGTTGGATAAAGTAAAAAATAGTGAGATAAGAAAACGATTTGGTGTAAAAGAAGGGTGTAGTTACAAAGATAGATAAAGGAATGCTTAGATGGTTTGGACACGTAGAAAGGATGGATGAAGGAAGATTGACGAAACAAATTTATAAGGCGAGTGTGAATGGACGGAAGTCAGTAGAGGTCGACCTCGGCGAACATATCTCGAAACATTGTTTTGAAGAAAGGCCAGGTCAAGAGTACCATCAACCGACGATCATGTATGAGAGCACTGATGAAAGTAGAGAAAGCAAAAGATGTGTGTAAGAACCGTAGCAAGTGGAAGGAAGTGGTCTCTACCTACCCCTACGGGAAAAGGGCGTGACTATATGTATGTATACATGTTATACATATTATAACTTACAATATTTATTATTTACTGTTTATTATCACAGCACCTGTGTGTGCAGCATAAAAAAGATAGTTTATATAATTTCTACATTGTAAACACTTCATGTATATTTTTTATTTAGAAAAAACATTTTAGAGTGATTCCTACAGAAATTTTGGTTCTTTTTTTAGCCCTATCCATTAAAAAAAATAAAGATGCATTCACACTAAAATGAAATTCTACACCGATTAAATCAAAACGTACCAAAGATATTCCACCCCTTGTACTACACAGAAGCCAAATTTGTCCTCGCGTTATTTCCAAATTGATCGTGCGTTTGCTTAAAAGTGGATTCGTTTTTTCCTTAATTTATGCAACACAGTTAGCATTCATCCTTCCTCCTCGTTTGCATTTCATCGTTCCCTCTCGCATCATCTTTTAGAATTAATGAGAAATGAAAAAGGTAGCCAATTTTCAGGGCATGCAATTTTTAAAACGCCATATCTCTCATCTACCATATTGTCCGATAAAATCGTGTTATCGTGCTACTACTACCCGCGCCCTATATTTTTCACCTCGATGTTTAGAATATTTCACGAAATGGAAATTTTTATTCAGCTTGGACGCAAATAATTTTCCTTATAAATACAGATACCAGCTAAAAAAGGTAAAAATCAATCTTTATAAGAGCTGGATTATTCCACGTCTGTCCTTGACTGCAAGTTTTTAAATTACCTTCTCTTCTATTTCCTAACTGCTTTCACTGTTTCCTCAATTGAGATACATTTTTAAGCTGTTAAATTTCATCTAGAATGGGGTTACTTCTTTGGTGGATTTCTCTATTGGAAAATATCTCTTTTTTTCTATGAAGGCATTTCCATAAAATGTACTTCGGAAAAGCATCCTTCTTAGTTATTTTTAAAATTTTGATCACTGCCTGTCCGATCGATGATTCAGATTAAATTGGTTCTATAGATTATAATCTGTTCTGTAACTGCATCAATAATGCTGGAAAAGTGGACGAGCTTTCAGCTTAACTAGGTGAAACTGCATTTACTGGATTAGTCCACAGCTTTCCTTAAGGAGACATACAAGATTAACGACAATTAAAAACTTCTGTAGGCCAAAAAATGCCTCGAGCTGACAGGTTCGTCTCTCGTAAATTTTAAACCCGAGTATACAAACTTATTCTCTTGTTATAGTTCTTACGAAGTCAGTTGGACCAGTATAAAAACAATATTTTATCCGGTGGCTTGTCGAACTTTGCATAGGCGTCACAACAAATATTTTAATAGTAGTTTTACTGCATTAAATAATTATTGGGTTAACAATGTTCAATAAAGTATATATTTTAAAATGTTTTTTATGAATGTAAGGGGTTTTGGATATACCTATTTTAATTCGAAACTTATTTAATTGTGTTCGTAGATTGGCATGTATTTTTAAACTCATTTTAAATTTTTGTTAAAAACTTTAAGTAAGTATTGTTTTGACTTACGTGATAAGGTGACCACCCTAAACGAAACACTATTGTACATTAGTCACTATCGAAATACTCATCAGTACTCGAGTCTTCTTGGGTATTTATCACTATCGGTTCGATTTGTGGCAAAACACAATATTGTTTATCTTTTTTTTTTTGACGTGGTAAACACAATTTGTCCATAAGTCAGTTTCGGCGAGTTCATCAATTACTTTTCTTATATTTGTTAGAACAGAATCGCTTAATTGAGGAGCTTGATTACACTTTCGTAATTTGTTCTTTAAAGCAGCCCAGATCAGTTCAATAGGGTTAAATACACAATAATATGGAGGCAAACGCAAAACTGTATGACCGTATGATTCAAAAAGTTTGTCCATGACGTATTCTTACTTGAAATTTGTTGTTTCACTAGTCCAACAATTTTTGTGTGTGCAGTTTTTAAATGTATTTCTATGTTACTAACGATATAACAGATAATCCAATAAAACAGAAAACAAGATAATAGATATGTATAAAATGGAAAAATATGTATTTATAGCAACACGGCACTGGTAAATAGTTGTGTAAACACTGATTTTTTTTTGCCGGCATCGAATTTTGCGGTGAGAAAACTGCCGATAAAATTTCGCCAATTAGGATTAAGTACTATCCAATAAGATGCATAGAATCACAAAAGTTTTGCCGACAGTCCATGTGGGAGTAATCAATTACAAACGGTTCAGTTTAGCTCAATGCTCGAAGTCGAATTATTGACCGTACCCCGATTTTTGCGTTGTCCAACTGAGTTCATATAAAGTATACACTATTTTTTCTTTAATCAGCGTACTTTTATTGGGTTTTTTATTATTTAATGATTAACATATAGAGAGTAGACATAAGGAGAACGATCTTATATGGTTACCTATTTTATTTAAAAGGTTTCTACCAAAATGTGATACAAAAAGGTAGAGCTGGTTGTTGTGAGGTTAGATCTAAACTTAGCTGAGCTTAGATGAGGTTAAGTATGTCAAAGGGAAATAGATAAACAATAATTTTTTAATAAAAATTATGCAGTATGCATAAAAATTATGCAGTATGCATAAAAATTATGCAGTATGCATAAAAATTATGCAGTAAAAAGTTGCACAACGTTAATAAATAAATGCACAATATTCTTTCTCTTTTTTCTTAAAACTTTTGGCACCCATTTTAAAAACGATATTCTGCTACCCTAACGCCATCTCAATTCAATAAACTTTTGGCGACATTTTTTAACAGAGATTGTTCTCCTTGTCTCTTCCCTTCTTCTTCTTTTTCAATTTGTCTGTCAAAAAGTGGCCTCGAGCTGACAGCCTACTTTTATTAGGTTATTTATTATTTAATCATCTGGGGGCACCATAGTGCCCAGGCCGGAGCATAAACATAGTATATGTTCAGCAGTTTCGTCTTCCACGCAGCAAAACCGACAGTCCGTTTGTTGGTTCAGACCTACTTTCTGAGGTGGTATCTTAGACGACAGAGTCCTGTAAGTACATACATACATACATAAAGTCACGCCTTTTTCCCATAGGGGTAGACAGAGACCACTTCCTTCCACTTCTGCTACGGTCTTTACACACATCTTTTGCTTCCTCTACTTTCATCAGTGCTCTCATACATGCTCGTCGGTTGTTGGTACTCTTGACCTGGCCTTTCTTCAAAACAATGTTGATCTGATCGAGATATGTTCGCCGAGGTCGACCTCTACCGACTTCCGTCCATTCACATTCGCCTTATAAATTTGTTTCGTCAATCTTCCTTCATCCATCCTTTCTACGTGTCCAAACCTTTTAAGCATTTCTTTATCTATCTTTTTAACATCATCTTCTTTTACACAACAGCGTTCTCTTATCTCACTATTCCTTACTTTATCCAACCGAGTCACTCCGGCTATACTTCTCAGACTACTCATATCCATAGCATTAATCCTATTTTCATGCTTCTTTTACCAAAACCAACATTTACCATCATACATATGTGTAGGAACCAACACACCGCCAGACGTGCCTGTATGTAGTCCCGTTAAAATTCGCAGGTCATTTCTGCTCCATTCTAGGATCTGCTTAGTTGTGTTTCTCGAGGGTTTAGGTAGAAACGCCTTCGATGTTGGATTAAGTTTTGCTGGTTGTAGAGTGTTGACGAGACGAAAACGTAAAAACGAGCAACTGTCAATTCAGCTTGATTATCTCGATATTGCGTTAGTTCGCACCAGCGCTGTATGCATTTTTTCCCGCCTTCGACGAAATTTCCACAACTTTTCTTAAAAGAATATGTTAATAAATTTTCATCAATTACCTTCCAACAAGTAACAGCTTTTAGCGAGAACTTATCGTTTGCCACATAACTTTCAGATTTCTTCTGGAACTAGGTTTAAAGAATCGGAAGTTACGATGCGAGACTACAAAGAGGTAAATCAGTATAAATGGTTTTTCTCAGACGGAAACTTAATCTAGTAGAAAAAGGAAATTTAAATTGTAGCCCCGTCGTATAGGTCTCGATTCGATAAGGAATTTTATTAGTAGGTAAAGTACTCGACAATGAGTACAATGAGAATTTACTGCTCGCTCGTGCGATGGAAACGATTATTCTTTACATTTTATGTTTAAGTAAAAAATGTTGAAATTTATTATACATACATACACACATATAAAGCTCATTCAATATAAATGTGCATGCACGTCATAGAGCGAGTATGAGGTCATATTTGAACAACGTTGCCAGACTTTGACAGTAGTACGGACATTGAGGATTGTAGATTGTAGGGGTGGTGGTTGTAAAGGCTATGCAACCTCTCAAGCACCTCGACCTATCATATCTTTTGTGCATATCCCTTAATCTATTCGAGGCCCAGGATTCCGAGACTTCGAGCAAAGTTTATCACTTTCCTGGGGGCTATGTTTCTGACATCGAATGGCTTTAGAAAGGCCCCTTCCAGGAACTTGAGCCTCTTGCAGAAAAGCGCTGGGCATTCGCAAAGCAAATGTTCTGCAGTTTCAGCGAAGTTCTCGCAGATGCAGAAATAACCAACCGGAGAAACGAAATGTAGCTGGATATGAAGTGGTGAGTCGTTTCAACTACTTGGGCTCTGTTGTCACAAACAGCTAACTTTATTAAAATGCGGAATCTTTTAACTGACACACCACTCAATTTAAGCATAAGATTTAACTTCGTTAGATGTTGTCTGTATTCCACGTTACTGTATGGAGTCGAGACCTGGACGCTAAAAGTCAGCAGCATTAAAAAGCTGGAAGCATTTGAGATGTGGGTGTACCGCAGAATGCTGTGTATTCCATGGACTGATCACATAAGGAATTGGACAGGCTTAGACTCAAACTCCATGCAAAGAATAGCCCAGGAAAGAACGAATTTGCCAGAATTGTTGCCGATCTTCATTGAATGGAGAAGACGCTTCAAGAAGAAGAAGGTATTTTGAGTATTCTGCGGTATATACATAGTTTGAATGCCTTTAATTTTCAAGTGTGATTTGTTCAGTGTCCATGTCTCCACAACATGGAATATAACATCGTATAAACATAAACTGAAGTCATTTTTGAGTCCAGCTGCCGAGTTTCTCGAAAACGAGTGTCACATCTAACTCAACAGAGTTTACGTTTTTAAGTAAATTTTTAAAAAGTTTTGGAGATCTAAAAAAATGATTAAATTTGTTGCTGTTTACTTGTAATATTTTTTATTGGGAATATTTCGTGGGGCAGACAGAACTTCCATTCTATGGTATGCTAGGCCATTTATTGATTTTTAATATTAACTGATATTGGCTTGTGCCGCTGCCAATCGATAAAATTCTGTAAATAAACACAATTTGAATAAATAAAAATGATAAAATATTCTTAGAAATACGATATTCATGAAATAGGTGGTTGGTTATAGTTATTGTACGTTGCGATGGTTTTATATGCTACTGAAATAAATATTACACAAGTTATTGCATCGCTACGAAAAACAATAAATATATTGATGCACAAGTTTAACCACGACCATTAATACTTCATCGCCTACATTCATCGAATTAGTTTTATTAACGTTTACTTCAATTGCTAATGATCAAGACACTCGATGCGTTCTTTTTTTGCGATCACCACGCGAAGAAACTCGAGTAGCAGAAACAATAGGACTCGTCCAAGGTCGAAATTCGACCATAATTCATTAAATTCTCATTTGAATGTGTTTAAGGTTGTTTTGCCAAAGAGGATACCTCCATAATCATTGCATGTACTATTTTTGAAATTTGTTCCATTAGGTCAGCTGTGAGCTTTTGACAGTGATAGTTTGACAGCGTTTGACATTGGCAGTATAACGTTAACAATGAATGCTTTATTTTATATAATTTAATGTATTCGTAACACATATGGCGATCGTATCTCGATCAGATCGAAATTGTTTTGAAGAAAGGCCAGGTCAATGGTGCCAGTAACCGATGAGCATGTATGAAAGCGCTGATGAAAGTAGAAGAAGCGAAAGACGTGTGTAAGAACCGTAGCAAATGGTCTCTCTGCCTACTCTTACGGGTGTATGTATGTGACACAAATTATTTATACATTTTAGCTTTTTGCACTCCTCTATATAAAATTAGCCAAATCTCGCACTATTGCGTGCGCGCTATATGCTTAAAAATGTACAACAATGGTAAAAAGAAATACAATAAAAGGCAATAAAATCCGAAAAAATGCCATTCACAACAATTCTTAAAAAGCTCATAAAATCTAAATTTGATACGTATTAGTCTTATTTTGAAAGCTTACCGGTCTAAATCCAAGTAACATAACTGTTGTCGAAAATTACACCTGTCTGTTTCTTAGTATAAATGTCATTCAACCAAAGTAGCAAAATGACTATGTGCATTCCACTTTTCGCCCTCATGGCAAACAAGACGTGGCTGTTGGCGAACCACATCGCGCTCATTTTTGCTTGAATCCCATGTAATAAATAAAATGTGTGCTGGATGAAACTTTGTCATTCAAAAAAAATTTCAATATAATTAAAAATAAAAATCAACAAAAACTATTTTTCTTTTCAAGGATAGCATCTGTGTTGTCCATCTAAACTAAAATAACAGTGTACAATACTATTGTGCCACCAAATTTTAATTATTTTGCTACAGTGCTGTATTTATTGGATAATAATGCTCGATCATCACTTCAGACACTACATAATAGAGAAATGAGGATAATTTTAAAGTGTAACAGACGCACACCCATTTGTCATATGCTAAAATTATTACTAAGGGTCTCCTCCAAGGATGCTCAACATCACCCACACTATTCAAAATATTTCTACAACAGACACTAAGACCATGGAAGAGAAAATGTGCAGGAATGGGAATACCAATTAGAAATGATCATCTGTATACTCTAAGCTTTGCCGATGATCAAGTAATCATAGCTCAAGATGAGGAGGATTTAGGTTTTATGATGCGGAAACTAGAGGAGGAATATGGGAAAAATGGAGTGGAAATCAACCTCGAAAAGACCCAATATATGTCAACGGCACAAGACAGGATATATCACCTAGAAATAGATGATAACCGACAGATCTCAGGAACAGACAAATTTAAGTACCTAGGGTTTATAATATCAAAAAGTGGAACAACAGAGGAAGAAATAAAAAATAGACTAGGTCAAACTAGGGCATGTATTAATCAATTAAACCCAATATTATGGGACCGCCACATAACCAAGACTAATAAAACGAGAATATTCAATTCAATAGTTCGCAGCATAATGACTTATGGAGCTGAAATGTGGGTGATCAACAAAAAAAACAAAGGAAAGATTGTAGCCACAGAAATGGACTTTTGGAGAAGGAGTTGTGGAGTGAACAGATTAGATCGAATAAGAAATGAGGAGATCAGGAGAAGAATGGAGGTAAAAAAAGACATACTAGAACACATAGAGGAAAAGAAACTAACGTGGTACGGACATGTTAGAAGAACTCCGGAGGATCGCTGGATACACCGGGTAACTGAGTGGAGTCCATTAGGCAGACGAAAGAGAGGTCGACCAAGGCGATCATGGAGAGACGAAGTGGATGAGGCGATGGAATTAAGAAACCTGCAGGACGGAGACTGGCAGGACAAGGACAACTGGAGACAAGGGCTGAAAGCAGGAAGGCAGCGACAGCTGTAGATATCCTGGATTATATATATAAAATTATTACAATGGCAATTAGTAAATGAAAGACTAATAACTTTTGCATTGTTTTTTATTTTTAAGATACTGAAGGGTTTAATGTCAAAGTATCTAAATCAGTTTGTTGTTTTTAATAGAGAAATACGTAGGTATCAAATAATATCTCAGAACGATTTTTATCCTAGCAGAATGCATACAAATAGAGGTATACTGGATAATTGTTCTTTACTGGGTATTGTTTTATTATTTCTAATGGTATGTAATAAAGAAGTGGCGATAATAATTTTAGAAAATCCAAATTTTTTTTAACTACTAATTTTGCGGTACTAATTTTTACATACATACATACATAAAGTCACGCCTTTTTCCCATGGGGGTGGGCAAAGACCACTTCCGCTACGGTTCTTACACACATATTTTGCTTCCTCTACTTTCATCAGTGCTCTCATACATGCTCGGCGGTTGTTGGTACTCTTGACAGCTGGCCTTTCCTCAAAATTATGTTAATCTGATCAAGATCGATGTTCTCCGAGGTCGACCTCTACCGACTTCAGTCCATTCACACTCGCTTTATAAATTTGTTTCGTCAATCTTCCTTCATCCATCCTTTCAACGTGTCCAAACCATCTAATACTAATTTTTATACTTTTTAAATTTATTGAGGCCCCCCTTCCGGTTCACATATTTTATTTTTTGCTTTTTTTTAACATTAGGTTCCATTTGTTACAGATTTAATTGTTTGGCAATATAAAAAATATTTAAATGACTCGGCCTGAATCCGTGTACAAAAAGTGTGCATATAATCGTTTAAAAATTAGATATAGGTTTATTTATAAATAGAAATCTGAGGTGGCGAAACGTAAATAAAAATAGAAAACATTTTTAAATTCCTATAAGACACGAAAAAAGTTCGCTGCTGATACAAATATTAATCTTTTGTATTCGTATCTAATACATTAGGTACACTATGTTATGCAATTTTTGGTCTCTACATTTTATACCGGGTACAGCAAAAGTCAGTTAACGCTATCAAAAAATACGCACTCATGACCTTCGTCGTTGTCATGGTCAGTAGGGGCATGCACATCATTGTATGTTTTTATTAATAGGCAAATCAGTAACTTTTGTGGCTTCCCTTAAAATGCATGGAAAAGGGCCGTTTTTATTACAAACTTTGACTTTGTGTCCACAGACTTCGAAAATTTTGTTTTTACACAGAAGAAAAGGGCGAATTTTTATTTTTTTTTCACCAGTTAGACAAAGAATTTTTGGATTTAAAAAAGGCATTTGATAAGATAAGATGGCCGAACCTGTGAAAGATTCTTTTGGAAATGGGAACACCAAGACATTTGGTGCACCTCATTCGGCAATTATACTCTTCCGGTACAGCGACGGTAAGAGTCGATGATGACCACTCGGGCGAGTTTTCAACTGCTTCTGGAATGAGACAGGGATGCATTCTGTTTCCTCTCCTCTTTAACATTTACATGAGAGAGATTCTCGAGAACCGAAATGGAGGAATTGCAATTGTCGGTAAAAAGATTAGCAATCTGCGATAAGCTGACGATACCTTGATAATAGCTAAAGACGAGGGTAAACTGCGAACTTCAATGCATAGATTAGAAAACCAAAGCGCAGTATATGGTCTCTAAATAAACAAGTCCAAGACCAAGAGGTAATGATCGTATATCGCCTTCGCTATAATAGCTCAGATATCTCAAGGATTGCCAACTTTGAAGTTGTCAACCGCTTCGAGTATCTAGAATCTATTGTGACGACCACCGGCGAATGTGAGCACGAAATCCGAAGGCGCATAGCGATGGCGAAAAACTCTACAGCGAAATTGACCCTTATCTGGAGGGATACCACAATAACCGCAAGAACTAAAGGTTAGGCCAGTCCAATAACTCATTTTTCCCATCGCGACATATGCAGCAGAGATTTGGACAATAAAAATAGCAGATCGACGAAGAATTGATTCATTGGAAATGTGGTGCTATAGACGGCTTCTTCGAATTCCATGGACTGCTCACCGCACCAATGAATCGATTCTAAGACAACTGGACATACAAACAAGATTGTCGAACATTGTCAGTCAACAGTAACTCATATTTTGGACATATTGCCAGGAGAGCAGAGGGAATGGAAAAATTAATCTTTGAAGGAAAAATCGAGGGACGAAGACCTAGGGGACGCTCGCCGTCACGATGTACACCAACTTAAAACTTTAACTGGGGAGAATATGCTCGAAGTCGTTCATCATGCCCATCATGTCCTGAAAGCAGCTCGTTCAAAGAGTCGCGACATGATGTCACTACACCCTTACGAGGGTTATATCAGAAGAGAGAGAGAGAGAGAGAGAGAGAGAAAGAAACTATGCACTTGTACTGCATACACAAAGACAGTTAAAATGTTTCAGAAATTAGTAAATTTTTCACATTTACTGCCGACGAGATAAAAGCTGAAAGTAGAAGAGGCAAAAGACATGTGTAAGAACCGCAGCAAGTGCAAGGAAGTGGTCTTCTGCATACCCTTACTGGAAAAAGTCGTGATCTAACGGGCAATTTTGCTTGTTATTTTAGAAGGCCAGGGCTTGTAGCATTTTATGCTGGTTTATTCTGTCGAAAGACTTTTCGTAGTCGACAAAAATTATGCGGAAGGGTTTATTATATTCGATGCATTTTTCGATAAGGGACTTGACTATTTGTAGATGGTCATTTGTGCCAAATCGGGCTTGAAAGCCAGCTTTAAAAACAGTTAAAAGACGGTTTAATAAAGCTGTTGAAAGTTGCGGGATTTAGATTTTAAATAACCATAATAACCTAGCGTTTCATATTGTTAAGCATTTATGTTTAAAAAAATACAGGCTGTTATTCCTCAATTCATATTTTTAACTATAAATGTCATTCTTCTAATAAGAAGAAGTGAATCATAGAACAATAAACATTTTTAACACGCGTGATTTATGGGCTGATTTTTCGATTGGTGGACGATCAACAGCTTTCTTCGATTGCGGTGCTTTAAGCAAGCATGACGTGCTAGATTTATAGCGTTTTCAATAATAAGATCTATTTTTGGATTTCTGATGCACCGTAAACATTCAAGGTACGCAATTTTGTAAGATTCATTTTTTGTATTTTACCACAAAAATGGAATTCTAAAAAAAACAATAAAGTTTCCAAAAATTTAATAACAGCGATACGACAAATTCGAATTTTATCGTGTATATCCAAAGCTATTTACAATATTTTAAATTTTTCGACGTCATTTCAATAACCTTCAAAATACGCAACTTTTTTTCCCTTTAAATCATTTTTTATTAAAACATTCATGCCTAAAATAACGCCGTTATTGAGTTTATATATTCCCGAATGAGTCCTTTATAGCCTGCGACAAAGAGAAATATGGGGAGAGGGAGAATCCCAAAGTAGGTCAAAATTAAATTATCATTTTAAATAAAAGCTTAATTAAAAAAAATCGATTTTAGATAGCATGCAATTTATTTCGTGATAATGAGAACGTCAATTCTATATTCGAATTTGTTTTTGCAGAAATTTTTTGCTAGTCGAAATGACGGTAAATATTTGTTAATTAATTTTGTCGAATAGAATTTTAATTGTGGCATTGTGGAAATCGGTGAAAATATCACAACAAAAAGAGAAAAACTGACTGAGAAATTACCTCCCCATCATTTCCTTTTCCAATCTCCCAGAAGATCTTCTTGTGTTTGTTTTCTCACCATCTTTTCTTACAATAATCCTCGACATTCTTTTTAACTCTTACATAGCCAGACGATCATTTGGTCATTGTCATTTCCATCTTTAGCTCAAGGCAACATTTGACTGTTCGAAGCTTTACCAACTGGCTTTATAATAACGTATATTTTCTTCTTTCTTCTTATGGTGCCGTCTCTACACGGAGGTTGACTATCATTATCGCTATTTTCCCTTTTGGCGCTGCGTTTTTGAAAAACTGAAGGGATGTGCATCCAAACATTCTCTTAGATTTCTTAGCCAGGATATACGTCTTCTTCTCACTGATCCCTTTCCTAAAATATCTAGAAATATCTGGAAGACTCAGGAATTATCAATGATAGGCAATATGGCTTCCGCCATCAGAGATCGACTGGTGACCTGCTCGCATACGTCTCACATATATGGCAGCTATCTATTGAAAAGTATGGAGAAATTTTAGCTGTGGCATTAGATATCTCCAAGGCGTTCGATCGAGTTTGGCACCAGGGACTCCTCGCCAAGCTTCCATCTTATGGCTTGCTCCCTCAGCTGTGTTCTCTGCTTGCTAGTTTTCTCTCAAACAGGTCTCTCCATGTAGTGGTCGATGGAGTTTCATCTGACACTCTGCTCATAAATGCTGGTGTTCCGCAAGGATCCATTCTAGCACCAACACTATTTTTACTTCACATCAACGACCTATTAAAAGCAACTTCATGTCCCGTACACAGCTTTGCCGATGATAGTACCCTCCATACCGCATTATCTTTCAGGGCCCCTATATCAGCCCGTGAAACCAGAAATGAACGAGGAAGAAATGTTAACAATATAAATATGGACTTAGCAACAATTCTCGAATGGGGATCCAATAACTTGGTAGAATTCAATGCAAACAAAACACAAGCATGTCTTTTCTCTAGAAAAGCCGATCTCACTGTGCCTAACATAACTTTGTCAGGAGTAACCATACCACTGAAGTCATCCATATCGATGCTTGGTATTACTATCAGCAATAACCTTTCCTGAGAAAATCACGTGAGGTCCATTGCCAAAAGTGCATCCCAAAAACTTGGTTTTTTGTTTCGTGCCAAGAGCTATTTCCCCTCCAGTCAGCTGCTTATGATCTATAAGGCACAGATCCGACCTGTACTGGAGTACTGTTCCCATATTTGGAGTGCAGCACCTAAACATATCCCGAAGCTACTGGATTCTGTCCAAAAAAGGGCAATTCGTCTCGTCGGTGATGCCTCGCTTACAAACTCGCTCACTTGTCTGGAACACCGTAGAAAAGTTGGCGATTTGTCTCTATTTTATAGATATTTTCATGGGCGATGCTCTTCTGAAATATCAACAATCGTTCCTCCATTGGCAGTCTCTTCGAGATTAACCCGTTAAGTTCAGTCTTCACACCCCTTCGTGGTCACTTTGGAGACCTGCAGAGCATCACTTTCCAAAGACTCATTCATCCAACGAATTGCGAGGCATACAACCTCCAGAAATTTAAGAAGAACACCAACTCCTACCTTCTTTCCCTTGGTTCCCACGATGTTCTCTGAACATTACAGGATATCCCTTTTCGTGGGAACCAGAACATAAAAAAAATCTTTCCCTTTATTATCAGTCGTAGTATACTGTATGTCTCTCAACGCATAATGCGACCGAGATATTCCAGTTTTCTGGATTTAATCAAGTTCTCTAATTCTCTTTATACTCGGCGTAGAACCTCCTCATTGGTAATCTTTTTTATTCACGATATTCTTAGTACACGCCGGAAGGTCCACATTTTCAATCATCATTATCATCATCAAGTAGCAATACAACCCTATGTGGGTCTTGGCTGCAAGCACAATTTGCCTCCATCGACTTTTATCTAGCATTGTTTTCTGCTCATTATCAATGCCCATCTTTCGCATAGACGACCATCTGATCATTGTCTTACCAACTGGCCTACTTGAAGGCTGTAAAAACCTATAAAATAAGAATTTATCGACGTGAACATTTAACAAAACCGAAACAATTTAAAAAGGTACAAACAAAGAAGCTAAAAATCGATTAGTTTAGCACTATCATGAGTTTTTTTTATAATTATTTGCTAAAGAATCCTTTCATTGTAAATGAATAGCGAAAGAATATTGGTTACAATATTGGCGTATCCTCTTATCAAGAATATGAGCGATGTTTTAACAGTTTTTAACGTAGGAAACTCTCAATCTTCATTTATTAATGATGCAAATGATTAATGGGTGTTTTCATCTCCGATCTTGCAAAGCGCCGCTCGAGCTTTTCCCGAATATTACACAAATTGCAACATTAAAAGATACGCCAGCTATTTATATCCATTGACTTTGGATGAGACTCTCAATCACTCAATAAATTACCTCGTCAGTGTTGTTTATTTTTAAGTGGATCGTCATCGCTCTCGTTAAATCGTTAGGGTCTTCCAAATAACTAACACACGATTGAATTTATAGATAACCGTTAATTCTTTTTTATGGCGGACGTTCTACGACCTCTAAGTACACAAGAGCACCGCGTGTGTGTTTATGCAAGTTTGTACACATCTCGAATAGAAAGTAAGTTTTACAATTTGCAAATACAGTCCACAAGAATATTCCATGTAAATGATTCATTATCGACTTGATTATTATGTATTGGAAGTTATTAAAACAATGCCACGTAAGTTATTTTTATACAATTTTACATTTTTGAGCTCCTCGGCGGTTCCTTTGTATAGTTTAATTCAGAAATAATTTTTCTTGTTTCACGCATTTGGTACTTCAAAAAATTTAGCCGGTGGCGGGTCCAGGACCGGACTTTAATTGGATGTAACGAACAACTCGAAATATTCTTTGCCGATTCTTCTTCTTAGGTTAGGTTAGGTTAGGTTTCATGTGAGTGGGGCGTGGTCGCCCCTCCACCGCGACCCTTAGTAGGTCTATTGTGGCTCACCCCTAGAGGCTACAGTTCACCGCACAATCCAGCCCTTCTTACGAAGTTCATGGTTGTATAGGGTGAGATTTTTTTAAAATCGGTAGGCTCTAGGTTAGTGTAACCAAATATGTTAAACCTTATTCTTCCCAGGCCGGGGCATGAAAATAGTTCAGCAGTTTCGTCTTCCACGCAGCAGAACCGACAGTCTGTTTGTTGGTTCAGATCTAGATTCTTCTTATTGGTCATATCTTCATTACTAAAAAGTTGTGACATCATGTCCTTGAGCATTGATAGATCGATTGTCTCCACTGCTGTCGGTCTTCCGTTACTCTTAAATTTGTCTGCAAGGTTTGCCTTGTAATATCTTTAATTTGGTCTATCCATCGTGATGGAGATCTTCCTCTTGACCTTTTATCTTCCACTGTGTCCTGCACGATAAGTCCTTCTAGACTACGAGGGCAGTTTGATAAGTCAGTGACTTTTTGAATTTCCCGCGCACTTACTCCAAATGCAACAGTGCTGCCGCCGTCAACTATAATCTATCAGTGGGCAACTTTCTAATTTCGAGCAAGCTACGTCGTGCAGTTGGTGTTTGATAGCCGTTCAAAGCAGACAACCTCGTGAATTTTTACGAAAATGGAAAAAAGTGAATTTCGTATGCTGATTAAGCATTACTTTTTACGTAAAAAATCCATCACTGAAACTAAGGAAAGACTTGATAAATACTACGGGGACTCGGCACCATCAATTTCAATAGTTAAGAAGTGGTTTACAGAGTTCCGTTGTGGTCGTACCAGCACTAGTGACGCCGAACGTCCAGGTCGCCCAAAAGAAGTGATCACGCCGGAAATCGTCGATAAAATCCATGAAATGATATTGGATGATCGGAAAATGAAAGTGCGTGAGTTGGCTCATGCTGTAGGTGTATCTCAACTGAACGGGTACATCATATTTTACACGAATATTTGGACATGAAAAAACTCACTGCGAGATGAGTGCCGCGATTGCTCACACTCGACCATAAGCGCAATCGTGTGACCACTTCAAAAGAGTGTTAAGCGATGTTCAGCCGTAATCCGGGCGAATTTTTGCGCCGTTTTGTTACTGTGGATGAAACATGGATCCATCACAACACGCCAGAGACCAAGGAACAATCTAAACAGTGGGTTGCTCGGGGTGAACGTGGACCAAAGAAGGCGAAACAGAGTCGTCTGTCAGCCAACAAGGTCATGGCCACAGTTTTTTGGGATGTACGCGGTGTCATTCACATCGATTACCTCAAGAAAGGTAAAACGATCATCGGCGAATATTATTCTAAGCTTTTGAACAGATTCGACGTTGATTTGAAGCAAAAACGGCCGCATTTGGCTAAGAAGAAGAAAGTGCTGTTCCATCAAGACAATGCACGTGTGCACACTTGTCTACGTCACGATGGCCAAAATCCACGAATTGGGATACGAACTGCTACCCCAGTCAGCATATTCTCCAGATTTAGCCCCCTGCGACTATTTTCTGTTTCCAAACCTAAAGAAATGACTGGGCGGTAAGAGATTTGAGTCGAATGAAGAAGTCATTACCGAAACAAACGCGTATTTTGAGAGCTTTGAAAAAACCTATTATTTGGAGGGAATAAAAAAATTAGAAAAACGCTGGACTAAATGTATCCAGCTAAAAGGTGATTATGTAGAAAAATAAAATATTTATTTGCGGAAAAAAATTTGTTTTATTCAAAAAGTCACTGACTTATCAAACCGCCCTCGTATCTTGATTTCGTCTAGTGATTTGTACGAAATAACCCAGAATGCGACGTCGGCAACTGGTGGATAATCGATCGTTGATTTCTAATTCGTTTAATACTGACACTTTGGTCCAGTGTGCAGTCCAGGGTATGCGAAGCATCCTCCGCCAGCACTACATTTCAAATTCATCTAAAAGTTGCCTGTCGCTCGACTTTATTGTCCAGGATTCGAAACCATATGAAAATATCGAAAACACTAAGGTGTTTACCAGGGCTCTTTTAGTGTTTCTGGTTACGCATCTGTTTCTGGTTACGCATCCGTCTTTCCATATCTTGGATAAGTTTGACATTGCTGTCCTCGCTAATACGGGACTCGCCGTAGAAAATCGAAGACGTAAACAAGACTTAACGTTAAATTACCCTCCATGCGGCCCGCGGCTGTCGAGTAAGCGGCGCATATTCGACATATCAACTGCCGTTAATGTTAGCTTGTAATTTTATCATTAATTTTGCTGATGAGAAGGATAAAAAATAAAAAAACTTACGAAATTTCTTCTCGATAAATTCGATCTGCAAATGCGGATTTAAAACACACAGATCTACAATAGACCAGCTATTCTCACTAAGACAGCTCCTGGAGAAAGGATGGGAATATAACAGACCCATACTCAACTTTTTCGTAGACTTCCTGGAAGTTTTGAAATAAAAAACGGGCTCAAGCAAGGTGACGCCCTATCACCTGTATTTTTTAATCTTGGCGTAGAGAAAGCAGTGAGAGAAGCCGGAGTAAAAACAGAGTTACTTACAGCACAACGACCTAGACTGCTGCTGGCATACGCAGAAGATATTGACGTTATAGGAAGATCCGCAAGCTCCGTAAAGGAAACGTTGAAAGAGCCACGGGTAGGGAAGGGTTAAAAGTGAACGAAGGAAAACAAAAATACATGTGCGTAAACCGAACACAAAGGCGAGATAGATTGGGCCAAAATATCACATTCGGCACGCCCAATTTCGAATGAGTGGAAGGCTTCAAGTATCTGGGAGCAATAATCACCGCAGATAGCGACATCACGAAAGAAATAAAGAGCAGGGTACAAGCGACAAGCCGATACCTGGACGAGGACCACGACAAAAGAGAACGAAGAAAAACAAATGCCAAAATTTGGAGATTGTATAAGAATGGAGATGTGGTACAAGAAATCAAGGGCCAGAGATTAAGATGGGCTGGTCATGTGCATATACTACAGGATGAGAGACTGGTGAAGTTGATATGGGAGGTGGTTCCTACGGGAAGAAGGCCACCTGGACGACCCAGAATGCATTGTGTCAGATATACAAAAAATGAACATCCCCTTCGAACATAGAATGATGGAGGATCGAAAGTTGTACAGTCAGCTTAGACCCACCCAGGGTTGTAGTGCTACTTGATGATGATGATGAAATTAATAACGAACCAGCAAAATCTGCGACAAGCCATGGGACCACTATTGATGTGTCAAACTTAAGGTACCATTAGCCTATAATTTTTGCGATTGTAATGGCTGAATAGATATACATGTTTACTTAAATTTTTATTTATATATATTTTATATATATTAATAATACTGATAAATTTTTTATAAATTAGAAATTCTTTTAAATAATTCTATGAAGATTCCCTCACTGTTCCATTCAAACTTAACTGAATCTACAAAACAGGGACAAAGTCTGCACAATACTCGAGAAAAAAAAGGCATATAAAATACAACTCGGAAGCTGTTTTGTAATCCTGTTTTATGGTCAGTGGACATGCGATCTCTGTAGTAATTTATCGATAAATCATCCGTGCACGGCTTGAGAAAAACTGCGACAGAAATGAAGGGCCTTATAAATTTATATTTTAGTACGAAATAAGCGAGCAGACGAGGGATCAAAAAAACATCAGATTTATGAAGTGTCGTTGGCTCTTTATTCAGTGGTGAATGATTTATGTATATATACGACATCAAAGGGCAATACCGACGGGTATTTGAGAAGCGTTTATGTACAAGGATTTTGACGATGTATAAAAAAAGACGAGTTGAAAAAAATATTACAGAAATTTAATAAAAAAAAATAACAGCCGATTAAGCAAACCAAAAATATTAGCTCAGGAGTCGAAGTAAAAAAAAATTGTAATTTTTCACAGCATCAATTATTCCTTTAAAAAGTGGACTGTATTTGGTAATTGACTCGAGACTTTATATATATATATATATATAACTTGAAGGTTGTCTTACTCCAAATCTCTTCAATCGCGGTTGATTTGACGTCGAGTTTAAAAATTCATTGCTTGCCCAAGTTGATACAAAATTTGACTGAAATATTTTCTTTTTGTTAGTCCACTATTTTTCAAGAACAATGGAAGTTTGTAATTTATTTTTAATAGTATTAAAAAAACAATTGAAAGCCTGAAACAAAACAACACCCGCAAGTCAAAGTCTTGAACATGTACATTAACACGTGGTGAAAATTGCCAAAAACAAAAAATATCAGTCGTACTGTCTCGTACGGCGTTTGGAATGCAGATGAAGTTTTTGATATTATTCATTTGCTACGAATATAATTAGTCAGACTGTATTCATAAAAAACAATTTATTGTATTTAAAGTTATTCGACTTATTTGAACGCATTTTCATCAATGTTTTATATAGCTTGTGGCAACATCTAGATATGATCAAAGGTTTGAACGACTTTCTGACCATTTTCTGAATTTTAGTTGGAACATTAAACATATGTTTTTCCTTATATTAGAAAATATTGTCTTTTACTTTTGACGGCACCAAAAATGAAGGTAATGTCAATATCGTTAGGCTACGGGGATATTTAAGGCACCTCCATACACGTCCAGAAAGCTGCACGTCGTCTGGAACGACACCATCCTCGAACATACTGACAACCCCACATACCTAGGGGTTACTCTAGATAGATTGTTGATATATAAACACCATTGCGATAAATTCCTTTTTCTTTTTGTAGTGCCTATCCGTTCCGCATGTTGGCTATTCGCACTTTATTGACTGCAGCTCGGAATAGCTGAGTTGTTAACTGGTTGAACCAAGCTCTTAAGTTTTTCAGCCACGATATTCGTCGTCTGCCTGGATCTCTAGTTCCATACACTTTGTAAAAGTTTGTATCGGCTCTTATTACGCATTACATGTCCTAGATAATGTAACTTTCGTGCCTTAACCGTATCGAGGACTTCTCTTTCATTGCCCATCCTTCTCAGAACTGCTGCATTGGTAACCCGGTTTGTCCAAGGTATTTTTTGAATTCTCCGGTACAGCCACAATTAAAATTTTTTGGAAAAATTCTCCGTAAGCATCCACGATTTGACTCCATAAAATATTATGCGGTTCTTGCCTTTCTGATCTCAATAGAGAGGTTCCACTCATCATTAATGTTTGTGCCCAAGTATACGTAATTATTAACTATTTCCAGGGGCGTTCCATCTGCTAATAAGTTTCCACGGATGTCTTGGTTTTTACTTATTATCATAAACTTTGTTTTACTCTTGTCTATTTTCAGCCCATACTGCCGGCTAAAAGCTGTTATTCTGTCCAACAGAAGCTGCAAAGTAACAAGGCTGTCTGCGAAAATAACAGTGTCATCTGCATACCTTATGTTGTTTAACCGTTCCCCTTTCAGTAGTATTCTGGCCTCAATATCTTGCAGCGCCTCTCTAATGATATATTCAGAGTATAAATTGAAGATGACTGGGGACAGTATGCATCCTTGTCTTACACCTCTTAGTATTTTTAGGTATTCTGTTCTTCTATTCTGTTCTTCGTCTATCCTGACACAAGCCAAATGGTTCCAGTAGAGATATCGGATGATCTTGATATCTTTTCCACCCAGGCTAGTTTTTTTCAAGACTTCCATAATTTTGGTGTGTCGTATTCGTACGCTTTTGAGTAATCGATAAAACATGCATACACATCATAGTTGCATCGCTGAAACAATACTTGGACTGAAAAAACAGCTTCCCTGGTTCCTACGGCGCTTCTAAAGCCGAATTGGAGCTGAGATATCTGTTCTTCACTTTAAATATTCGGTTCTGGATTATTTTCAAAAACATCTTTAACAGATGACTCATCAAGCTTAAAGTACAAAATGTATTACATTTTCTAACATTCGGTTTTTTGGGAAGGACCATGAATTCAGATTTTAGCCATTCTACTAGTATGTCGCCTTTATCATATATTTTATTAAATACTCTTGTTAACCACTTAAGGTTATCTCCTTCCATTAGTTTTAGTATTTAAGCAGGAATTCCATCAGGACCAGTTCCGCCAAAGAGTATTTGCAAGAAATAACATTTTAATAAAGCTCTCAAACAGCAAATGGGGTGCAAAGCCCACCGTTCTTAGGACTACTGCCCAAACACTCTGCTTATCTACCGCAGAATACGCATGACCCGTATGGTCAAGATCGGCGCATGCAAAGAAAGTGGATATAAGACTCAACGAAACGAGCAGATTGGTAACAGGCTGTATGGAGCCTACGCCTGTGGAAAAGCTCTATAGAGCAGTGGGTTTTAGTAGCCCTGAATCACGTTGGGAAGCACACGAATTCGGTGAAAGGTTTAAGAAAACCTTCGACGATCGCCATCCCCTATTCGGGTTTTACAGTGGATATCACAGGCTGAAATCCAGACACCTTTTCCTCGACAACGTTTTGGATGAGCCGCCCTTCAGCTATACTTTGTCAGAAAAAGCGCCAAGTGGTACTGCATGTAAATGGAAAACGTGGAGAATGCTAAACCGTATTAGAACTGGGGTCGTCGCAGTAAAAACCAACCTAATTAAGTGGAACGTCATACCAGAAACTGACGACAAGTGCGAATGTGGTGCGGTACAAAAATTAACCATCTCCTCGCATGCACTGACTGCCATGCAACATGTTCCTTAGTCGATCTATGGCTAGCGAGACCTCAAGTATTAGACGTGGCTCAATACTGGGCCGAAAAGCTATAAAGCACTCCGGACACAAAAAACAAAAAGTAAAGTCAAAGCATAAATGTGATAATAAAATCTATATAAAAATCGTAAACTCCATAGACATTATTTGCAGCCCCTGTATATCTTAATCTTTTTATCGGAAAAAGGTGAGATGGATAATCCTTATTTTAAACCACCATTTCTAAGATTTCAAGAATCTATAGATACAATAACAATACAAACAGTTGTCGACCTTTGCTTTTATTCTATTTTATTTATTATTATTAAAATCTTTTTAATTTATTATGAGTCTAATAAGCAGTAATATGAAAAAATCCAGAAACAGGTCAATTTTTGAATTTAATTTACGAAAAAAAAAATCCTTTTTACAGGGTAACAACAGTTATTTTTAAAACGAAACACCCCTTTTTTCCAATTTACGGATTTCCCTTGCTGAGCTGATTCCAAAAATGTTTTACGAGTTGATTCAAATTGGTACAGAAAATTAAGTGAATTGAAATTTTAATGATGATTGGTGTTGCAAAATGATGCAGATTTAACAAGAGATATGCACATTATTTCATGAAATGCACTCAGATCGCGAACGTATCTCTCAATCGACGGTAAGCAGAATAGAAAGGAAATTTAAAGAATCAGGACACGTACCGAAGCAAAGTAGTCCTTCACTTAATGCAAATATTCAACAAGATTTGGTTATTGGAAAGTTTTCAGTATCAAATATTTTTAAAAAGGCAAAATACCATCCTTATAAAGTACTTCTCATTCATGAGTTCGCTGAAGATGACTGTCATCGCAGAACTGAATTCTGCGAGTTCATGATGAATCAAAACGTTAATAAATTAAATAACAATTTCATTGATAACGTTTTATTTCCGAATGAGCATCGTTTCATTTTAACGGGTATGTTAACCGGCAAAACTCCCGATATTGGTCTGATGAAAATCCAAATTGCTTGCAAGAATGCCATACGCAAAGACCACAAAAAATTAATGTTTATGCTGATATTGTGGGAAATATAATTATTGGTGTATATTTTTTTAATAAAAATTCCTGATTTGACCCAACTTTTCCCTGATATTCAAATTGCCAACACTTTAAACCGCAAAATATGCTCAACAGGATGTCGCACCAGCACATTTCGCTATGAAAGTGTGCCAGTTTTTAACTAGAACATTATTAGATCGATGGTTCGGGAGAAACGGAACAGTGGAATGATCTGCTAGATCACCTGATCTTACCCCATTAGTAACAAAACTGACGACATCCGTGACCTAAAAGCCCGAATCGGGCAGGAAATGCAGAACGTAACACTTGATTTGCTACAAAATCTTAAAAACGAATTTGTTACCAGGGTATCATTGTTTAGTGGTTAATGGAAAACAATTTGAACATTTACTGTTAAATTTTTCTTTGTTTGTTTTTGTTGGAGTGTTGGTTCAGTATTCATCAATTCTCATATAAAAAATAAATCATCATCATCATCAGCTTATCCTAGTCCACTGCTGGACATATCCCTCCTGTAAATTCACCCACAAAGCTCGGTCTTGAGTACATATACGTTTCAGATCGTCTGACCATCTGGTTGGGGGTCGTCCTCTACTTCTTAAGGCATCCGCTCTTGGTCTCCATTCCGTAATGCGTTTTGTCCATCTATCATCCGTCATTCTAGCGATATGTTCTGCCCAATTCCATTTCAGCCTGGCTATAGTTTTCATGGCATCTTGCAGTCCGGTTCGTCTGCGGATTTCATTGTTTGTTACTCGATTTTTTTTTTATGAAAATAGTCGCAAAAAGGGTAGACCTATCGTGTGGGCCGCGGACGGCCTGCACTGCGACTATTAGAAGGGGAAGGGATTATAGAAAGGAAATGATTGTGGACACGCTTTTTAAAAAGTTGTAGGTCATAGTTCTCTGGAAAAACTGATTTTGGAAGCTTATTCCATTCCGTAGCAGCCCTGTAAAAGAAGGATTCTTAATGAAGATTGGTCCTTGTAGTGTCAATCTTGAAAGTAAATGGGTGAGACTGATCAGCGTGCCGGGTTCTTCGGCCAAATGTGGCCAATGGTGGTACAAGAGTTTTTATTTCTCTGGAGCATCTGCCATGGAAATATCTGTAGAGCAATGACTGGTCTGCAACTCTTCTTCTATGTTCTAGAGGGTGAAGGGTATCTGTGAGAGTTGAGCTGTTTATCAAGCGAATGGCTCTTTTCTGAATGGAATCTAGAAGACGAAAAGAATGCCTCGGTGCTGAACCCCAAATGTGCGAGCAATACTCCAGTAGAGGTCGGATTTTAGCCTTGTACGTCGTCAACAGTTGATCAGGAGTAAAAAACTTTCTGGCTTTCCACAGAAAACCTAGCCTTTGGCTTGCCGACTTTGCGATGTTAGCAACATGGTCATGTCAAGACATATTATTGGACACCGTGACTCCCAAAATCGAGATGGAGGGACTTGGTTCAAGGGTATTTCCGGACATTGTGATGGGATGATTTGAGGAATTCACTTTCTTGGAAAACGTGGCACTTTGTGTTTTTTGTGCGTTGAACTGAACAAGATTGTTGGTTCCCCACTCGACGATTGCTTTAAGATCTCTATTGATGGGATTAACCTGTTCCTGCCTGAGTCTATTTTTATCATTTACCGAAAGTGATCGATAGGATGTGAAAGTTGAGACAAGTGTGCTATCGTCTGCGAAACTGTAAATGGGGTTCGTGGTGGTTTTCAAGAGGTCGTTGATGTGTAAAAGAAATAAGGTGGGGGACAGGATGGAACCCTGGGGGACCCCGGCATTGGTTTTAAACGCATCCGAAGAAATACCGTCAACTGCCACATATAAGGAGCGATCTTGCATGAAGCTCATGAGCCATTGGCGCAGTTTGGTTGGGAGACCGTAGGCGGATAATTTACTTAACAATGCCTGGTGCCAAACGCGGTCAAAGGCTTTAGATATAACCAAGGCTATTGCACGGGATTCACCAAACTTTTCAATAGTGTTTGTCCAGAGCTGAGTGACATAAGCCAGCAAATCTCCAGTAGACCGAAGTTGTCGAAATCCATATTGTCTGTCATGGATTATCTTAAAATTCTCCAGATATTTGATGAGCTCTGTGTTAATCCCTTTTTCCATAACTTTGGATATGACTGAGAGCAATGCAATAGGGCGATAATTTGCAGGAATAGTCTTCCTTCCTTTTTTCGGAATCGGTTGGTCATTAGCGTATAGATCGCTCCATTACATACTGAGCTACTCTGATTAATAAATATCTTCTTCTTTAGTAGGGAGTATCGGTGTTGATTTCTCTTGATATGTCCTAGTTATTCGAGCTTTCTGCACTTGATGGTGTACATGATTTCCATTTCTTTCTTTATTCTTTGGAGCACTTCTTTGTTCGTTATGTGATCTATCCACTTTATTCTGAGTATTCTCCTGTACAGCCACATTTCAAAAGCTTTAATTTTTTTAGTGGTGGCTTCGGTGAGCTTCCAGGACTCTGCCTCATACAGTATAGTGGAGAAGACATAGCATCTTAGGTATCTTATTTTTGTTTCTAGTGATAGGCTGTGCCTTTTAAAGACGGCGCTCATTCTTTTGAAAACGGTTCTCGCCTTCCCTATACGGCATTTTAATTCTTATGCATTGTCTCATTGTTCATTGATTACAGTAACCCAGGTAACAGTACTGTTTCACTCGTTTAATCCGATTACCTTTGATACATAGGTAATAAATATATTGCAAAGTAATTCGTTTCATTTAAATTGGCATTAATGAAAAAGGGACGAATGATGTGGTTTTTTAACTGGAGCTTAAACCCTTTAGGGTATTGCGTATGTTCTTCTCTCATCCGGTGAGTATTAGCTGTAGACCAAAAGCGGCAATTTTGACGTATGGCGTGTCCGTGAATTGTAAAAGTGCACTCATCAGATAACAAAACATGTTTTTAATTGGATTTTTAAATTGTAGTTATCGAAATTCAAACAACAATAACACTGGCAACTACTTACGAGCTCTAACCACTATTTGTTCGGACGAACAAATTTTTCGATGATTAATAATTTATTATTATTTAAATATTATTTTATTTTATAGAACAAATTTTTTCTATAAACTAGGTAAATATGTGAATGTATGTTAAGTATGAGTGTTTTGGCATTTTTTATTTTTATTAAGAATTATGTCAAACAATAGTGTTAAACTGTCATAAATTGTTGACCTTTAAATGTTCAGACAGCTGGACAAAGTAAGAAGATATATTAATATTTTGAAAGTAGACTGTGAAATATAACCACAATTTTAGGTGAGGTTGTTTACTAGTTGGCATTTGTCATTTTGGGATTAGTCACACCGTTAAAAATTCGAGAATTGATTGTTAAAAGACATAAAGAAGGCAAGTCAATGTCTTAAATTGCTTCTGATCTTCAAATATCAAAATCAACAATTAAAGACATCATTAAGAAACACAGGGAAACTGGTAATTTAACTGTTTTTGGTAAAAGTACTGGACGCTCACAATTAGTACCTAACTGAAATAAATAAAAGATTTTTAGCAAAAATTTGCAAATATCAACGAAGATCAACACTGCTCGAAATTATCTCTTCTTGGAATCAGCAAACTGAGTTAAATGTTGGAAGAGTGTTTTGGAAGTGGATTCATAAATCTGGGCTTAGTTTTTATAAGGTATGATGTGCTTAAAGATTGCTAAAATAATTCTTAATATTTGAGTATTTGTTTGCAGGCGAAAGAAAAACTTTTGTTAACTCAAAAGCAAAAAATAAACGCCTTTTTTGGGCTAAAGAAAGGGTTTTGTGGACTAATCAGGACTGGAGTAAAGTGATATTTAGCGATCAGTCAAAATTTGATATCAGTTTCGGTGATTGTAGAAAGCGTGTAATTAAATGCAAAGTAGAGGCATTTAATAAAGATTGTCTAAATTCCCCAAGGAATTATGGTTTGGGGATGCATGCCAGCAAAGCTTCTGAGGTAATTACATTTTATAGATGGTACGGTAAATGCGAAGAAATATTGAAATATTTTAACAGAAAATTTATTACCAAGCATTCCAGAGTTACATCCTAATGAAGATAATATAATTTCTCAATAAGATGGTGCATCTTAACATAACTCGTTCGTATACATAAATACATACATACACACATGAAGTCACGCTTTTTTCCCATAAGGGTTGGCAGAGACCACTTCCTTCCACTTGCTACGATTCTTACACACATCTTTTGCTTCCTCTACTTTCATCAGTGCTATCATACATGCTCGTCGGTTGTTGGTACTCTTGACCGGTCCTTTCCTCAAAACAATGTTAATCTGATCAAGATATGTTCTCCGAGGTCGACCTCTACCGACTTCCGTCCATTCACACTCGCTTTATAAATTTGTTTCGTCAATCTTCCTTTATCCATCCTTTTAACGTGTCCAAACCATCTAAGCATTTCTTTATCTATCTTTGTAACCACATCTTCTTTTACACCACAGCGTTCTCTTATCTTACTATTCTTTACCTTATTCAACCGAGTCACTCCTCAGACTACTCATCTCCGTAGCATTAATCCTATTTTTATGCTTCTTCTGCCAAACCCAACATTCACTACCATACATAAGTGTAGGAACCAACACACCTCTATGCACAGCCAGACGTGCCTTTTTTTTTACACTTTCTGGCTATTCATAAAGCTATGCAGGCCCCATTCATTTGTCTTCCTGCCAACACCCTTCGCTCAATGTCACTGTCATACTTTCCATCTCTCGTAAACTTTGAACTCAAGTACAGTTCTACCCCAATCGAAACTCCACAATTTGTCATGCTTTCTTCTCTTTCAAAAACCATTACTTTCGTTTTGCTTACATTTATTTTCATCCCTTTGATTTTCAGAGCATCATGCATAACATTAACCATCGCCTGCAAATCCTCTTCAGATGACGCTAATATGACTTGATCATCGACGTAAAGAAGACATTTGACGATCAAATCATTCATTTTCAATCTATACGCACTCTCTTTTAAATATTTTAAACAATTGTCTATGTATACGTTAAACAGCCATGGCGAAGCCACACATCCCTGTCTTACACCTTTTTCGATGTTAAATCAGTCCATGCAAGCTCCGTTTATCCTGACACAAGCAGTGGATTCCTCGTAAAGTGATTTCAGTGCTCGTATTAAACTACCACTCACCCCATACATTGAGAATGTCGACCACAATTTACTCCTCACCACTCTGTCATAGGCCTTTTCCAAGTCTATAAAAGTACAATAGACATTCTGACTTTCAGCCAAGAATTTTTCGACAATACTTTGTATAAAATGATTAAATGTTTAAAATGTACTAAACATACAAAATTGAAAAAAATCATTAAATATTTTATATATTTGTTTGATTTGAATACCGTATGTAAAAAATAACAATAACCTATTTTATTTCAAAAATACATTTATCATAAAACGTAGTCAAAACTATCAATCTATTATAAAATGCGTCTTTACCCTTTAGTCTCGTACCAAAGACTGCCAAACTACCTGCTATATCCCGCTCCGTGTTCCTATTTTATGTACCCAGCAAAACAGATCTTTCTGTTCAAGTAAACCTCGTTTATGACTTCACCTTGCATACAGGGTGGATCCAAATATATCTTACACGTGTAAGAAATTATAAAAACGTATTCTACTCAAAAACTATATTTATTGTAAATAGTATTCAAACTATCCCTTGATAACAAAAATGCCAGGTCTATTTATTGTCGTCTCTTCATCAAGACTGCCGCCAGCCTCTTTCTCGTCCTTTTCTCCAGATACCTGGCCTCCAGATGTGCTTGTGTATCCAAAAAAATTTCCTGCATACGGGGTGAATCCGAATATATCTTACACACATATAGTGGTTAAGGCTTGTATACCTACTCGTACACAGTTATAACCACGCGTTAGGGCGTTGTAAACAAAACTAATTTTAATATAAATTATTATCCTAAGACTATCATGCATTATCTATAAATCCAATATTTCGGGCTTAATGTTGTAATTTTAATTCGTCGACATTGTGTTGACAAGTTAAACCCTTCATTTTTTGTAGGTGCGTCCTTGGTATTCGTTGTTTTGGTGTTACGTTATTTAAAAAGTTAATCTCTATATTTTCGTTGGTGGCGATGGTTCATGATTAAAGAGAACCGTCCCTATTTAACGGTCACGACATCAATTTCGAAACTTCGTTTCCGCAAAAACAAATACCACGAAACCAATCAAACTAAAAGGGTTTTTGAAGGGTTGTACGCCTCCACCGATGGTAATAATTGTTATTATAAAAATAAAGTGACGCAGCTGCACGTCTGATTGGTGTACTTTGTTAACACTCCGTAAAAAATGCTAGGGAAAATATATTTTACTACAAGGGTGCTTCCGAGAGATAGTTGCAACAAATCAGGCGCTCGTTGTATCGTAAATCATCGTCGTTTCGTTGAATAGAAAATGTAAAACGCGAATTTCCGTTTGGGATTTTTGACCAACTGTATGAATAATGTATGCAACTTCGTCTTCTCCCGCTTCTACACATTCGCCAAGCTAGTTCGAACACGAATAAAGACATATTAAGAATGTTTTTTGGTTACAAAATTATACAGGCTGTGGCGCAAAAAGTTTTGATTGAAAATAATGGTGGATACAGCTATGTTCTTTTTCTTCTTAAAGTGCCATGCAGATTCCCGCGTAGCCGTCCATCGTTTCTCTTATTATATAATTCTATTAATTGCAGCATTTTGCAGTGCCTGGAAGTCCCGTATTCCTGTCCATTGTCGTATGTTTCGTAGCCAGGATAATTTTCTTCTACCTACTCCTCTTTTTCATCCTTCTATTTTACCCTGGAGAATAAGACGTTGGAAATAATAACGTTCTCCACGTAGTATGTGTCCAAGATAGCCAGTTTTTCTTCTTTTGATGTTTCATCATTCGTCGCAGGGTCCACATCTCGAAGGCCTCAAGTTTGTTAATAATTGCTGTTTTCAGCGTCTATGCCTCGACCAGACGTAGCACTTTACCATCCTATATCTGAGACTGAGACAGCTATGTTAAAAATCTGAAATTACAAACCTGTAGGTTTTGGATGACGCCAAGTTCAAATATAATGATGTCCTGTATGTGGCACTTCCGGTAATACCGGAAGTAGACGTTAACTTTGTTATTTTAAATAGAACCTAATATTTTTTATTTTATTTTCGAATTCTACATGAAATTTTAGATAAAATTTGTGCGCAATGTTCTATACCAGTATTTTAGAGATATTTTAATTTTTTTTCAAAATTTTGAAAAAATCCTAGTCCACATTGAATAACGATATCTCCATTAATAACGAAGCTAGTGACGTAAACTTGTAACCAATAAACAACAAGCGCTTGCACGTTAACTCCATAGGTCCAACTATTTTATACAGGGTGTTTTAAACATTGGCGAGTTGTTCGCGGTTTTCGGCTAATCTAAATAGTTGTTCGGCACTGCGTATTCCTGTCCAATCGCGAATGTTCTTCAGCCATGACATCTGTTTTCTTCCGATTCCTCGGCTGCCTTCGATTTTGCCCTTTATTATAAGTTGAAGCACCCTTTATCGGTTTCCTCTGAGAACATGCCCCAGGTATGATATCTTTCTGATCTTTATAGTGACAAATAACTCACGAACTGAATTTGCTCTATTTAACACTGCTTCGTTGGTCTGCCTAGCTGTCCAGGGTATTCGGAGCATTTTTCTATGTAACCACATCTCAAACGCTTCCAGGCGATTGATTGTAGCAGCCTTTAGAGTCCAGGTCTCAGCTCCATATAACAACACTGACCAAATATAACATTTTATTATTCGTTGGCGTAATTTTAGGTTTAGGTTGTCGTTAGAGAAAAATGCTTTCATTTTCAGAAAAGTCGTGCGAGCGGTCTCAATTCTGCACTTTATTTCTTTATCTGGGTCTAGTTGTTCCGTGATATAGCAACCAAGATATCTGAATTGGGTAACTCTCTCAATGTTTTGTTGGTCTATCTGTAGGAAAGCATCGGCGTGCGGTTGGCGACTGAATATCATAAATTTTGTCTTAGTGACATTCATTTTCAGACCCATTTCTCTTCCTGTAGTGTTTACACAGTCCAACAATGCACAATTTAAATTATTTATAAGTTGCTTACTTTAAATAGAACACCCTGTATTTTATTACATTTTCAGCTGTATTTTTTTAAGCCAACTCGTTTGGTGTCGTTTATCCCTATACCTAAAACCAATCCATTTAGTACCGTTTATAGTGATTACTTCCTCAATGTTGTAGAGTTCTTCTCGAAAGATGTATTCTGAGTACACGTTAAATAAGATGGGTGACAAAATACAGCCTTGCCTCACTCCTAGCAGTATATTTATTTGTTATGTGTGACTGCCATCAATTCTTAAAACTGCCGTCTGGTTCCAATAAAACTTTATAATTATGTTTACTATTTGCTTCAATATGTCGACCATCTTATCATGCTGGACTCGGTCAAACGCTTTCTGATAACCGATTAAGCAAGCACATACAACACATATGCACCACACAACCTAATGTATTTGCAATAGTTATATTCAATTTTGCCCTGTAATTATTCTATTACGAGGTTTAAATGATTAGTAGAAATAAGTTTTTGAACTTTGGCAAACTGAGCGTCTTGAAAATGGTAGTAATCAGTTAAGAGCTTTTGTTGTATGATAGGTAGAAGTGGTAGTGTGATTTAAAAAAAAATAGGAATATATATATATATATATATATATATATATATATATATATAATCGACGTAATGATAATATTCACCAGTCGATTGATAGTAATAGTTTCGTTTTGACAAATTAAAAGTCATTTGCGTTGTTATCGGCGTCAATAAAACACTTTTTATTACAATTAAAATTGATTTCCTTATCAATCAACTAATGAATACGGTTATTATATACGAAATTATTGTTTATTTTCAATCGAAACGGGGCGTCCTATTAATGTAACAACAAAAACGATATTTCATACAGCCGTATCAAGGTTGTTTTGGTATCGATTGTGGAGAGCTTTTGTTAAACCTGTACAATTTTCAGGCGGTGACATGTTTTTATAATAAACCAGACGGGGGTGAAGGTTACGAACACAACGATTTAGAAAACACACACACACACAGACATGCACGCATACGTATTGTGCTAAGAGGATTATTTAATAAAAAAATAAATTGATTTTCCACGAGATGAGTTGTAACACAGTAACTTTAATTTAAGCAAGGCTGGAAGTTGCCTTGCAGTCGTAAAATTTAAGCATTACAAGAAAGCACAGAATGTTATTTTAAAACATACTATAACCAGGAAATTCCTCTTAATTGTAGGTTAAGCAAACCCACAAGTTTCAGCGAAAATAGTTTCAGCAAGATGAAGCATCGCCAAGTTACCTAATCAATATTCCGGCACCACCATGACCTAATATGTGTACGCCTAAGGGTTGTTTAAGAAGTGATTCACACTAAAAATTACAGTTTTTATGTATAACTCACTATACAGTGTATAAAGTAACGTAACATGCTAATATTTCGATTTCTGTTGGGTTTACAACAAAAATGTTATATACATTTTTTTCAAATAATTCACGCCATATAATAACTTATTGACTATTATTATTATTAACAGAAACAAATAAATTATTAATCTCATGTAATTAGATGTTAAAATTTTCTTTCTTCTTTTATTTGACAGTATCCAAGTCTATTATAAAAAGCTAATATGGTATTACACAATTGCTGATTTGTTATTTGACTGGCTGTTATCAGTATTCAGTGGTGCCGATAATACCTGCCCAAACATTAACTTTTAAAGGCCTTTGTGTTCTAGGTTCCCGCATCCATCTAGGATTAGTATCACTTCAATATCTACAGTTGTGGCGATTAACTGTACCATTTAACATGAACGTGGCTTCATCGGTAAAGAATATCTTACTTGTAAAATGAATGTCTAAATCTACCTTTTGCATTATAATTTCACAAAATTCCATTCTGCGGTCATCTTCAGATAATTCTTGCCTTACTTTATAAGGATAAAACTTATCCTTTTTAATAATGTTACAGACGGATCCCACACTAACATTATGTTCTAATGTAGTTTTCCGAATAGGTATAAAAGGATTTTTTTCTAGAAAACTTTGCATAACGTCCAATGATTTTTCATCATTAGTCTTTGGCCGGCCAGTTTTATGACGATTTTAAGTTGTTTTGAAGAAAGGCCAGCTGTCAAGAGTACCAACAACCGACGAGCATGTATGAGAGCACTGATGAAAGTAGAGGAAGCAAAAGATGTGTGTAAGAACCGTAGCGGAAGTGAAAGGAAGTGGTCTCTGCCTACCCCTACGGGAAGAAGGCGTGACTGTATGTATGTATGTATGTACTTTACTTTACGAAAATTTGTATTATTTTAGCGTGTAGCTGCTGCTTTAAAAATTCAGTGTAAGAATAGTAAGCAGCATTGTCAAACAAAGAAAAAATAAATAGATTAAATTAAAAAAAAATAAATTACATTTACGTTTTTTGTTTACTTCAGTTTTTTCTGTTAATTTCTATATTTTATAAATAATCTGACAACGCTGCAAATGTTCACGATGATAACGTGAACGCAACTTTATTATGCTTTTGCTATAGATTGATATTTTACTTTTAATCTCTAGGGTTACATTTATCATTTTTTAAGTAACTAAATAGTGTGCTATTTGTCATTTTCGCATAAGGTGGTGGTCGGAAAGTCGCGCAAGTACGGAAAAAGCATTTATGGACGTGCAATGACCGATATTTTTCATTATATCTACCTGAAAACCACAAATTGTTAAAATATCAAAAAATTGTCAAAAAACAAGCGTTATTTACCCCGTTGCTAAGAAAATAAACGAAAAATTTGCGATTTCTAGAGAACTGTCAATAACATATTGTTTTATTTTGACATGCAGGTAGGCAGCTGATGACACTAGTGCACCGTAAAATTTTTCGTGCGGGCGCACGGAAAAACCCCACTTTCGGTGCGCTAAATAGGCATGTAAATATAGTGTTTTCAGGTAGGTATAATGAAAAATATATTTCCACTACATTTATTAAAATAAACCGTTGTAAGATTTATCATTGACACCGTGTATATTGTTAACGAAACGTCGTGTATACAGTGTGGAACAGCCAAATGGAATAAATTCGATAACGAATAAATGAGAGCGTGTTGGGAAAAACGCTTGGACACGTCGATTTTTATTTTTAGATGCGCATTTTTTTCAAAAAAAAAAATTATATAGGGTGTGTCATGTGACAGTGGCCGATACTAACTTTCTTATTTTAAATACAACTGCCTGTATATTATTTATTTTTTGGATTCTTCAGAACATTCCAGACATAATTCATGTGCAATGTCCCATACCTATCTTCAACTGTTTCGGAAATATTAAGTGTTTTCAGATGTATTACAAAAATAAATATTAAAATAAGAAAATTATTTTGTTTTACGAATTCGCTACATTACACTTAATACATTGCCGCTATTGGTCTAATGAGAATCCTCACTGGATGAGAGAGGAACATACGCAATATCATGAAAAAGTTAATGTTTGGGCAGAAATTGTTGGAAATCATATCGTAGGTCCCTTTTTCATTGATGGCAACTTGAATGGAGATAAATATTTAGAACTGCTCCAAAATAATGTCGTGCCAACTTTGACAAACTTATATCCTGATCCAGCAAACCCACAAGTTCCTGCCAATATACTATACAATATACTATGGTTTCAGCAAGATGGAGCACCGCCCCATTACCAAATCAATGTCCGGCAGTACCTGAACCAAAATTTTCCAAATCGGTGGATAGGGAGGCGCGGATAGATAGAATGGCCAGCACGATCTCCTGATCTGACGTCATTAGACTTCTTTTTGTGGGGATATGTCAAAAGTATTGTATACAAAACTAAACCACTCGACTTACATTGGCGTAAAAAGACGAATCATGCTTGCGATTAGATCAGTCACGCATGAGATGTTGAGTAACGTTAGAAGACATTTCTATACCAGATTAGCATGTTGCCAAGACGTTCGCGGCGAATATTTTGAACATCTCTTACATTGAAATTAATGTTTTTTTTTACATTATTTGTGAAATAAAATAATTTTCTTTTTTTACTGTTAATTTTTGTAATACATCTGAAAACACTTAATATTTCCGAAACAGTTGTAGATAGGTATGGGATATTGTACATGAATTATGTCTAGAATTTTCTGAAGAATCCAAAAAATAAATAATATATATGGGGTTGTATTTAAAATAAGAAAGTTGGTATTGGCCACTGTCACATGACACACCCTATATAATTATATTTTTTTGAAAAAAATGCGCATCTAAAAATACAAATCGACTGGTGTCCAAGCGTTTTTCCCAACACGCTCTCATTTATTCGTTATCGAATTTATTCCATTTGGCTGTTCCACACTGTATATCAACGTTCCTCGTATGATGTTACGGTTCCGCTTTGGTGCTCCCACGCTATAGTATAAACATGGCACAAAAATACACGTGATTTTCATAAAACAGATGTCGATTGTGATATGCGAATATAACCGAAATTTCTGCAAAATTGCTGATAAAAACCGTGTGCGCGCAGCTTATCTTTTTGTTAACAGTCTTCGCTACGACAAACTGGCTTTTGTACATTGGCGTGAAAAAAGTGCTGTTCTAAAATACACAAAGCAGTGGCGTGCAAACAATGTAGGCCTAAAGGCATCGCCTACTGTTTTTTTTATTTGGAAGCGAAAAATCTTTTATGGATACCCTTTGTGGTGAACTGCTCTAAATATACAGAAGTCTCGACAAAGGGTAATGTGGGATTCATTGACCGCTCAATGTTACCCACTAAAGAACCCTAGTGTATGTTTTTGTGGGCTGTTGTACATGGATGGAGACTATCTTCCCCATTATGTGAGGCATTGCCTGCGTTAGCAATATTTATAAATTTTGCGAAAATTCTAATTTTAAATTACTCTTTTTAATCTGCAATTATTATTGGAGCAAACGCAAACGCTTTGTACACTTAAGTGTCATAAGTTTGGACCATTGCAATAATATGAAAACTACGAGAGTGGTCTGAAAAGTTGAGTTTTTTTTTATTTATTGTCAATATTGCAATCTATCAATATTGCAGATATTCAGCAATATGTGTAAGATTCAAATCATATTAACGTCATCTGAACAAGAGTTGCAGGCGATGGTTAATGTTATACCCTGAAAATCAAAGGGATGAAAATAAATGTAAGAAAAACGAAAGTAATGGTTTTTGAAAGAAAAGAAAATATGACAAACTGTGAAGTTCTGATTAAGGCGTCGAATTCGAAAAAACCTCTGTCTACCAAACGGAATATTTAGATTAGGGAAACGGAATTATTTTTCTGCAAATTAATTAAGCTTGTTTGCAAAGACGGTGTAAATATCAAAAATAATCATGGATGATCATATGTCTAAATACTCTATCTAAATGCCTTTTCAAAGATGTGCCACACACGGTACATTCCCTATTTTAAATTAATGGGTTCGGAAAGTGAAAGGGAGGGGTTTTTAAATAACAGATACAAAAATTGACGTGTTTCAGCATTTCCTTAAATTCTTATGAATACTGCCAAATGTCGGGGTGGACTGTCAGGCTGAAATATTCGCTATCGAATTGTGTGCAAGAGAGTTGACCAACAGACCTCTAGCAAACAAAAACATAAATATAATATCAGACAGCCAGGCCGCTTTAAAAGCACTGAGCTCCAACAAGATAAATTCTAAACTTGTATGGAATTGCATCGAATCCTTAGAGTACCTTGGTGCGAACAACAGGGTGACCCTACTGTGGGTACCTGGGCACCAGGGGGTGGAAGGAAACGAAAAAGCCGACACCCTTGCAAAACAGGGGGCCGAATCTGCGTTCACTAGACCAGAACCGGTTTTTGGAGTCACCACAAGTGCCGCCAAAACAATTATTTCGGACTGGGCGGAGAGGAAAATACTCACGTACTGGTCCGACTTACCAGGGCTAACCCACTCGAAGGCGTTTTTACCGTTACAACCCTCGAGAAACACAACTAAGCAGATCCTAGAATGGAGCAGAAATGACCTGCGTATTCTAACAGGACTGCTTACGGGACACTGTCGTCTGAGATACCACCTCAGAAAGATAGATCTGAACCAACAAACGGACTGTCGGTTCTGCTGCGTGGAAGACGAAACTGCTGAACATATACTATGTTCATGCCCCGGCCTGGGAAGAATAAGGTTCAACATATTTGGTTACACTAACCTAGAACCTACCGATTTTAAAAAAATCTCACCCTATACAACCATGAACTTCGTAAGAAGGGCTGGATTGTACGGTGAACTGTAGCCTCTAGGGGTGAGCCACAATAGACCTACTAAGGGTCGCGGTGGAGGGGCGACCACGCCCCACTCACATAAAACCTAACCTAACCATATATATATATATATATATATATATATATATATATATATATATATATATATATATATAATGTTATAAACATTATAAATTATTTCTCGACCTTGACTATGAATCCCTTTCTTGATACTACTCATGTTAACAGATGGTTAAGATTTTATTTAATTTATTTACTTTTCTCTTTAAGAAAAACTCAATACTTAAATATTTTCGCAAATTATAATATTTAACTAATTCCATAACAATAACCTTCATCTGTTGATGCCTATCCGTTGGTATACATAATGGCTATACAAAATGTATTCACTGATGCACGGAATAAGCCCACAGTTGATGTATTAAACCACAGTCGGAGATTCTTCAGCCATGAGATTCTTCTTTTTCTTACACTCCTTCTATCTTGTATTTTGCATTGGAATATAAGCAGTGAAAGCCGGTATCTTTCAGGATTTCTCATGATGTGGCAGAGGTATTCAAGTTTACGTTTCTTTACCTGATTTTTTTTTTCATTCTACGTAGCACCTCTTCGTTGGTAATATGATCTACCCGTGAAATTCTCAGAACGCGACGGTAGAGCCAGAGTTCAAAGGCTGCTAATTTCTTAAAAGATGTTGCAGATAACGTCCATGACTCAACGCCGTATGGAAGAGTTGAGAACACAAAGCAACTCAGTATCCGCATTTTGCCATTTTAAGGAATATGGCTCGAGCTTTCTCAATTCGGGTTCTTGTCTCAACGGAGTAGTCCCATTCTTCGTTAATATTTGTTCCCAAATAGACATACTTGTTAACTGTTTGGATGGGTCTGTTATGTATCAGTAGCTGGCCTTCCATGCGTCTATTCTTAGAGATAATCATAAATTTGGTCTTTTTCGCATTCATCCGCAGTCCATATCTTTCACTCACTTCCACCACTCTGTTCATTAATCTTTGAAGCCACTCTAGATCAATAATAACAATAACCTACATAACTACTATAAACTAAATGAACAAAAAACTTAAAAACAATTATACAGATTGTAGAATTGACACAAATAAAAACAAAATTTGACTGTACTACACCATGATGAAAACTCTGACCGGATTTCATGTGAATGATTTTTGTTTGCTGGGTTGGCGGTGTTGCACGATTCCTAAGAGTTTCCATTGCCTCTACATAAATCGCAAAAATGTAGGAATCGAAAAAAGTCGCAGTCAATACCACGCAGATTTATAAGACGTTTACTAGTTTCTCGTTATTAAACGCCGTCATCATTTTTTATTACACTAAGAATTTCGAAGAAACCCTTCTTATATTTTTCAATTTTCGCAAACAATTCTAAAATATTGGGTCAGCGGTTGTGTGTAAGTGTGTTGTGCTGTACTTTCGTGCCTTTTCAATTTCGTCGAAACGCAATGTTCTACCAGGATATTGCCGTTCCACATATGGATCTCCTTAATAATATTCCTTGTGCTTATATCGATCTCCACTCTGCGGCAAAAGTGACCCGGAATATTTGTTCTGTCTTACAGAGTTAAATGCTCCTATAATATGTTAACTTTACGATAAAATATTATTTTCTACATTGTTTTTTGTCACAGAAACGTTTTTGGGACTTTAATTACAGTACGACAAAACTGATTTAATTAAAATCCTTTTGAAGTTTGTTGTATTTTCATGTCCTCGATTCCCTTGCTTTTACCCCATATTTTGGACATTCCATTTTATTTGTTCTTGTAAGTTTATGGTATTTCGCCCGATTGTACTTAAACTCAATCTGCGTGACCCAAAGAATTATCTTAAGTTGCTCCAGATCTTTGGGTTCCATGTTGATCCACTTTACTTTCACATAAATATTGATATAATTTATTTTTCTCGCTGGCAGCTCATAGTTTACTTTGAGTTTAAAATATTTCAACGCAAGATGCATCTTCATCAGCTTCTAAAGGTCTTCTTACTTTTTAAATGTAAGCAAATTGCTTGTTTTTCTTCGTATTCTCTGCCGTTCAATTGTTAGAAAGGTTGTCGCTCCATCTCTTGCGGGGTCTTCCAACGCTTTGGCGCCCTAAGGACGACTTGTCTCTAGTTATTTTGACCATTCTGTCGTCATTCATCCGGCCTATGTGTTCGTTCTACTCTCTCTTTCTTCCCTGTATCAATTCATTTACGTTGTCTATTTTACATGTTCTTCTTATGTCTTCGCTTCTCTCCCTGTCAAAAAGTGTTTTTCCAGCGATCATGCGCACTATTTTGATTTCGGTGGTTTCTTATATTCTCTTTGTGTTCGATGACGAATATATAATGAATAAAGGTCGGATGACCGCCGGGTAGATTCGGGATTTGGTCTCGATTCCGATATATTTGTTTCGGAGGATTGTATCGTTCGGGTAAGCTGAGGTTCGTGCTGCTTTTGCTGCTTGGTTTCTTACCTCCGCCTCGATTTCACCGTATCCTGATATTTCTATGTCTAGATATTTAAATTTTTTTTCCTGTTGTATAATTTTATCAACCACAACCAGTTTGCATCTGATAGGTGTTTTTGAGGTGGTCATGCATTTCATTTTTGCTGCAGATATCTTCATTTTTAGACTTTTTGCTATTGTGCTGAATTTGAATAGTAATCTCTGTAGGTCATCTTCGTTTTCTGCAATCAGAACAGCATCATAGGCATAGCATAGGATTTTGATTGTTTCTTTGTTTCCCATTTTATACCCTTTCAGGTTACGAGTGCTTTTTATTATTTCGTCCATAACGATGGTGAACAATAGGGGCTTAGGGAATCTCCTTGTTGAATACCACTAATTGCAGGAATTTCTTTGGTAAATTGTAGATTGTAGGGGGGGGGGGGTCGTGATGGCTATGCTGCCTCTCAATATATTAATTTCTTCTTTAGTTGTGCCATTAATTTTGGCTAGTATTTTGTTTCTCTGGTAAATATTTTTAATGGTTTTTGTAATGTTATATGGGATTTGCCTGTTGTATAGAAGGTGTACCACGTCCTCCTGTTGTATTCGAACAAACGCCTTTTCCAGGTCTGGTTCGCCCAATGTGGTGAGTTCATTTTTTTTATTTGTTATAATCTTTGTAACTAGCTTTAAGCTTCTAAAGGTATATCTGTCATTTCCTAATCGTTTTAATTGGGATTAAGATGTACAACTTGTCGTTTGATAGATGTCTTCAAAGTAGGATTTCCTTGGTTGTTTTTCCTTAATTTTTCCTTCCATATTATTTGTGATAAAGTATTATGTGTGAACAGATGTACCATAGATTACCATTATTGATTTAAGTTAGTAATTTTTTCTGTTTTGGCTAAGATCGCTTGATTCTTTTTTTTTCTAATTATTTACTTTTGTTATCTTTTTCTGTGACCACATTTTCATAGCTTCCAGTATTTTTCTTTTACATCTTCCCTTTGTCCAAGTTTCACAGCCGTATAAAAGTATGCCCGATCGTCGAAACTCCTATTACTTACATTGGAGCCACCGACCATTTATCTTATGATAAGTCCCTTCTTATTAAAGCCGGTTACATTCTTTCTGTCGATCTGAGCTTTGTTCTAAATATACAGTCCACGCTTAATCTTGGATTTACAACCCTTAAGAATTATCTATTAACCCTTTCAAGCCTCGGCACTTACTTCTAAAGTTGTTCCAGGTTTTCATGTCCCGTTTCTATCCATTTTGCTTCGCTTGCTGTGATAAAGATCCGACAGATATTATTTTATTTTACTTACTGTTATTAGTAAAAGCCAGTAGTAAATTTAGACCTTTAACTTCTTCGTAAAATTAAGTTGAATTTTAATCCCAGAAGAATTATTCAAGTGAAAAGAAAAATTAAATCCGACTCCGGAAAGTTTTCGTGTAAAATTATTTCTCGCGATTTTCGTAGGGAATTCTCTAATTAATTGTAAATGGATTTGTAAGCTTCGTCAGTCGACAATTTTTGGCCAGTAAGTGCTGCGAAGGTGGCATCCCGACCTATACAAAGACGAAGATCGGCACGAACTTGCAAAGTCGTTGAGACTCTTAAACGCTCCGTTTGATAAAAATCTTGCAAAATAAATTGTGAAATCGCTTATATTTTAATTAACCACGTGAAAGAACAAAGCTTAAGCTAGCCGTCCACATTGGACACACAAGTAATATGGATTTGGCATATAGGAAGGCAACGGGATACCACCTTTATTATCTTTTCACAAGACAATAACATGAGTACATTTAATTCAAAATTTTCCGGAAGTATTTTTTTTACCGAAAATAGTCGCAAAAAAGATAAACCGAAAGGGGGAGGGATTATAGAAAGAAATTGATTGTGGACCCGCTTTTTGGAAAGTTGCAGGTCATAGTTCTCTGGAAACCAACGAGTAGATTCTTTACTAAAATATCGGGCGTTTGTTGTTACAAAACAAGGCAACAATCGACAGCGACGGTCTCCACAAATCGTAACAATAACTTTACTTTATAACTTTCTTTTGTTTTGTAAAATATAAAGGTACTTTACTCTTGGATGAAATTCATACTTTTTAAAAAACTTTGAAATGACCTAAAAAATTGATATCTGATGGTTGCATTCTAAGTTTTGGACTATGCAGAACTTTTTATCAGGAATACATTTTTTTACAAAAACAATATATAGTTAGTTTTCTATTTGGTTACAACTTAAGTAGACACACTGTATAAAAATCAAATTATGTTTGTTTGTCTTCTATGGACTCCAAAACGGCTGGATCGTGTGTATTGATAGCTCTCAACTTGAGAGTTAGTTTTTATCCCGAAGTCCCTTCGAAATAGGTGAGAGAGGGCTGAAATATAAAACCTATAAAAATAGCCGATATTAGTGACCAATTCATAGTTTTTGGGGTGGATGAATTTAACAATGACATTCCCAATTTTACTATTACCTCTACGAAATGGAGATGGAGTATAAAAACTATTAAAAACGGCTGATATTATTGTCGAATTTATAGTCTGCGGAGACGCTGAATTTGATAGTGACATTCACAATTATGTTAACAAAAGGGGTGGGACATGGATGAAACATAAAAGCTATTAAAAACGCTGATATTACTGTCGAATTAATAGTTTTTAGGGTAGCTGAGTTTAATAGTGACATTCCCAACTTTGTTAGTACCTATACGAAAGGGGTGGAAAGGGGATAGAATATAAAAACTATTAAAAACGACGATATTAGGGTTGAATTCATAGTTTCGGGAAATTACAAGATATTACGTAATATTAAGAGATCGATAGAAAGAAAAATTTATCTAAATCAGCGCCTCACATAAAAAAAATTCAGAAATCACATTCATCAACAACCCACCAACAAAAAAATCCAATAGACGTCCGAAAGGCGAAAAATTAAAAGTTGTTTCGTCTGATATTAATTTTCCAACTTTTTCGAAAACTTTAGTAATTATATCACTAAGAGCAGCTCAATTGCTTTGGAAAAAAAATAAATAAGTATGCTTGATTTATCTTTCCAATACAAAGATCTTGTTTTTTTTCACAAAATTGCCGGTAACAATTTTATTTCTACACCATTTCTAATATACGATAGTTTTTTGTTTGTTAAACACATAAATGTTCATATTAATACAAGGTCTAGCGATAAATTTCTACGACTCGTTGCCTTGGAAACACACTGACAGTCAATTTAATATGTTATATTATTTTTGAATAGCCAGCTTTTAAACATTAATTGTTTCGCTATGCTTAGTTTAAACGTTTAAGTGTAGTAATAAGAAGAAAGAGACACTGTACAAGCGTCGAGTCAAAAAATGCGGAGTAAAAAAAATGAGTGGCACGTCAATTAAAATCGTTCGACATACATACATACAGTCACGCCTTTTTCCCGTAGAAGTAGGCGAAAAGCACTGTAGATATATTTAATGAATGTAGTATATTGTGCAACAAGTACGGAAAGTTCAACTTTTCTCAGGAGTGTGGAAGTTTGTGGCACGAGCCTGAAGATAAAATACACGAGTGAAAAAAAGTACTTTCGCCAAATACTTTTCCTATAACTGCACAAATTTAAAGAATACAAGTAATGTACCTGGATATTTATTTTTATGGTTAGCACAACTAACATAACATTAAGTATGCTACCTTTTAATAGTTAAATAGTTTATTTAATAAAAAAATTTATACAATTTTGTATGGTCAAACCCGAAAAGTCATTTCTTTTAAACACGTTTATATTAGTTTTACCTGTATTTTGTTTGTTTGCTTGTATGTATGTTTGTAACTGACTCTTTGGCCACGATTTTTCCCTAATTAAAGCGATCAGATTTAATTTAAACTTTGCATACTTTGCAAAGACCGACGATAATGCAATAATTCGATCAAAATATCCGATTATCCTGATTACTTTCGCCAGGATTTATAAATTTCTTCAGGGATTATTTGCATGAGAGTAAGAGAGAACTAGTGCGTGAATTACGCATGCGCGAAAAGAACAAATATTAACACGGTTCATCGCATCGGTGGTTCAGTGGTAGAATGCTCGCCTGCTACACGGGCGGCCCGGGTTTGATTTCCAGCCGATGCATTCTTTTTGTGCTTTTACCATTTAATACATAATTTTTTTAGTGAGTAAATCAAATCCAACTAAAAAGTAAAAAATAATTCTTAACATTAGAATAAAATTACTGACGGGAAAATTAATGTCAATGTTCTAAAAGCGTGGGGTGTTTTTATTCCGGAACGTAGAGTTAGTATAAAAATGTCATACAAAGCTCCCCACGCTTTAAGAACAGTGACATTTCTTGTCAGTAATTTTTTTCTTATATTAAGAATTATTTTTTGCTTTAAAGTTTGATTAACTCTAAAAGCGTGTTTTTTAGTTTTTTTAAACTATAATTTATTAACACGCTTATATTAGTTTCACTTGTATCTTGTTTGCCTGCATGTATGTTCGTAACTGACTGTGCGTGAACTACGCATGCGCGCAAAACAAATATTAATAACTATTCGCGAACTACATTTTAAAATTGTTTGGCATATCAAAACGGAGACAGATAGAGATTGTTTAATAGCAAATCAAAATAAAAAGTGAGAAAAAAAAGTTGTACTAGATCATGCATAACTTTTTGTGTAGAATCGGCTTTCTAATCAGAATTTTCATTAACTTGTGATGATATACTCTATCAAAGGCCTTTTTGTAATCAATACATACATACATATAGTCACGCCTTTTTCCCGAAGTAGTAGGCAGAGACCACTTCCTTCAACTTGCTACGGTTCTTACACACATCTTTTGCTTTCTCTACTTTCATCAGTGCTCTCATAAATGCTCGTCGGTTGTTGGTACTCTTGACCTGGCCTTTCTTCAAAACAATGTTGATCTGATCAAGATCGATGTTCGCCGAGGTCGACCTCTACCGTCCATTTACACTCGCCCTATAAATTTGTTTCGTCAATTTTCCTTCGGCCATCCTTTCAACGTGTCCAAACCAAATATTTTGACACTTTCTGGGTGTTCATAATCAATAAAGCAAAATAATACGTCTTTTTAAAGATTTTTACAATTTTGCACTAAAACTTGAGTACCTACATCTAACATCTAACATCTAAGAATATTTTAAGAGTATGACTGGGTTGAAGAACTGAAGCGAAGTGTTGGATGTTACAATTTTAAAATATTATTATCTTTGTATTTGATCTTTGTACTTTATCAGACCTCGTCCTCTTGGGTAACAGTATACATGATATGTTCAAAGATTTGCGAACGTTTTTCCATTAGAGCAAATATTTTGTCACATGTTATACATATATATCTTCCTTTGTTCTTGATCATCTCGCATTTCAAAGTAAATCCAATTTTAACGTTCTCTTGCGAAAGTTCAGTTAAAGTTTGTTTCCGTTTTACCGGATTTTTTTAAAAAGCAAAGCTGATTATTGGTTGTTATACTATTTTTCGTTCTACAACAAAAAATACATAAAAACAACGACAGATAATCCTGAAACCCCATTAAAACGGTCCCCCCATCATTGCAGCGAGGGATTTCGTCGATTATTTAGACATTTTCATTTCGTTTTTGCTTCCTAAAACAAGCGAATACACGTTAAATAGTTAGCAATTAAAATAAACGATGTTTATGGGGAAAAATCTCAATAAATATAGAAACGTTTTTCTACAGAGTGTGTATGTTGTTGCAATAGTTTGGGTGCTGCATATTTCTTTCCAGTTTGGAAGAGGACCATTTGTGCTCTTATTGAAATGAAACTTCTTATGGGACACTACTTGAGACACTACTCGTGTAGCTGTTAATGTTTTCGATCTTTTTTTAATTGTCCATTGCTCGACTATTGGCAGGGAGCGGACCATATGGTGGGGACGCATGAATCGATCCTAGCGCTCGATGCGGACAAAATTTCGTAAAATCATGCTCGCGTTTAGAATTTATGAGTGAAAAAAATATGGTTCATAACAGTTGTTGTGTAGTCAACTGCAAAAATACTGGTAGAAATTGTGATTTTAAATTTTATACATTACCAACAACTAAATGGGAATTAGAAGAAAGAAAAATATGGATTAATGCAATAAAGAGAAAAAAATATGTAAGTTAGGTTATACAATACATATTTTTTTCTAAGGCAGAGACTACTTCCTTGACCTTGCAAGGGTTCTTACACACATCTTTTGCTCCCTCTACTTTCATCAGGGCTCTCATGCATTCTCGTCGGTTGTTGGTACTCTTGACCTGGTCTTTCTTTAAAACAATGTTGATCTGATCGAGATATATTCGCCGTGGTCGACCTCTACCGACTTGTCCATTCACACTCGCTTTATAAATTTGTTTCGTCAATCTTCCTTTATCCATCCTTTCAACGTGTCCATACCATCTAAGCATTCCTTTATCTATCTTTGTAACCACATCTTTTTTTACACCACAGCATTCTTTTATCTCACTATTCTTTACCTTATCCAACCTATACTTCTCATGCTACTCATATCCGCAGCATTAATCCTATTTTCATGCTTCTTCAGCCAAACCCAACATTCACTACCATACATAAGTGTAGGAACCAACACACCTCTATGCATAGCCAGACGTGCCTTTTTTGACACTTTCTGGCTATTCATAAAGCTATGCAGTGCCCCATTCATTTGTCTTCCTGCCAACACCCTTCGCTCAATGTCACTGTCATACTTTCCATCTCTCGTAAACTTTGAACCCAAGTACACAAATTCATTTACTTGTTCCACTCTTTTTCCCTCAATCGAAACTCCACAGTTTGTCATGCTTTCTTGTTATACAGCAAATAAGATAAAGTAAGAAATAAGGTAAGATAGTTAAACGTACGATAAATCAATGGAAACGTTTATACACCTACTGAAATAAAATAAAAACTAAGAAACAAAATAAAAGTTGTAAAAATCTGTTTAGGAATTCTGAGAAATTTTCGGGAATATGAGTGAATTACGGGAATTCTTTGGAAATTTCGGGAATGTAAAGGGATGGCGGGAATTTTTAAGAATTCTGTGAACGGTTCTTATACTTTTATTAGTGCCTTGATACATGCTCGTCGCTTGCCAGTACTCTTGACCTGGCTTTTCTTTTTGAGATAACTTCGCCGAGGTCGACTTCTACCGACTCACCCATTCACACTGACTTTACAAATCTGTTTCGTCAATCTCCGCAGCATTGATCTTACTTTTATGCTTCTTCTGCTTTTTTTAAAACTGTTTATAAAGTTATGCAGGGCCCCAATTTTTTGTTTCTTTGCCAACTTTTTCCTTCTCTCGTAAACATTGAAACCAAGTACACGAACTCATTCACTCCACTATTTCTTCTTCAATCAGCACCTCGCAGTTTGTTATGCTTTCTTCTCTATTAAAAATCATTACTTCTCTTGCTTATATTTACTTTCATACCTCTGGGTTTTAGGGCATAAAGCATAATATTAACCATCGCCTGCAACTCCTCTTTATATGGTGCTATATGATCTGATCATCGGCGTAAAGGAGGCATTTGACAATTAAATCATTCATACTCAATCCATACATAGACAATGTCGACCACAATTCATTCCTTACCACTCTGTCATAGGCCTTTTCCAAGTTTACAAAAGCACAGTCTCCTGTCTTTTAGACAAGAATTTTTCGACTATGCTTGGTAAGGAAAAAACTTGTTCCCATTCTTTTCTAAATCCCACGTGCACGTCCCATATTTTCTCATCAGTTTTATTCGTAACTTTTATAATTAACACATTTGCTATGCTGTCTATAATTTTATAAAATATGGATATGTTTATAAAATGTTGAGGCTTTTATTTTTCGACGTTGCTGAATAAACTAGTACTCCGGTAGTTCTTGCAGTCCTGCTGCGAACCTTTTTTTTGTTGTAAAGCGGAATAAATAAGTAATGTAATGTTTATTATATTTGAAATCTATGCTGTCTATATTTTTATAAAAATTAGATATATTTATAAAATGTTGATGCATTTATTTTTCGACGATGCTGAATAAACTAGTGCCGCGGTAGTTCTTGCAGTCCTGCTGCAAACCTTTTTTTTGTAAAGCGTAATAAATAAGTAATGCTATATTTATTATATTTGAAATTTATGCTGTTTATAATTTTATAAAAATTTTGTTATGTTTATAAAATTTTGATGCATTTATTTTGTTTTGTAATATTTTTGTACACTCATTGACAGTTATTGCATACCCTGAACAGTTCAGTCCTCTTATTTACCTAAAAGTTATTTTGTTAATCGCTAGCTAATTATTAAATGAAACTTTTTCCATTTTGTTGGACTTTAAAAAGGCATTTAGCTCGCGAGTTGAAAAAAGCGTTTTTCTAAACCATGAGTTTTTTAAAATAATAAAGATCTTTTCACGCGAATGACTGAATAAACATAAAACAGAAAAAAATTTGTAAAAGAACGTATACAAACACTTGTAATTCTTAAAAGTGATTCCGAAAATATTAGAAAGCGCTATTTATAGACATCATGTGAAATAGCATGGACTATTTCTACAGAAATGCGACCCGAAGGCTATTTTTAGCCAAACTCACCCAATTATTTGTTACTACTCTCGACTATATGATAATAATATAAACATCCACACGGATTTATCGCATTTTTGATTGCCCATCGTAATAATATCCGAAATTATAAAACGGATATACCTTTTTTATTATCTAACATTTCTAGTTAATATTCTTCTTCTTCCTCTTCCAGTGCCTTTTATTAACTGCGGCCCTAAATAGACACGTGGTGGAGGTTGCAAACCAAGTTCTCAGGTTTTTAAGCCATGACATCCTTCTTTCGTACTCATCTCCGCAGCATTAATTCTATTTTCATGCTTCTTCTGCCAGACCCAACATTCACTACTATACATAAGTGTAGGAACCAACACACCTCTATGCACAGCCAGACGTGCCTTTTTTGACACTTTCTGGCTTTTTATAAAGCTATGCAGTGTCCCATTCATCTGTTTTTCTGCTAACACCCTTAGCTCAATGTCTCTGTCATACTGTCCATCTCTCGTAAACTTTGAACTTAAGTACACAAATTTATTTACTTCTTCCATTCTTTCTTCCTCAATCGAAACTTCACAGTTTGTCATGTTTTTTTCTCTTTCAAAAATCATTACTTTCGTTTTGCTTACATTTATTTTCATCCTGATATACAGGGCCTTATGCATAACATTAACCATCGCCTGCAACTCCTCTTCAGATAACGCTAATATGACATGATCATCGGCTAAAGAAGGCATTTGACGATCAAATCATTTATTTTCAATCCACACGCACTCTCTTTCAAATCTTTTAAACAATCGTCTATGTATATATGTAAGTTTAACAGCTATGGTAAGGCCACACATCTCTGTCTTACACCTTTTTCGATTTTAAACCAGTCCGTGCAAGCTCCGTTTATCCTGACACAAGCAGTGGAATCCTCGTAAAGTGATTTCAGGGCTCGTATTAAACTACCGCTCACCACATACATAGACGAATTCACTCCTCGCCACTCTGTCATAGTCCTTTTCGAAGTCTATAAGAGCGCCATAGAACAAATAAAATTTAACAAAACCAAAGAAGGATCAACCGAAGTGTTGCAATCTGTGATCGCAATACTCGATTTTTTCCATTTTCACAAAAACACTAACATTGACTCACTCAAACGATTGTCAAACAAAAACTGCGCGTCCAAAATGGCTGAAATTTCGGTGAGTACCTAAGTATATTTTTTTTTGGCTCCTTATATTAAGACAATGTCTTGTTTTTTTCATAGCTGTAGCCTAAGTTGTGACTCCGATGTCCAGCTTTCGAATCATCGTTTGGAGGGTCTTCCTGGAGGTCTACGGTTGGTTAGTTTCTCCTTATTACAATTTTGAGTAGTCGATTAACAGCCATTCTGTCGACGTGGTCTCTCCATGCTCGTCTTCTTATTCTGGACCATCTTACAATGTCACATTGGGCTATGATATCGCTGCTTCTCACTCTGTCTCTAAGCGTTTTACCCGTAATTGATCTTAGCGTCTTAATTTTGGTTATTCTTAGCAGTTGTTTAGTAGCGGCTGTTTCTACTCGTGTTTCTGTGGCGTAGGTCATAATAAGTGTTACACACGTCTTGTAAATCCGCGTTTTGCCTTCAATACTCATATGTTTGTTTCTTCATATTATGTCTTGGAGATATCCTAGCTGCCGCTATTGTTGGTGTTCGGACTTCTTCTTTAAGGTTTCTATTACTTGTGATATTAACGCCTATGTATTTGAAAGACATGATCTGTTCTACACTTTTATTGTAGATCGCTAACTTACACCTTCTCGGTTTTCTTGATATTGTCGGAGACTTGGTTTCCTGGACAATTTTTTCGAATCTATAGAGTAGCTTCTGCAGATTGTCCTCATCTTACGATATTACTACCGCGTCGTCAGCGCAGCAGATTTTTTTAAATTCTTTTTTTTTGTATTGATTGTCTTTCCTACTCTAATGATTTGATCGTCAAATGCCTTCTTTACGCCAATGATCAAGTCATATTAGCGTTATCTGAAGAGGAGTTGCAGGCGATGGTTAATGTTATGCATGACGCCCTGAAAATCCAAGGGATAAAAATAAATGTAAGCAAAACTAAAGTAATGGTTTTTAAAAGAGAAGAAAGCATAACAAACTGTCAAGTTTTGATTGAGGGAGAAAGAGTGGAACAAGGAAATAAATTTATTAGAAATTGAAAGTATGACAGTGACATTGACCGAAGGGTGTTGGCAGTAAAACAAATGAATGGGGCACTGCATAGCTTTATAAATAGCCAGAAAGTGTCAAAAAAGGCACGTCTGGCGGTGCATAGGGGTGTGTTGGTTCCTACACTTATGTATGGTAGTGAATGTTGGGATTGGCAGAAGAAGCATGAAAATAGGATTAATGCTGCGGAGATGAGTAGTTTCAGAAGTATAGCCGGAGTGACTAGTTTGGATAAAGTAAAAAATAGTGAGATAAGAGAAAGCTGTGGTGTAAAATAAGATGTGGTTACAAAGATAGATAAAGGAGTGCTTAGATAGTTTGAGTACGTAGAAAGGATGAATGAAGGAAGATTGATGAAACAAATTTATAATGCCAGTGTGAATGGACGGAAGTCGGTAGAGGTCGACCTCGGCGAACATATCTCGATTAGATCAACATTGTTTCGAAAAAAGACCAGGTCAAGAGTACCAACAACCGGCGAGCATGTATGAGAGCACTGATGAAAGTAGAGGAAGCAAAAGATGTGTGTAAGAACCGTAGCGGAAGTGGAAGGCGTGACTTTATGTGTGTATGTATGATTGTCTTTTTTAATGATATCGAAAGAAAAAATGGATGTGTCTAAAATCAAAAACAACAAATTTTTGGCTTGATGCCGACGTCGGCGTCGTTACGTACGTCTAATTACGAACTATTCGGACACGTGTGTTAGCTGGCGAGTTCTAACTCGAACCAGATTTTTTCACTCGATAACTTTTTTATTATGTGGTTCCCCGCAGTTGTAAATTCTCAAAAATGTTTAACTTCAGAAAAAATCGGACGAAAATGTGTGGTGGAAAGAGAGAGTAATGCCACCAAAAATTTCAAAACATACCACAAGACGTAATAAAAAAATTTAATCTTGGTTCGTACATTGGAAAGACGAACTGGTTAATTTTTAAATCAGCTGTAAGTAGGAAAAATTAAACGTCACTTTTATTCAATTTAATTTAAAGAGTGTACAGTACAGTAATATTATCAGTAATAATACTATAAGTACTTCAAAATGAAGATCATTGCTAAACGCCTAACTCCAAAATTAGATTTTTACCAGCCGAAAGAACAGGCAGGATTTCGAGCAGGGTACGGTACAAATGACCATTTACATACAATCAAGACCCTTATAGAAAAATCAACAGAATATAATAAACCTCTCATCCTTGTTTTCGTAGACTATGAAAAAGCTTTTGACTCAATCAGCCAACAACATATGCTCAAATCATTAACAGAATGCAGAATTGATTACAGGTAAATTGCACTGATTAAGGGTATATACGAGAAAGCAACGGCGTGTGTAAGATTACATAAAAACACAAGAACATTCCGAATAGAACAAGGTGTACGTCAAGGAGATACCCTCTCTCCAAAGCTGTTCACCACACTGCTCGAATATGTCTGTAAGAAAATCGACTGGGGGGAAATGGGCCTAAATATAGACGGTGAAAGATTAAATAACTTAAGATTTGCAGACGATATCGTCCTTATCACCGACCGTATAGATCAAGCGTCCATGATGTTGGAAAAATTATACAATGCTTCAAGGGAAGTTGGCCTAAGAATTAACTTTGCAAAGACGCAAGTCATGACAAACCTAGTCCCCAGTAAAAACATAACTATTGGAAGCAAATCTATTGAACAGGTCACCGCCTACAAATATTTGGGTCATGAGATCCGAATAGGACGGGACAACCAGACGTGCGAACTTCTCCGGAGAGTAGGCTTGGGGTGGGCATCCTTTGGAAGATTAAAGTATGTTTTCAAGTCGGATATTCCCATCAGTCTAAAACGAAAAGTATACAATCAGTGCATATTACCAGTGATGACATACGGAGCCGAAACATTGACGCTTACAAAAAAGTCAGCAAAGAAACTGCATGTCACCCAACGGGCGATGGAGAGGGCTATTCTGGGTATCTCCCTCAGAGACCGAATACCAAATGAGATTATTCGCCAAAGAACAGGTGTTATAGATGTAATCGAAAAAATAACAACTTTAAAGTGGAACTGGGCTGGCCACGTAGCTAGAAGAACTGACGGAAGATGGTCTAAAAAACTATTGGAGTGGCGTCCGAGGCACGAAGCTTATCGTAGTAGAGGGCGCCCCCCCACACGATGGACCGATGACATCAAAAGAATCTGTGGTAATTGGATACAAATGGCTCAAGATAGAGCAGAGTGGCAAAATAAACGAGAGGCTTATGTTCAGCAGTGGACTACTATAGCTGAGTGATGATGATGATGATGATGACTTCAAAATAATCAGGTAATACATCGATAACTTGTTGCATAATTACAGAGTGTCAGTTTGACAGTTTAAATAATCCGACCGCGAAGTGTTGGATCGAACATATTAAAAAATGAAAACGTATCGTCACCGGTAGGATAGATCCCATCAAAAACATAAATGTGAAACTAGAGCCAAGTGAAACAATGTGAAACACGACCTGTTGATAAGATACTTACAGGAATTAGGACTAGACAATAAGGATATCAGAATAATAGCTAGCTTGTACTGGAACCAATCTGCCGAAGTAAGGTTTCAAAATTTTAAAACCACCGAAGACATTGTAATAAAGAAAGGGGTAAGGCAAGGATGTATTCTCTCACCTATGCTTTTTAACCTGTACGTAGAAAGAGCGTTTGCCGAGGTAATGTCAATGTGTACAATTGGTATAAAAGTAAATGGCATCCCAATTAATAATATTAGATACGCGGACGACACAGTAATCTTAGCAGACAACGCAAACGACCTTCAAGCACTTCTGCATATGGTTCAAGAGAAAAGTGAGCACCTGGGCCTAAAAATTAACTTAAAGAAAACCAAGTTTATGGTGGTTAGCAAAAATAACATCCCCGCCACCCCTTTATACCTAAACGGCATTCTAATAGAGGAAGTCACTAAATTTAAATACCTGGGCTGCCTCGTTACCAACAAATGGGAACCAGAAGTCGAGATCAGAAGCAGAATTGAACAAGCTCGATCAACTTTCCTTAAACTTAAAAAATTCCTAACAAATAATGATCTCAGTTTTCAACTCAGATACAGAATGGTTAAGTGCTATGTCTGGTCCGTCCTGTTGTATGGTGTCGAAGCCTGGACTCTTAAAGTAACCTCGACAAACAGATTGGAGGCATTTGAAATGTGGACCCTTAGAAGAATGTTTAGGATCCCTTGGACAGATCTGGTAAGAAATAAAGAAGTCCTTAGAAGAGCCGGTCTGACCAGCCGTGAACTATTCGACGCCATTAAGAAGAGAAAGACTTCCTATCTGGGTCACATCCTGAGTGGTCCTCGTTACGAATTCCAACGTCTTATCCTCCAAGGAAAAATCGAAGGAAGAAGGGGAATAGGAAGAAAAAAACTTTCATGGCTCAGGAACATTCGACAATGGACAGGAATACACGACTTTATGTCTCTCCAAAATGCTGCTCTAAATAGAGAAATCTGACAGGATGTAAATAGACGGTCGCCTACGCAGGAATCTGCTTGGCACTTTAAGAAGAAGAAGAGCCAAGTTCAATATTATGATACACGCGTTGGTTGTTGTCTTCAACGACAAAAGAAGTGAGATCTAAATGGGTGCCAAGTTCAATGGTCAGTCCTGAAATTTATTTATAACAACATAAAATATTTTATAACAACTTAAGATATCATTTTTTTCTGATAACTTGTTCAATTATACGAATTATATTATAGCCTTCGCAAGTTCTAAAGCTGTAAGTTCTTATTTTATTCTTCCGAAAATTTGCCTTGCTGGTAGAAACTAGCCATCGAACATAGGGCTCTTCCATGACTGTTTTAGTAAGTACTTAATATTAATTCGTATATTCGAACTAGCCAAGTAGGCTTCGATACATTATCCTTAATTATTAGAAAAACATCGAAAAAGGTGTGAGACAGGGATGTGTGGCTTCGCCATGGCTGTTTAACTTATACATAGACAATTGTTTAAAAGATCTGAAAGAGAGTGCGTATGGATTAAAAATGAATGATTTGATCGTCAAATGCCTTCTTTACGCCAATGATCAAGTCATATTAGCGTTATCTGAAGAGGAGTTGCAGGCGATGGTTAATGTTATGCATGACGCCCTGAAAATCCAAGGGATAAAAATAAATGTAAGCAAAACTAAAGTAATGGTTTTTAAAAGAGAAGAAAGCATAACAAACTGTCAAGTTTTGATTGAGGGAGAAAGAGTGGAACAAGGAAATAAATTTATTAGAAATTGAAAGTATGACAGTGACATTGACCGAAGGGTGTTGGCAGTAAAACAAATGAATGGGGCACTGCATAGCTTTATAAATAGCCAGAAAGTGTCAAAAAAGGCACGTCTGGCGGTGCATAGGGGTGTGTTGGTTCCTACACTTATGTATGGTAGTGAATGTTGGGATTGGCAGAAGAAGCATGAAAATAGGATTAATGCTGCGGAGATGAGTAGTTTCAGAAGTATAGCCGGAGTGACTAGTTTGGATAAAGTAAAAAATAGTGAGATAAGAGAAAGCTGTGGTGTAAAATAAGATGTGGTTACAAAGATAGATAAAGGAGTGCTTAGATAGTTTGAGTACGTAGAAAGGATGAATGAAGGAAGATTGACGAAACAAATTTATAAGGCGAGTGTGAATGGGCAAATCGGTTGAGGTCGACCTCGGAGAACATCGATCTCGATCAGATCAACATTGTTTTGAAGAAAGGCCAGGTCAAGAGTACCAACAACCGAAGAGCATGTATGAGAGCACTGATGAAAGTAGAGGAAGCAAAAAATGTGTGTACGAACTGTAGCAAGTGGAAGGAAGTGGTCTCTGCCTACCCCTATGGGAAAAAGGCGTGACTTTATGTATGTATGTACTAAATCCTAGTGATAAATACGAAAGTTCAACTATATTCTTAGCTATAAGTAATTATCAAGTACCAAAACTGATATGTTATATTAAAAAAAATTAAGAGTGTCATCAATTTTGATTGCTGATTTTTACATTACAGCCACTTTAAGTAAGTGTTCCCAATAGAATTAATTAATTAAAAAATTATAATAAAATGATAAAAATTTACTAGTGTTTGATTTATTCCTTTGTATTTACCCTACTACCTATCTGGATGTGATAGTTTTTATAGTTGTGTCGTATGATTTTGCCCTACCATTAAAATAAAACTTGTATGAAGGTAGAAATCTGAGTAAATATTATACAAATATATAAATTGCCCTAGAGATCATAGCCAATCTCTTATCGGAGCACCAAAGTAAGAGATGCAAATTCAATTTCGATCGCGTGAGAGATCTGTGTAGTAGTCGTAACTTTCGACCTTCGATATATAAAATACAACATATTGTATGATATACAGTTGAAACGGTGAAGCTTTTCTATCACGTGACCCAATCTACGATTCATACAACACATATTTTCTACATACTGTCTCTTTCTGTCAATATAAATCAAACATAACATCATACACGATTATTTTTATAGAGTCGACAGAAGTTTTGATTTGATTCATATGAATATTGTTGCTGACGTAATAGTCACGTGATAGAAAAGATTTACCGTTTCTACTGTATTTGGATTCGCCCCTGTAGTCGACGAGAGTACGAATACATCTGGAGGCCAGGTATCTGAAGAAAGGGACAATAAAGAGGCTGGCGGCAGTCTTGATGAAGGGACGACAATAAATAGATCTGGCATTTTTTTTATCGAGGGATAGTTTGAATACGCTTTACGATAAATATAGTTTTTGAGTGAAATACGTTTTTATTATTTCTTACAATATACCAATTTCAGCCAATTCAGCTAGGATCCATTTCCTATTTGATTTGTGCGGGCTTCTTTGTAAATAAAAAATTATTTTCGGATTAAAAATTATGTAAAATACATATTATATTCTTATTTGTTTGTTTCAGAGGGGCATTTTCAGTAGTAAGAAGATGCGTGCAAAAGTCTACGGGATTGGAGTTCGCAGCAAAAATAATAAATACGAAAAAATTATCGGCTAGAGGTGAGTCTAATGTAAATAATAATGAATTGAATATTAAAATTCCGCCATTTTAAACTTAAGATTTAATAGATTTTATCAAGAGTTACAAAACTTGCAACGTTCGAGTGTTAATTCTTTACCCGTGCGTGCATCGCAAGCCCCATTTAAAAATTTGTGGGTTATAACTGTCATTAACAATATTCTGTTTATGTCAACTGTATTCTTTCAAACTTTTTCTTATTATTTTATAAGCGGAAGCTATTTTTAATTGTTTATAAAAATTGAAATTTTTTTTTAATTATTTTGATCATCAATCAATTGTTAGTAACAATATTTAATTGTTATTAACAATGCTTAATTATTACTTACAATAATTTTTCACTGTTATAGCGTCTTCAATGCTGTTCTCTCAATACTGACACAAGTTTAAAATTCTCCAATTTCTATTTGAGTTTTCTAAAACTATCTCTTTTTATGAAATATTGTCATTTTCTTTTTCATACAAATATTCCCAACGTGCAATAATTGTATTATTTAAAAGATCTTAAAATTCTGTATTAAAAATAGTATAATTTATAGATTGCAAAATTCAGGTAGTTTACCATTTTTTCGGTTTTTTTATTCTCCATAAAAAACAGCTCTACCGATTTTGCTGAAAATCTAATAAGTTATAAGTTGCGTAATTATTCGTCGAATGCAATCGATCCCACGTTGATATCATTTTTTGTTCTCGAAATAATCGAGACGAAAGATATTTCCAAACGCACATACGAACATACGTACATACACACACACAGACGTCCACTTAAAAACTATTGTATTCGACTCTGGAGACCTTAAAATGTGGAGATATGTCAAAATTTGGGATTCGCATAATCGGACCCATTACTATAACTCCCCTATGGGAAGTTAAAAAATAGTAATTTTTTTTTTACAGATTACCACGTTTAATATTTAATTAAAATTTGGTAAATTCGGAAAATAGCTACCAAAAATTCTTTTATTCATAACGTCAATTTTGTAGAAGCTCATAACTTGGCAACTAAGCCTTATACAAAAAAATTGTGTGTTGACGTTCATACCATTTAGAAGTACATTTAGGTCTAATACAAACAAATTTTAGAACCTCGCATTTTTTTGCTGTCCACTTCACATAAAATGCCCCAACCTCGGCTGCAACCTCGGCTTGCGTGGGTTTCCAACATTTTCTATTATTTATACGTTATTCCAAATATTAGACATACATACATATAATCACGCCTTTTTCCCGTAGGGGTAGGCAGAGACCACTTCCTTTCACTTGCCTCGGTTCTCACACACATCTTTTGCTTCCTCTTCTTTCATCAGTACTCTCATACATGCTCGTCGGTTGTTGGTACTCTTGACCTGGCCTTTCTTCAAAACAATTTTGATCTGATCGAGATATGCTCGCCGAGGTCGACCTCTACCGACTTGTCCATTTGCATTCGCCTTATAAATTTGTTTCGTCAATCTTCCTTCATTCATTCTTTCTACGTGTCCAAATCATCTAAGCATTCCTTTATCTATCTTTGTGACCACATCTTCTCTTACACCACAGCTTTCTTTTATCTCACTATTCTTCACTTTACCCAATTGAGTCACTCCGGCTATACTTCTTAGACTACTCATCTCCGCAGAATTAATCCTATTTTCATGCTTTTTCTGTCAAACCCAACATTCACTACCATACATGAGTGTAGGAACCAACACTCTTCTATGCACAGCCAGACGCGCCTTTTTTGATACTTTCTGGCTGTTCATAAAGCTATGCAGTACCCCATTTATTTGTTTTCCTTTCAACACCCTTCGCTCAATGTCACTGTCATACTTTCCATTTCTCGTAAACTTTGAATCCTTGTAATCAAACTCATTTACTTGTTCCACTCTTTCTCCCTTAATCATGCTTTCTTCTTTTTCAAAAACCATTACTTTCGTTTTAATTACATTTATTTTCATCCCTTTAATTTTTAGGGCATCATGCATAACATTAACCATCGCTTGCAACTACTACAGATGACGCTAATATGACTTGATCATCGGCGTAAAGAAGTCATTTGACGATCAAATCATTTATTTTTAATCCATACGCACTCTCTTTAAAATATTTTAAATAATCGTCTATGTATAAGTTAAATAGGCATGGTGAAGCCACACATCTCTGTCACACCTTTTTCGATGTTAAACCAAACGGTGTAAGCTCTGTTTATCCAGACACAAGCAGTGGAATCCTCTGCTTACCCCATACACAGACAATGTCGACTACGATTCTCTATCACTCTGTCAAAGGCCTTTTCCAAGTCTATAAAAGCGCAGTAGACCTTCTGACTTCTAGCCAAGAATTCTCAGTTACATTCAATATTAGACACATCGGTTTTAATCTCAATTTAGACTTAATTTAAATTTCGCATGACGCACGGGTAAAAAAGCAACGATCAAACTGTAGCGAGATATATTCGAAAGGTAGAATAGTTTCCCCATCAATCGTATTTAAGTACGTATTTGGAGGATTAGAAAAGTTATACGCATTGCCCGAAGGAGCGCAAGAAGTTAAATTAACGTAGGGATTGTCGTTTGAAAATTATATAAAGTATGACATGAATTTCAGCAGACGTAACCCCGGTAAATTGCTCGACAAAGCAAGCATGACTAGTAATCGATATTCGTTATATAACTTTCGGATTTTCGTTTTTCGCAGTAGCAGCAAATGATTTACTTACAACTAAAGTTGGAAATCATTTTGAAAACATTATTTACTGATTTAAACTCAGATTAAGCTGTGATCAGAAATTAATAGAACATATTTTAGAGCAAAAATTATAGAAAACTGTAATGTAAATGCAGTAAACTATAAAAATTTTAAAGTTCCGACAGCGAAAAATAGGTGTGAGAATTATAACTGCTGTATTTACGTACATATTTTTAATATAGGTATAAATGGGTCGATTATTTTTCCTCTGGCTATATGCCTGCTATAGGCATTGAATTACATCTGATATATAACCGTGTATACTACCCCATCACAGGAAGCAAGATATACAGGTGCTTGTTAAGAAACCACCTGTGGACCGGTTTCGGAGTGAATTGCTCCTCATCAGCACAGGGCAGGTTTCCTCGAACAGACACATTCAAGCTCCGACTCCTATTAAATACACGCGTGGTCATGTGTATTAATATCGTAAAAAAGTCGAAAGATTTATTCGCATTGAAAGGAAACCAAAACATTTGCTTTGCGAAGGCCCAGCGCTTTTCTGCAAGAAGTTTCTGGAAGGGGCCTTCCTAAAGCCTTTCGATGTCAGAAACTTGGCCCCCCAGGAAACTGATAAACTTTGCTCGAAGTCTCGGAATCCCAGGCCTCGAATAGATTAAGGGTTATGCATAAAAGATCTGATAGGTCGAGGTGTTTGAGAGGTTGCATAGCCTTTACGACCCCCCCTACACTCTACAATAAAAATATCGTCCAAAATGACGAAAATAAAATTCTGGTAAAGTTTGAGCTCTTAATATTAATATTTAGTGGTCGCTTATCGTGATTTTATGATTTCCGGGAAAAAAAAAATTTATTTGGAATTTTAATGCGCTCGAACGAATTATTGGCCAGTGAAATTGAATACATATACTTGTAAGAAAATTTTTAAGAAATAATAAAAATTTTTAAATATTTACTCAGGTGAAAGTTAAAGTCATCATTTACAATTTGAGGTTGAACTTTAACCTCGAATAACTTTTAAACGATTCGTGTAAGCAAAAAATCATATTTAACCTCTTTTGTAGATCGTTTAATTCCCTACAAGTATATGTATTTAATTCCACTTGGCAATAATTCGTTCGAGCGCAATAAAATTCCAAATAAAATAAAAAAAAAATTGTGTTATTTAAATGGGAACTTAAAAATCACGATGAGCGACCTTTTAATATTAATAATGCGTGGGGTGCTTTCATTCCCACGCTTTTAGGACAGTGACATTAATTTTTTCGTCAGTAATTTTATTCCTATGTTAAGAATTATTTTTTACTTTTTAGTTTGATCAACTCTAAAAGCGTGTTTTTTTGTTTTTTAAAACTATAATTTATTTGTCGCCCTTTTACTTCGATTTGTTTTACTCACTAAAAAAATTATGTATTAAATGGTAAAAGCACAAAAAGAATGCATCGGCTGGGAATCAAACCCGGGCCGCCCGCCCAAGTAAGCTTAGACTCACAAGTGTATGACTTCAAAGCTTTTAGTTGCTGCTTGGCTATCTGATAAAATATAGATTTCTGCCCTTCGGGTGTTTCTTTCGATGCACTCCTGGGCACATGTCTCTATGGCATGTAATTCTGCTTGAAAGATGGTTCGTACCTTACAATTTTATTATACATCGGAAATCCACAAATAAATTTTCGTGTTAGGTTTGACAAATATCAATATTTGCATTTCGAAATCCACTTCAGTTTCAAAAATTATTGAAAATATTATATATCTAACACGTTCTTGAAATTTTGAGAACGCCGGTCATCACTGATCGGAAGGACGTTCAACTTGGTAGGTGGCTATCAAAAGAGGCCCGTCGAGAGTCGATCGTTCACAAATCGATATATCCTCCCAAAATTCATGCCTCATAAATGTTTATCGTTTTATGGTCCACTTCTTATTAGTTAAAAATACTAATTGAGGATATTTTGTTAAATATAAATAATTAGCTATTGCCCGCGTAGAGGTCGAAAATGGTTCTAAAAGGATTTTTAATTGGTTTATTACAATGTTAATTTTGTTATAAAATAAAATAATTTTTTTTTTATATTTTATAACATGAAACTCGGCCTTTGATCTAGTGATCTTACTCTGGAGCATGCCACATACAACTAGCCGTGGAAGAAGCAGCTTTCTCTCAAGTTCACTCCAGCTACCCTAAGAGTTTGACCTTGAGCTTTGTTTATGTTTATGGCGAAGCAGATGTTTATAGGAAACTGCACTTTCTTGAATTCGAAAGTGGTAATTGGATGATGTTAGGGGAATCCTAGGAATAAATGCAGACTCTCCTCGAAAACAACCTGTCAGTATAGTTGCCTCGATTACATTGCGATGCTATGTTTTCACTTGCAATGTGGTGCCATTGCATATTTTTGGCGGATTTATATTGCGCAGCAACATAATTGGCGCGCCAACTGTCAATTTGAATATGTGAGTTGGGAGATCGGGAGGCTTCAATGTATTCAGGAACTCGACCGGATAATGAATGGCATCATCGGTGTTTATCACTGAGTCGACTGATTTATATTGACATTCGCCCCCTTTTAATGATCTCAAAAGTATTTTATATATGACTGAGGCTTGTTCGTTTTTTGGTGTTAGGATGGCACGCTCGCATAACCATTCTGCAGGTTTATCGTGAATATTATTAATGTTTGGGTAAATTTTAGCTATAAGCTCTTCTACAGTGAAAACAATTGTACCTTACTTTGTAGGAAGAATTATATTATTATCCAGTTCCAGTTTCCTACTTTAAGCAACAGGTCTGACAACTGTCCGGCAGTAACATCTCCCCTAAGATGGACTCTCTTATTTTTGGTAATGCTTAGTTTTGTCACTGAAGGCCACAAATATTCTTTTATATTTGACATTCCAATTAGTATTGCATTGCACCAAGCTTTTATGTGAGTTCAATGTTTTTTGAATAAAATTGGATTGAGTTTTTAAACATGTGTCAAAATAAAATGTAATTTAAATCAAAAATCTCCCCCTAGAGTGGGGAGAGATTATAGAAAGGAGATGATTGTGGACCCGCTTTTTGAAAAGTTGCAGGTCATAGTTTTCTGGAAAACTGATTTTGGAAGCCTGTTCCATTTCGTAGCAGCCCTATAAAAAAGGATTCTTGATGAAGATTTGTCCTTGTAGTGTCAAACTTGAGAGTAAATGGGTGAGACTGATGAGCGTGCCGAGTTCTTCGGCCGAATGTGGCCAGTGGTGGTACAAGAGTTTTTATTTCTCTGGAGTTTACTTATTGTTAGCAATTTGCATTTCTTCATGTTGAGTTTTAGACCCATTTCAGTGCTGCTTTGCGCGACTGCCTGAAGAAGTTTTTGTAAATCTTCCGCACTAGTTGCCAGCATAAGTTACCGTGTCATCTGCTTAGCGCAGCGTACCACACACAGTATATAATCTTACGTGATAAACACCTTGGTACGCCTTCGTGACACGAATAATGGGCCGGTACGGTCGCGGTATTAATACAAATGGATTTCGAGTAAATTGGAATTTAATCCGGGAAAAGAAAATTCGAAAAGTCGATGGGATTATTTTCATTTTCTCATTTTTAATGCTTCCCGCGCGCAGAGGGCGGTTCGAAAGGATGATGTTGTTAAATTTTTTTCCGTTTTGTATTTTTCACATTTTAAATTTCTTCATCTTGAAAATTACATTTTTTGTTATTACCGTCGTAAAATTACAATTAGATCAATAGCAGGACAATTTGAATGTTTTATATAGACGCGTAGTAGTATCTTCCAATGAAAAGACTCCTTTGTATATTTAAGTACTAGACCGCTTATCTATGGCAATAATAATTAATAATACGGCATAAAATATAAACGCAACTAAGCAAAGATGCTAAACCGGGCGAAAGATCAAAGGATTTTTTGATTTATGTGTGGGCATTTAAATGGGTTTGATTATATTGTTGCCACTATCGTTGCTCAAATTATTTAATAACATTGATGTGTGATCGAGGCTTACGCTGCCACGCCTTTTTTTTTGGTTCTCTAAAGAGTACTCTGCTAGTGGTCTCTCTACTGGCAAATTATGCCCGAGCTCAGCCGTAGAGGGTAGAAGAAAAAAAATCTAAAAGTGAGCAGCGCCACCGACTTAAGACGTTCTGATTTCTTTACAATAAATTCTGTATTTTCGTAAAGTGGTTTAAACGAATTTAATAAACTTTCTTAAAATAATACACTATACAATAGTCGTGGACAATAGTATATTATGCAATGAGCACAGAATGAGGTTTATTTTGCACGAGCCTTGGAGAAGACTGCAATCCATACGAATGCAAAATTTTTATTTTGATTACTAGAAAAATACTGTTATTATTTTTATCGCAGACCTAATTGCATTTGTAAAAGCATAAAATCCAATTGCAAACGATTTGTTATTAATTAAAAAAATCGAATACAAATACAAATAAGGTTTTATGTAACGAGCTAGTTAGAAGTTGCATTTTACACGATTATTCTTGTTAAGTATGAGGTTAATGTGTTAATTGATCGGTGCACTTGGAGTGCCAGAGGCGTAGACAACAATATTCTAACGTTGTTTAAACCAGACTAAAACCTGCGTTTATAACATTAAGATTATGTTTGTAATGTAACCATTTCTAGCTGTCTATAGATTTGCCGACGACTCTTCACTCTCATCAAACAATTTTCTATCAGACCATCTCATCTGGATAAAAGAAAAAAAATCTCGTTAACGTCGTCTTTAATAAAAAAAAATTTCTGACTTCATTAACTTTAGAAATCCCTTTTTGTTTTGTGAGTCAGCTCTGAGAGTTACATGTTCTATTCAAAAGACATTACTTTGTCTACAAAATTTCGTTCATATTATTGAAAAAAGTGCTAAAAGTTATCAAGGGCCAAGAGTGGAAGAGGCCAGGGCTGTGGACCTGTTAAGAAGCCTGCAAGGAAAATTCTTGAAGGCTGCAACGAGGACAATGAGCACCGCCCCCACAGAGCGACTACAAATAACCCTCAAAGTATCACCTTTGGATTTCCTGATCAAAGATCGGGCCAGGAACACTGTATTTTTTTTTTTTTTTTTATGTTCTGGTTCCCACGAAAAAGGATATCCTGTAATGTTCAGAGAACATCGTGGGAACCAAGGGAAAGAAGGTAGGAGTTGGTGTTCTTCTTAAATTTCTGGAGGTTGTATGCCTCGGGGAACACCTCCCTAGGCAATGAGTTTCAAAGCCTCGCAATTCGTTGGATGAATGAGTCTTTGGAAAGTGATGTTCTGCAAGTCTCCAAAGTGACCACGAAGGGGTGTGAAGACTGAACTTGACGGGTTAATCTCGAAGATACTGCCAAAGGAGGAACGATTGTTGATATTTCAGAAGAGCATCGCCCATGAAAATATCTATAAAATAGAGACAAATCGCCAACTTTTCTACGGTGTTCCAGACAAGTGAGCGAGTTTGTAAGCGAGGCATCACCGACGAGACGAATTGCCCTTTTTTGGACAGAATCCAATAGCTTCAGGATATGTTTAGGTGCCGCACTCCAAATATGGGAACAGTATTCCAGTACAGGTCGGATCTGTGCCTTATAGATCATAAGCAGCTGACTGGAGGTGAAATAGCTCTTGGCACGAAACAAAAAACCAAGTTTTTGGGATGCACTTTTGGCAATGGACCTCACGTGATTTTCTCAGGAAAGGTTATTGCTGATAGTAATACCAAGCATCGATATGGATAACTTCAGTGGTATGGTTACTCCTGACAAAGTTATGTTAGGCACAGTGAGATCGGCTTTTCTAGAGAAAAGACAAAAGAAAAGACACAGATTAAAGTGTGAGACTGGGTGGAGGAGCAACAGGATTGGTCACACCAAGATCGAGGCCCTCCGCAAACACCCTTTCACAATAAAATCGGACAAGATTCCGAAAGGGACCTTGATAGGAAAGAATTATAAACCAAAAATACCAACCAGAGAAGACTGGTTGAAGAAAACACCATTGACCAGCAAAGGAGTGAAACCATGGTACACTGACGGATCAGGGTACTAATAACGCCACGGGGTAGGTGTATTTGAAACATCCTACAACCACAGGAAAAGCATACCCCTGTATAAAGTAACAGCAATATTTTGGAGCAGTTAGTAACCTTAAATATTGTATTGATATTGACAACACGTGATCGTACTCGTACCTATTTTTGTAGTTAAAAATGGTTAAAAAGTGTTTCTTATTTGGCTCAGATAATCTTTTAATTGATTTTAGTGATGAAACCTTCAATAATTGTTTATTGAAGTTAGTTTTTCGTAAAAGAAAGGATTTTAAATACAACGATGTCAAGTTTACCAAAGCATCACTTGATTTTGTTAGTTATCACACCACGTGTTATAAAAATAATCAAAATTGTACTTTAGATGAATCAGATATGGAATAATAATTATGAATTGAAAGTTCTTTTTATTAAAGTTATATTTATATTTATGGTGTAGTATAATACAATTTTTGTAATAAAAAAATTATTCTTAGTGTTGGTTTTTTTTTAATTTAAGATTTTCGACGATTCATTTTTTTAATTTTTATTTACTTTTTTAAATAAAGATAATAATTTCAAGCAAGTATACATCGCTTTTTGATTTTTATTCATAACAACCTTTGTACTCTTTAATGCAGCGTTTATAATTAAATATATATTTACGAGTATAATATTTTTAAATTATTACGGTAATCTAACATTGCTTCAAAATATTGTTGTTTACTAGTCTATCGAAATATTCTCTATTGCATGAACCACTAACATACGCACTCTCTCACATCGTGTGGTCGCGCCGCGCGCAGCTACAACTCTGCGTCTTCGTCTATCGCACGAGATATTTGTCTCGGACCTCTTTATCGCACGTTCGCGGCATTAAAAATGTATTTTTTTAAATTCGACAACCATCATCCAGGACAGACTTTTTGCGGGTAACCCTATATCATTGTGTTCGCAATAAAACAGCGCTCATTTTTATGTTTAATTTATAGATTAAACAAGTAGGTGAAAATAACTAGGACCAAAATACCTGTTTAAACCTGGCAACCCAATAACTAGACCAGGAAAAATATAGCCAACCCTACGTTTATATAATCTATAGGCTTTGTACTTACGGTTGGTGTAAAATTTTTTCGTTAAACTCATCGGTGGAAATTAAAAAAAAAAGACAATTTTTAATTAATTGTAGCCTGGCCAGGATTTTTTGTGCAGTTTGGACCTTTACACTTGTATACATTTTTTAGGTTTTTTCAAGTTGGTATTAATACCAAAAAAAACTGGAGACAAATATTTTTGAAGCTTTACTTACATAAAAGAATTACTTTTTTAAACAGTTGCTATCGAAACTGTCACAATTACCAAATTATTCCTTTGATGATATTTAACATTAGTGTAGTCGAAACAAAAAAAAAGATAATAATAATTCAATATCTACTAATAATCTTTTTTCAAATGCCTGTAAATTGCAAATGAGAAATGAAACTGATGGATCCGAAACACAAAATAAATGAATAAAAATTTTTTGTTACAGACTTTCAAAAGTTGGAGAGAGAGGCGAGGATATGTAGGAAACTTCAACATCCAAATATAGGTACGTACCTGCATTAATATTAAGAAAGTAAAATTGCATATTACACGCATATATAATACCTCTATCTCATCCGTCATCCATCAGCTTTTTTGATAGCTATACGACATTCTGTTTGACACACACTTAACTCTCCATGATTGTCATTGTTAAAAGCAAACTTTAATGTATTTTTTTGTCTTCCATTGTAAATATAGTTACCAATCCCGAGGTTCTCAAGCATTTAGGTAATCGATATTTTTTTTTAATACTCGCTTGTTTTTTCCATTCTTCATGTTAGTCACATGGTTGCATGATGTTCGTAGATAATCACGAAATTTTTCTATGCTTAAACATTTTTTTTGATCGAATGGAATGAATAATTTCTTTATTATTATTATTATTATTATTATTAAGGTACCATCCAAAAAGGACATTAAGACCATTTTAAACGTAACATTATCTAAATAATAAATCTAAACATTGACAAGTAAAACGACTTTCGGGTAGTTGGAAAGCAAGTATACTCCAATAGAAATAACTGAAGCCGTGAGCTGCGAGGGAGACAAAACATTGTCTGTCATGCCGTATTGTCGTATTTAAAAAGAAATGTAGTTGTGGTTACATAAAATACTTTAGTAGCAAATGGATAACAAAATCTATAATTATACAGCGTGATTAATTAAGAATTTAAAATCTCTGAATTGTAGATTCTAGATCTCAAAATATGATTATTCTGCCAACATGCCCTATAAATATAAATATGTATTTTGATATGGATTGTCAATTTGGACTCTAATTTAGCTCTGCTAGTTATAGTTCAGGCAACGAAGCGAAATAAAAATAATAAATAAGACAGTTTTGAAATTTGGTGATAATGTTTATTATGGCTTACTATTAAACGTGTTAAAAGTCCTGAACAATTGAAGGTGCGGAATCGCCGCCATCTTGGAAGGAAGGTACATTTTATGGTTTTTGTTGTATAACTCCTCAATTATCTTGTTTATTGGAAAAATTATTTTTACAAAAGTTGGAAAGCATTAAATTGCCTTCAAAAAAGTTTTTATTAATTTTTTCGTAAAAATAATATTTTTTCGTACAAATGGACGATGAACGTGAATGTAGCAACTCTGCGAACATAGAAATTCATATTTATTACTGTTAATTTTATTACGACGAAGTTTTGTTTATTTTACACAATTTTATACTCACATCTTTATGTTCGACGCTTCTTAACGGCTTGACTGATAATTGGATTATCCTTAACCACATCAGGAAGAACCGATGAACCGTACAGGATCATCGTCTTGAGCTTGTTGTTAATGATACCCTCCTCATTTTCATCGTCGACTATATTTGGTCCATTGAAACAGTCTCCGTGGCAATTGTTGCAAACGATTGTGTATGCGATTCCCGCTTTTTTGCAGCCGCATAAGTCTCCACAGCCAGTTGTGCATTTGCAAAGTGCAATGGAGTCCAGCGTTCGAATTGGACTGAAGCACTCTTGGACTCGTTTCCAACCCCATGATTCAGGGCGTAATTCATTCCCCAGCCATTTTTGCACTTTATGATACACGCGAAAAAAATGCTGCCTGGATGCTTCTATTGGTGGTAGCGAGGCGATATCCGGTATAATTTTTGTCACGAATTTTGCGAAACAATAAAATCTGTATTCATTGAAAGAATTTTCGGCAGGACGTGCGCCGTAGATGGCAAAGAAAAAACGTTCTCAAGCTTCAGCAATTGTTTCGTGCGAAGAATCACGCTATCATGTAATTCTTTATTTTTTTGATACAACTTTAGGCGCTTTATTTTTCTTTTTTTGAAAATTGCTGACGTGGTGTCACAGCCACTAAAGGCATGCAAGAAGAGAATGCTGTACACAAAGATGTGAGTATAAAAATGTTGTGTGAAATGAACAAAACTTTGTCTTAATAAAATTAACAGTAATAAATATGAATTTCTATGTTCGCAGAGTTGCTACATTCACGTTCATCGTCCATTTGTACGAAAAAATATTATTTTTACGAAAAAAAGAATAAGAACTTTTTTGACGGCAATTTAATGCTCTCCAACTTTTGTAAAAGTAATTTTTTCAATAAGCTCGATAATTAAGTTATACAACAAAAACCATAAAAATGCCCTTTTTTCCAAGATGGCGGCGATTCCGCACCTTCAATTGTTCAGAACTTTTAACACGTTTATTCATTATTTTTATTTCATGAAAATTGGCCTTCGTTGCCTGGTCTAATACAGTGGGTTGTACCAAAGCAAATTTTATTTCGGCTGAACTATGAGTATAGTTACTCTTGTTGGATTCATGTAACTCGATCGGTTATTTGTGTTATTTGCTTTAAAAAAGTTCAATGATTTTGAATTTCATAAAAAAAATTATTCTAAATGCATAAGAATAACGAATTAAAAAACAAAAATAAAAAACATTAAAGTAAATTTTCAAAATGCCCACCATTTACTTCAATACACTTTATAATCTACTTTCGCAAAGATCTACTAATATCAAAAATATCCCTTCCCTATTATTTTAAATCATATTCTCGACTTCTTCTATTTTTCGTCGCAATTCTGGAAAAGAAATAAATTTTTTCTTTGTAAACTAATCGTTCATTTGCCACTTATTTAAAAAATCCAAAGGATTAAAATCAGGACCTCTCGGTAGCCAAGCAAACTTATTTCCACGACCAATCCATCGATGCGGGAACTGTTCGTTTAAGTATTAACGAACTTGTAGAGAATAATCTGGTGGTGCCCCGTCGTGCAAAAACCACATATTGAGCGAAACCTAAATAAAGAAGTCCATTGAAATTGTTTAGCAGTTCAAAAGGACCTATTAATAATGTTGCGATATTTAATCTTGGGATGGCGATTTTAAACGCTCAGTAGAATAACTAAAAAATTTATTTTAATATTTCTAAACAATAAATTCTTACTTGACAAATCACTTAGATTTTTACAAACTCTATACAATCTAAATGTATAAATCTGATTTTTAAAAACCAGCTAATTTCGCTGCATGGGGCCCATACATATAGGCATACGTGGGTCGATTATATATTAGAAAACAACTACTTTCCTGACAATGTGCCTCGACGAACATTGAAGTATATCTGATAGATAATCGTGCATAATCCCATTTCGGGTGATATGCAGATGCTTGTTAAGTAAAAGAGAGAATTATTAAATTTATCCGCTCAAGGTGACTACCTATGGACCGGTTTCGGATTGTTGCCCCTTATCAACATAGGTTAGGTTTTGCAAACTCACGTTTGCCCTTCGAAGAGACAAATCAACAATCCCGACATCTATACCTTTTAACAAGCACCATCCTGAATAGCTTTTGAAGAAAGTATTAAAATATTATATATATATATATATATATATAATAATAATAATATATATATATAATAATATATATATATATAATATATATATATATATATAATATATAATATATATATATAATATAAAATTTAAAGAAAACTATAATGTTATTTTTGTCAGCGAATAAGTACAAAAATTCATAAATTTAACTTAAAAAAACCAGCTAATTCGCCGCATGATACTTATACATATAGGCATACATGGGTTGACTATATAATAATAATAATAAATGTCTTTATTACCAATTATAAAAGAGAATTACATATTGTTTACATATATTTAGGGCGAGATACAGTTTGTATGTAGTATAAATGAAATATATACTTGGTATTTAACATAAATCTGCTCTTCCATCTAACCCCAAAAGGAAGTCAAAGACAGAAAATAGCATAAAGAAAAATTAATTTAAATTAATAGAAAGAGAATAATATTTTATCAATTAATTAACTAAGGGAATATATTTTAATCCGAAAAATTAAATTATTGTTGAGAAAAATTATAGTCAAAGAGAGCTCGTTTGAGTTTATGTGGTGATGAGTTACTGTAATCGTGAGGTAAATTATTGAGATAGTTAACAATACAATAAAAAAAGGTTCGTTTAAAAGACTTAGTACGGTGACGTGGTACAGTAAGAGTATTTCTATGTCTTAAATTTAGAGAATGTACATCGGTTCTGTATTTTATTTTATGATACAGATATGGTGTAGATTTTTCCTTTAGTAGCTTAATATAAAACATGGTAGAATGCAATTCTTGACGATTTTTTATGTATATTCATTTAGTAATTCTGAATGTACGGCTGATATGTTCAAATTTGCAAATACCAAAAGTTAGTCTTGGGCATGAATTTTGCAATTTTTGTATTTTATTTATATCAAATGATTTAAAACCAACATTTAAAATTCGTGATTTCTGGGGGAGTGTATTCAACGTGGCCGTAGTTGCCAATTCCCGCAGCTCAGGAGAGTGTTACTGATTTTTTTTTATAATGAACACTAATATTCACACCACGGTCTTATTCACAAGTAATATATATATATATATATATATATATATATATATATATATATATATATATATTTCCTGACAATGTGGTCCACATATCTGATTGGTGATCTACCTCGGCTTCTCGTTCCTTGTACCTTTCCCTGGACGGTGAGTTTTTCCAGTCCGTTTCTTCGGACGATATGTCCGAAAAAGGATGTTATTCGCTCAGAGACGATAGTGCGTAGTCTTTTTTTGATCTTCAATTGGTTTAGAATCGACTCGTTTGTTATTCTTTGTGTCTATGATACGCGTAACATCTTTCGCCAGCAGCACATTTCACAAGCATCGATAGCGCGTTTATCCTTTTTTCTTGAGTGCCCAGCACTCTGATGCATATGTGAAGACTGAGTATATATATATATATATATATATATATATACATAAAATATATATATATATATTAGAAAACAACTATTTTGCTGACATTTTTCCTTCACAACCTTCGCGGCTTCACCTACTCCTGTTCAAATGTATCTTAAAAAGTGTTTTTCGAGAAACGATGTTTTTTCTTAGACTTTCTCAATACTCGAGGGAAATATCTGGACTACTTATAACACAGGAGCCTCGCAACCCCAGCATAAACCACACAAACAACTTTGTTCCCTAGAGTTCGGGATTTACTACGGTATATACTGCCTCAAAAGGGTTTTTATTTTCGTCGCTTGTGTGCAAATGTTGATTGATTAAATAACGAAAAAATTGACAATTTCATTTTTTTTCCGATAAATTTAGCTGATTCCTGAATGTGTAAAAAAAATTAAATAGTCCACGTGATCGATAAATGTAAGTTTATCATTATACCTAATCTTTAGCAGTGTGTCATTCCGTGGCTAATATTTTCAATGATGTATAAATGACAAAATTATCCAGTTTGCATTTTTGCTAATGATGATGAATAAATAGGAGTTGTGGAAAAGGTCTTATTTTTTCCATAGGCACTGCAGCATTGTCTGTTTTTTGTACCTTCCCAGCTCCATAGTTTAGTCCCATTTCTGCAATTCTCCTTTTAAGGAGCATGTACTGCTATTGTCATTTAGAATACTTTGTCAATAGGAAAATTAATATTTATTGGAGAGATTTACAAGGTATAACTATCTTGGTACAATCATTACCTGCACCGCTGATTATTACTCCGAAATCAAGATCTTTATAGATAAAGCACGTGCAGCTTTTGTCAAAATAAAGAAGATGCTTTGTAACCACGACTTGAGCCTAGATCTTAGAACACGCATGCTGAAGTGCTTTGTATTTCCGGTACTGTATTATGGCATAGAAACTTGGACTCTTAACAGAATGTACGAAAGAAAAATAGAAGCATTTGAGATGTGGACTTACAGAAAAATGCTCCGAATATCGTAGGTGGAGCACACGACCAACGCAGAAGTGCTTACCAGAATGAATAAAGAGTTGGAGGTGTTAAAGAAAGTAAAGAAAAGAAAGATCACCTATCTGGGTCACATAATGCGGGGTTCAAAATATGAGATACTCCACTTGATAATCCAGGGGAAGATTATGGGCAAGAGGTCATTTGGAAGAAGAAGAATATCTTGGCTGCCGAATCTGCGAGAATGGTTTAACATGTCTTCTGCAGATCTATTCAGAGCAGCAGTTTCCAAGGTCAGGATTGCCATGATATTAGTAAACCTCCGTTAATGGAAAAGCTACATGAAAAAGAAGGTAATAAAAAAGCCAATGCTTTGTCAAAAAAGGTTCAAATTAACAACCAATAGGTCAAGAACAGCTCTGTGGGTAAACGAAAGTTATATATATATATATATATATATATATATATATATATATATATATATATATATTGTTATATATATATATATATATATATATATATATATATATATATATATATATATATATATATATATATATAAATGAAACTCATTCGTTTTATTTTTTAATTCTCTATATTTCGTCAATATTTATTGACTTTATCAGAAGAAGGCTAAAAGTAAATAAAATTAAAAAAAGAGGACACAATATAAATGTGTTCGATGTGTCCTGGGTTGCTTCAAACACCCTGTATATGTATATATTTATATACTAATCACATTGTAAAAGAAAGAAAGAAATCATTGTGTTATTTTTGGCATTTTTTACCTAGAATTTCTTTTTCTCTTCTTGATAAATGAACATTTATCACAATTCTACATTTCTAGTCTGAATGTGCCGTCGAACACATTTATATGTATTTTAATTTGTTTTTAAGTGACTGACTCTATAAATATTGACGAAATAAAGAGAATTAAAAAAAACGAATGAGTTTCATCTGTTACAGACCGCAAACCTGAATAAAAAACCACCTACTCCTTAAGTTATAGTTGTTCAAAAATAGTTGAAACCAAAAAATTATAAAGGTTATAAAAACATTAAAAAGAATATGATGGATAACTATAAAGAATGACAGATATTTTTATCTAAGAGTGTATAAAAATTTAAAACAGTGTAGAAGCGAGTTTCTAAGGTTTTTTTGTTGACTATAAAAAAAATAAAAATTGTTAGTACGTTAAGAATATTAAAGGAGAGCAGACGTGTTTTTTTGAAGATAGTAAGAAATCAGTTTTAAAAAAGAGAGTAGATATTTTTTTTGATATAATATGTTGTATTGTAAAAGTTGTTAAAAGTGTAAAGAAAATAATAATTTAAAATAGCAATAAAAAATAAAAGTTTCCCGAAAACAGTCAACAAGTTTAGAGTTCCTGGTGAGATCATCTGAGCTGGAGGAAGGGTGTCCACCGACAGAAATAAGTAGTGAGTTTGTTTTTTTAAAAAACATTATTATTTGGAAGGGAAAAACATTTATTTAAATATTTTGGACATAAAATTGATAAGTTTAAATTTTGTAATAATATTTGGTTTATATATTTGGTAATTATATTTTTTTGAATTTGTATAAAAAAAAAATTTTTATAAAGTTTATAAAATTTTTTTAACTGAACCACTCTGAGAGAAAGAGAAATAATATAGAAATAATATAGACCGAATGGCCCTGGAGTGGAATCCCCAAGGCAGCCGCGCTAGGGGCATCCCAAAGACAACCTGGAAAAGATCGATATTAAGTGAAATACGAAAAGTGAATAAATCATGGCAAGAAGTCAAAATGCTTGCCAGAAATAGAGTCCGATGGAGAAACTTTGTTGAGGCGCTATGTTCCGCCATGGAATGATGGGAATATATATATATATATATATATATATATATATATATATATATATATATATATATATTTTAATTTATTTGGGTAGCAGTTAGGAATGACCAATTTAAGAAAAATTCTTCGTGAAATTATTAAAGAATTATCGCAAAGATGTTTTTTAGACAACCATAATACTTACATATTTACATTTCTCATCTGTATAAATATTTTTGATATTCCAGTAAGAGATCAACTGACACCCAATTATGATATCAAATTTCTTTCCAAAAAACATCTTATGTTCCTCTTTGCGATAGTTTTTTAACAATTTCATGTTAGTAAGTACATATTTTGTAATGTGATTTTTCTTATATTAATTAAAAATATTATAGAGAAGTAGAGAAGAAAAATAAACATTTTTAAAAGCTCGACTGAAAAAACGAAGAATTTTTATTGAATTGGTCACTCCTAACTGCTACCCAAATAAATTTAAAAAAACCACTAAATATATATTTTATACGCTCGTTGAAAAATATACAATTATTTGTTGTTTATAAACCAGAACCAAAATTTGCAAAAGGTCTTCATTGGCTCATGTAGTCACGCCTTTTTGGTTGTTTGCGCAGCCTCTCCACAATTTGCGCTTGCTGTATAGTGGACGAGCAAGACCATGGGTATTTAAAAGAAAAATATTTTAGAAAAACTAAGACAAAACGCTTTAAAATCGGTTGTAACAGTCTATATTCATTGTTCAAATATTAATTAAATCGGGATACAAATATTTACCATATTATTAACGAGACGTTTATGAAGATTTATACATGTTGAAAATGTTTGTTATTAGTAAACAATTAAGGCGACTACTTGATTAAATTTTGTTTATCGAAATGCTCTCATAATTGGATAAATCCGTGCAGTACTCGTAAATGCCTCCATCACATCTCAATGGTTTGTAGACTATTAATTCGAGTAAATGTTTAATTAAATGGTCCTTTATTTGACGAGGGTAGTAATTGACTCTGCACGAGTATACGTGTTTTATTAATAATAAAATAAACGTATTTTTTTAATGGCAGTAAGTTGCTTAATTACTTATCATCATTACTAATTGTAATAAAACACAGAAGTTATTCATTCTATGGCGTTGGTTTAAAATAAACATGCATTTATTTTTTATCTGGGGTTGTTACAGTAGGTATTGGATGCATCTTCTTTTATTTTGCTACAATTAAAATAGTTATTACCCACCGACTACGTCGGCATGGACCGTATTTTTTGATTGTACAAAAGTATGCTTCACCAAGCATTTCATCGAGATGAAACAGGAAAAAATAAAATAAAATATATGTTTATTTAACCAATATAAGTTTGTTAACAAGCTATAAATATATAAGTCATAGATGGATCGTAAAACAAACATACATACATATAGTCACGCATCTGTCCCGAAGGGGTAGGCCGAGACCACTTCCTTTCACTTGCTACGGTTCTTACACACATCTTTTGCTTCCTTTACTTTTATCAGTGCTCTTATACATGCTCGTCGGTTGTTGGTACTCTTAACCTGGCCTTTCTTCAAAACAATGTTGATCTGATCGAGATCGATGTTCGCCGAGGTCGACCTCTACCGACTTCCTTTCATTCACACTCGCCTTATAAATTTATTTCGTCAAACTTCCTTTATCCATCCTTTCTACGTGTTTAAACCATCTCAGCATTCCTTTATCTATCTTTGTAACTACATCTTCTTTTACACCACAGTGTTCTCTTTTCTCACTATTTTTTACTTTATCCAACCGAGTCACTTCGGCTATACTTCTCAGACTACTCATCCCAGCAGCGTTAATCCTATTTTCATGCTTCTTCTGCCAAACCCAACATTCACTACCATACAGAACTTCATAGCTTGTCATGTTTTCTTCTCTTAAAAACCATTACTTTCGTTTTGCTTACATTTATTTTCATCCCTTTGATTTTCAGGGCATCAAGCATAACATTAACCATCGCGTGCAACTCCTCTTCAGATGACGCTAATATGACTTGATCATAAAAATTAAAAAGTAGGCATTTGACGATCAAATCATTACCTCCATACGCACTATCTTTCAAATCTTTTAAACAATCGTCTAAGTATAAGTTAAACAGCCATGGCGAAGCCACACATTCCTGTCTCATTTTCGATGTTAAACCATTCTGTGCAAGCTTCGTTTATCCTGGCACAAGCAGTCAAATCCTCCGTTCACCCCATACATAGACAATGTCGACCACAATTTATTCCACTCTGTCTTAGGCATTTTTCAAGTCTATAAAAGCGCAATAGACCTGGATTCTAGCCAATAATTTTTTGACAATACCTCGTAATGAAAAGACCTAATCCATACTGATCTCCTTCCTCTTCTAAATCCTGTTAGCACATCCCATATCATCATCTCAGTTTCATTCGTCACTCTTCTAATTAATATCTTTGCATACAGTTTGCCGACTATGCTGAGTAAACTAATACCTCGGTAGTTCTTACAGTCCTGATGCGAACCTTTTCCCTTGTAAAGCAGCACGATACAAAAGGCGACAAACGTATACCTATACATAAATTATTAAATTCAGAAACGATCGTAAACAGTACGCAGTGTGTGTCACGACGAGCTAAAACGACAGTTTATAAATAATACCCAGTTATCATAAAGATGAGTAGTCTAAGAAGTATAGCTAAAGATCGCTTTGATGAATAAAGTGAAGAATAGTGTGATAATGACGTTTTGTGAAAGAAGATGTAGTAACAAAGATAGATAAAGGAATGCTTAGATGGTTCGAATACGTAGAGAGGATTAATGAAAGAAAATTGACGAAACAGATTTATAAGACGATTGTGAATGAGCAAGGTCGACCTATGCAAGGTATCTCGATCAGATCAAAATTGTTTTAAAGAAAGGCCAGCTGTCAAAAGTACCAGCAGTCGATGAGCATGTATGAAAGCGCAGAGGAACGTAGAAGAAGCGAAAAAGGAGAATGAGAACCGTAGCGGAAGTGGAAGGAAGTTGTCTCTGCCTACCCCTATAGAAAAAAGACGTGACTATGTGTATGTATGTTTCAAGTTTTTCTTTATTTTTGCAAAATATTTTTTTTAAAAGAAAGAAAATGGGTCGTGATTTTTTAAACTTTGTCAAAATTATCTTGTTTTAATTAATCAACTGCAACATTTTAATTTACTTGAAAATGTCAAGCTTATAGTGGGATTTGTGTGTATTTATACCACTATTTTGGTGAATTTAATCGTGGCATTGTTCGTTTACAAAAAAAATTCGTAAAAGTCGTTCAGTTGTAATGCTTAAAAAAATAACCTTATTATTATTATTTTTTCAGAAACGAAACGCACAATATTCATATTGGAATTGAAAGGTTTCAGTCTCGCTGTATTATTTTCAGTTTTAAATTGAGCTGCGTAACATTTTCTGAGATCCAAACGCGTATCGTACCCGCCCACGTTTCCACGGGGATACATTTTCACTTTGACAGTTAATAAAGGCGGCCACGTGACGTCAAATCGAAACCGTATCGCGTCACGTCTTTGACGTTTCTATAAATAATTCAAAATGTAATTATGCTGGAGATATCGATTGGAGACGGTTTCAGGTTTTCTTTTGTTGTACGTTTTTCTTATCCGCTTCGATAAAACCGACACGTTGATTTTCTGCATGAATATTGTCAAATTACTTTTCCCGGTGTCGGAGTGGTATTCACAAAGCAGCGAATCATTTTGCGCGTCGGAAACTTGACGTTCGGCTGACCGAATTTTCACTTACACTCGACGTCAAATCTACTCGTGAAAAAAATCCGAAATTGCTGAAATCTGCGAAAGGGAATATTCCAGAAGTAATTAAAGGTCGATATGCATTTCATGAGGGATCGCAATTTAGATATAAAGAAGGTTATTGCTCTTGTTTTTTAAATACAACAACAGTAAACTTACAAAGCGGAAACAAAAATAAATTAAGTAACAATGAAGATCGAAATAAAAATTACTACCAAAAGTATGTTGATAAGCCAAATACATTTTTCCGGAAAATACGTTAAACTGATCATTAGATAGCGGAATATATGCAACAAAACATTACCAAAATATGCGCATATACAGGGTGTTTCTATATTCGTGCAAAAAAATACAGGAGGTGATTGCCCATTTGAAATTATAGTGGATCTTTTCTATAACAAATTTTTCTCAGTCCACCCCCTTTCGGATATCAGGTTGTGAGAAAATTAAGTTTTAATTTTGGCTGGGGGCGGTTATTTCCAACATTTATTATGAATCGTCTTTTATTCCTGATTTTTTCATCTCCACTGTTTTCCACTCTTAATACGTAGTTTATTATTAACTTCCCAGTGAAAGTTATAGTAATGGGTCCGATTTTTCGAATACCGAATTTTGACATATCTCCACATTTCAAGGTCCCCAGAGTCGAATACAATAGTTTTTAAGTGGACGTTTGTGCGTATGTGAAATCTGGGGAACTTCAAGTGACTCAAACATTCAAATAATACAGCGCTACCAGTCAAAAGTACTAAGACAAATCTGCAATGCTCCTTGGTACGACCCGAACAACATAATACACAGAGACCTACAAGTAACAACGATTAAAGATGCCATTAATCCACTGCATACCAAATATCAGAGTAGACTACAAGACCATTCCAATACACTAGCAAACGACCTTTTAATACCACTACAAACCAGAAGACTGAAAAGACGAGACCCACTGGACGGACCTCAACGTTATATAAATCTATAGACTATTTTTCAAGCAGTGCTCATAGACCAAACCTTTAGTTTACAAGGTATACACCACTGGGTGTTATACCAACTATGTCAATTGCATTTTTCTACAATTATATTTTTATTGTTTTTGTATGAAACAGATTACGGTAATAAAGAATATCCGCTCTATTAAAATCATACGATTTTTCTTCGTAAAAATGTGTAAACTGCCTCCATATGCTTGACTTGGATTTCTTAGTATTCGCAGGTTTTAGGTAACTGCTGAATATCCTGAATCTCTACTTTCTTGACAGAAGCGAAACATTTATTTTCACGTCGTGCCGCTTTACAGATTCGTAACTCGAGTACATTTTAGGCTAAGGTTTTACCTAGAAAATAAGCTCATAGATTGTTCCTTTTTTTGAAAGTAATACGGTTTTTGTGGTAGAATGAATACATGAACTTTACCGCAATATTGGGTCGCTCTGTAAATGATATTACGTCCCTTGGGAAATTTATTTAGTTCGTATATTTCATGACATTTATCCGTTGGAGTGGAATTGCTATCGGAGCACTATTTCAATTTCTATTGCCAGCTATAACATAATTTCGAACGTGCTGCTAAAATTTGAAAATTTACTTCGTACAGATAATTAATTGTTTTGCGACAACATTGTATTAAAAAATTCTTGTTGCATTTCATTTTAAGAAATAGGTAACCAATTCGTAAATTTAATTCGCTTTTCCTTGATACACAGGATGTTTCTAAATTAAAGAAAACTTATATAATCGAAGTATTTACTTCTAAAAAGTTTTTTTTTTTGGCAATTATCAAATTACGAGGATAGTTCACGAATTGTTGTCCCTAACATAGTTGGCGTTAAATGACAAATGCAAATAAATTGTCGGGAAAAAGCTTATTGTATGACATTGGTGTGCCAATCAGCATCAGCGCATCAGTTCATGTGTGTTAAATATTAATTTTTTTCGATTGAGGTGTGCGTGATTTAATAGAAATGGACAAAATTGAGATAAGAGGTGCGATAAATTACCTCTGTAAAAAGGGGTTATCACCGCAAGAAATTTATAAGGTGACATGGTAGAAGTATTGTGTGACTCTGCCGCTTCGTACCAGGTAATCACGAACTGGTCACGATATTTCAAACTGGAAAGAGAGTCCTGTTAACATACCCCAAAAAGCCCCCAAAACTGTGGTGAACAATGAAAATGTAAATTTAGTCCATGACATGGTATTAAATGACAGAAGAATTACAGTCTAGGCTATAGCAGAGACGTGTGGGTTTTCTGTGGGAAGCGGGAATTGGGTCTTAACAAACTCTCTGCACGTTGGGTTTCACAAATGCTGACGGCAGATTAGAAGCGTGTTCGCCAGGTTGCAGCGGAGACAAGTTTAGAGATCATTAACAGGAATCCCGAATAATTTAAGCAAAAATTTCTTACGGACGACAAAACAAGGTTCATTACTTTGATCCAGAATCCAAAAAAACAAGCATGGAATGGCGGCATAGGCGTTTTTCTTTATCTTTGATTTTCAGGAGATTATGCATTATATTAACCATTGCATGCGATTTCGTTGCAAATGATGCTAATATGATCTAATCATCGGCGTAAAGGAAGCATTTGACGATCAAATTATTTATTCTTAATCCATACGCACTCTCTTTTAAATCTTTTAAACGATCGTCTATGTATAAGTTAAACAGTTATGGCGAAGCCACACATCTCTGTCTAACACAATTTTCGATGTTAAACCAGTCCGTGGAAGCTCCGTTTATCCTGATACAAGCAGTGGAATGATCGTAAATTGATTTCAGTACTCGTATTATACATAACAAAACTATAAATATTAAATATACAAAAATAGTTATAATAAACGTACCATAATATATTTAATAAATGTTCCTAATGTGAGTTGTTTGTTTGCGTATAAAAAACCGGTAGTAACCAATTTTGACGGCATTTGCCGGTCGTTGCCTAGCAATGGACTAAAATACTAGATTTGCGTATTTTGAAGACTTAAGTTGCTCCGAAAAAGTAGGCATTCTTGAGCGATTTTAGTGCACACTTTGCATTAAATGGGTTTCCTTAAAAGATGGATCCCGCATTTCGACAATAAAAATTTGATGTTCTGATGCATTTTTTAAATTAATAGTGATTTTGTTTTGGACTTGATTTTTTTAAGAGTAGCACCCGAGAATAACAAACCATCGGGAAGTGATAAATTTATGGTCCAACTACAAAGAAAGCCCGCCTATTGCAAAGAATATCGGCTTTTTTAATCTACCTCTTTGAAACAAATAATGTACACAAAAATCATAATACCTAAATTGACCTCGTACCATTAAAGTTCAGCACTGCATTAGTACAGTGCAACAGAAGTAGCATGGAGGGCGACTATCCTCTAAAATAACAAATATTCGGCTGTATATACTTCACGTTCGTTAACTTTTTCCTTCGTGAGACTCGCTCAAGTACAATCGGAGAAAGAAGTTTACGAATGTGAAGTATATTCAGCCGAATATTTGTTATTTTAGAGGCTAGTGAGACTCACTCAAGTGAGACTCACTCAAGTACAATCGGAGAAAGAAGTTTACGAATGTGAAGTATATTCAGCCGAATATTTGTTATTTTAGAGGCTAGTGAGACTCACTCAAGTGAGACTCACTCAAGTACAATCGGAGAAAAAAGTTTACGAATGTGAAGTATATTCGGCCGAATATTTGTTATTTTAGAGGCTAGTGAGACTCACTCAAGTGAGACTCACTCAAGTGAGACTCACTCAAGTACAATCGGAGAAAGAAGTTTACGAATGTGAAGTATATTCAGCCGAATATTTGTTATTTTAGAGGCTAGTGAGACTCACTCAAGTGAGACTCACTCAAGTGAGACTCACTCAAGTACAATCGGAGAAAAAAGTTTACGAATGTGAAGTATATTCGGCCGAATATTTGTTATTTTAGAGGCTAGTGAGACTCACTCAAGTGAGACTCACTCAAGTGAGACTCACTCAAGTACAATCGGAGAAAAAAGTTTACGAATGTGAAGTATATTCGGCCGAATATTTGTTATTTTAGAGGCTAGTGAGACTCACTCAAGTGAGACTCACTCAAGTGAGACTCACTCAAGTACAATCGGAGAAAAAAGTTTACGAATGTGAAGTATATTCGGCCGAATATTTGTTATTTTAGAGGCTAGTGAGACTCACTCAAGTGAGACTCACTCAAGTGAGACTCACTCAAGTACAATCGGAGAAAAAAGTTTACGAATGTGAAGTATATTCGGCCGAATATTTGTTATTTTAGAGGCTAGTGAGACTCACTCAAGTGAGACTCACTCAAGTGAGACTCACTCAAGTACAATCGGAGAAAAAAGTTTACGAATGTGAAGTATATTCAGCCGAATATTTGTTATTTTAGAGGCTAGTCGCCCGCCAAGCTACTTCTGTTGCACTGTACGGGACATTCCCACCAGATTCCGACGCTTATCTTTTTTTGTAAAGCAGTGTGAAAATCGAATCCTCAAACATCAAACGTTCTTGGTTTGTTATTCTCGTGTAGCACCTCCTATGATTCGAATTATTTAGTTTCTTTTCTGATCATGTCACGTCCTTTTAAATGGTGTACATAAATGCGTTTTTTTTATTTAATATTATAGCGAGAGTTGTCTTTCATGTTTTGCATACAGTCTTATAGATGACGCGATTAACAAACTACTCGTGAATTGGGATAATTTAAAATTTTCTTAATAATGTCAAATGTCAAGTGACGATTCAAGGAAATGTCCTTTTAAAAATTGCAGTAAACCAAAAAAGAAGTCATTTTGGAAATGTATTAAGTCTTATTAAATAAAAAATAATCGAGATTAAGTTGAATGGAAACTTAAAAAAAAAGGGGCTTTTCATGCGAAGCAGACAATGTTAGGTTCTGAAATTTGTTCATATTAGACCCAAATGTACTTCTAGATGGTATGAACATCAACACACAACTTTTGGCTTGGCTTAGTTGCCAAGTTATGGGCTTCTAAAAAATTGACGTTTTAAATGTAGCTGTTTTTCGAATTTGGCAAAAAAAAATCAAATTAGTGATTTGTATCGAAAATTCTTTTTAATTTTAAAATCGGATTTAAAATTTAATTTTTTTTTGTATACAAAACCGGAGTAAACATTACAAATTATAATTTTAATAACTTCGACCATTTTCTAACACGCTTATATTAGTTTCACCTGTATGTTTGTTTGCTTGTATGTATGTTTGTTTGTAACTGATTCTTTGGTTTCGATTTTGCCCTACTTTAAGCGATCAGATTTAATTTAATCTTCGCACACTTATCAAAGACCGACGACAATGCAGTAATTCGATCAAAATATCCGATTATCCTGATTGGTTTCGCCAGGATTCATAAATTTCCTCAGGGATCCTTTAAATGGGAGTAGGAGATATGGAACTAGTGCGTGAACTACGCATGCGCGCAGTTTCAATAGTGTTGCAGAAATGCTTAAAAATACGAGATAGTTTTCTACTTTCCAAAATAAGTAGTTTGCCTATTATCTAGTACATGTTGCCACTAGCGATTTGCAGTAATACAAATGGTGGTTTGTTTTTTGTGTTGCATAAAATTATAGTGTTTATTTTTTAAAAATACACTAATGATATAAACTATAGTTTAAAAAAACTAAAAAACACGCTTTTAGAATTAATCAAACTCAAAAGTAAAAAATAATTCTTAACACAAAAATAAAATTAATGACGAGAAAATTAATATTACTGTTTTGAAAGCGTGGGGTGCTTTGTATGACATTTTTAAACTAATACTGCGTTTCGGAATGCAAGCACCCCACGCTTTTAGAACAGTGACATTAGCTTTCTTGTCACTAATTTTATTTTTTATTTTAAGAATTATTTTTCACTTTCACTAAAATCGTGTTTTTTATTTTTTTTAAACTATAATTTATTAGAGTCAGATGCCAAATCTTACGCGCCAAAGATACTGTACTAGCATATGACCCCGATTTGATCCACAGCGATTATTTCAATAAACAATTTTTTAGACAGTTTACTTTTTGGTCGTACGGCTTGTAGCAAAACAAATAAGACAGCCCTTGTATGCTAAAAAAAACATAAATTTAACTTATTCACACAAATGATACGTTTCGCAAAGCAATATTGTATAATATACTTACCGCTTTTTTTGTACACAATTTTAAAAATAGTATTTACCTCGTTTGCATGTCTCGGTTTGTAGTGTTTTCAAGATTTATATTCACGCATTTTTTTCCTTTTTTATGTTTCAGTGAGATTACATGACAGTATCCAGGAAGAAAATTTCCACTATTTAGTGTTTGATTTGTAAGTATATTATATTTTATTTTTGCATGATAATTACACATCGATTGTACACTAAGCTTAATCATTTTTAATAATAACTTTGTTATAAATTACAATTAATATCCCGTTTTTATAAAAGTTCATCGTGAGACTTTTCATTTTTTATCACTCAGTTAAATTCGATATACTATTAAAAATTCAGTTATTTTTCAACTGTAGAATGTCTTTCAATCCATTCCTAGATTTAAAAATCTCATTACTACAGCCGATAGACGCCTGCTATAGACAACCAATCATACATAAAGTCATAAGCAAAACCAGAAAAGCTGACATCAGCGCTGCTATTATTAAACTATTTTTGACCACTTCGTCTTCGTAGAGAAAACAAGTAAGTTAGCTTTAAAACACCACGTGGTAAAAATTTGAATCAATATAATTAAATAAAATTAATTAATTTAAAAAGTCATTGACCAGTGAAAAATTCTAAAGAGACAGGAGGTATTTTAACTGTAAGCTGATTGTACAAAGTTTCTTCTTCTTTAGGTGCCCTGTCCTCCTCGGACGTTGGCAATCATCAGCGCTATCTGAACCTTGTCTACAGCTCGGCGGAACAATGTGGTTGTGCTCACTCCATACCATTGTCTTAAGTTTTTTAGCCAGGATATCTTTCTTTTACCCGGGCCTTTTTGTCCTTCGATCTTCCCTTCCATACTAAGCTTTAAAAGTCGATACTTGTCATTCCTTAAGATGTGACCAAATTACTTCAGTTGCGCTTTTTTAGTGTAAACAGAACTTCCAGCTGCTTGTCGAGGCGTTGAAGTACCTCGGTGTTACGCACTCTTTCTACCCAGGAGATTCTTAATAGCCTTCTGTACGTCCACATTTCAAAGGCCTCCAATTTTTTGCACATCGCATCTGTCAAAGTCCAAGCTTCCATTCCATAAAACAGTATGCTAAACACGTAACAGCGAAGCACTCGGACTCGCAGAGGCAAGCTTAAATTTCTGCTGCAAAGTACTTTACGCATTTTCAGGAACGAAGCACGAGCTTGTTCTATTCTGGCACGAATCTCCTGCATGCTGTCCCACTTCTCATTTAGTTGACACCCAAGATATTTAAAAGTTTCTACTCGCTCAATTCGTTGACCGTTAATTGTCAGGTGTCCGTCCACGTTGTTTGATTTGCTAACTGCTAGCCACTTTGTCTTTCTCACGTTCAGGCTAAGTCCGGCCTCTGAGCTTGCAGCCGTCACGCGGCTTACCAGCTCCTGCAGTCCTTCCAGTGAGTCGGCAACAAGAACCGTGTCATCCGCATACCTCAGATTGTTGATATTAATCCCATTGACAGATATCCCCTCGTCACATTCATCCAACGCCTCTTGAAATATCTTGTCGGAATACAAATTAAATAACAGTGGTGATAAAATGCATCCTTGACGAACGCCTCTCAGGATTTTGATCTCGTCGGACGCGGTGTTATCGATTCTTATTTGAGCACTTTGGTTCCAGTAAATGTTGGCTATTATTCTAAGGTCTCGTTGTTCCAGTCCTATTTCTTTAAGAATGTTGATCAGTTTTTCGTGCTTTATTTTATCAAAGGCTTTTTCGTAATCGATGAAACATGCGTAAACGGTCACCGACATGTCCCGGCACCTTTGGATAAGAACCTGTATGCTAAATAGTGCCTCCCTTGTTCCAAAGCCATTGCGAAAACCAAACTGAGAGTCCCTCATCATTGTCTCGCACTTCGCATATATTCTTTTGTGTATTATTTTCAAGAAGAGTTTAAGCACATGGCTCATCAGGCTAATAAGACGATAATCACCGCAGTTCTTGGCCTTCGCGTTTTTGGGGAGCGGGACAAAAGTAGATTTTAACCAATCAGAAGGTATACTGCCGTTTCGGCAAATAAGATTGAATAGCTTTACGCGTGTTCAGTGATTCTTCGTTTTGCAGTATTTTTAGAACTTCTATATAGACGTCATCAGGACCACTAGCTTTCCCATTTTTTGAAATTGACAGCGCATACTGAACTTCTGCCTTCGTTATGTCCAAGCCTTGGCCTTGATTAAAGAATTCTTTCTGAAGTTCTGGCCGGGTATCGTGAAATAGGTGCTCGATGTAGTCGCACCATTCCGTCAGTTTTTCTGAAGTATCCAGTATCAGCCTGCCCTGTGCGTTCTGTAAAGTCGTCGCGTTTCTATTTCTGCAGATACCTGCTGCCTCTTTTATCTTCTTGTGCATGTTGAAGGTATCGTGTTTTGCTTCCATTGCTTCTATCTCTTGGCATTGCTCGTAAAACCATTTCTCTTTTGCTTCTCTTATCTTGTTTTTGATTATGCGGTTTTGCGCCCGGTATTCGTTGCTCTTGCCTTTGAGTGTCCGTCTTTTTTCCATAAGATCAAGGATTTCCTCTGACATCCATGGTTTCTTCTTGTGGTTTTGTTGAGGTTTAAGTATTTTGGTGGTACTTTCTGTGATGGTATTTTTTATATTGGACCACAATTCATCAGTCTCGGCTGCCTCCGTTATGGGTATCGCATCAAGTCTGGAATTCAGTTCATGTTTCAGTTTACTCATTATATTTATGTCCTTTAGCCTTGAAACATCTGGCTTATTATGTCTGGGTCTTTGCAAACATCTTTTGAGTGTGAGTCTTGCTGCTGCAACAACTGGATTATGGTCTGAGTTTATGTCTGCACCTGGATATGTTTTTGCATACTTTATGCAGTTTCTGTATCGTATTAATAAGAATTTTATACTATTCAAAAATTTGCTTATCAGCTTTACGTTCGTTTTCCGACCCACTCAAAACGAAACATATGCCAGGACCGGCTTTTACAGCTAAACAATTTAATCCAATTACCAGAGATGGCCTAATGACCAAGTGAAAAATTCCCTTTACACCAACCAACCTAAATACGGTGCGCATACATCAAAGTCATTTATTAGAGAAAATATTTGGTCCACTTGGTGCACAACTTGAGTCGTAAATTCTTTGCGAACACGGTTCGAAGTGAACCAATATTTGATTTAGGTAGTCGTGGTGACATTAACCGTTTACTTGGGAATTGATTGTCCTACTAACTTTGACTACGATATCGGGACGTCGTCTACTCAAAGCATCGATTATAGTCGAGGACGTTCCAAGCTTGTATAAGTCGTCCTTGTGTAGATTGTTTTGTTCGATATTCTTTCAAAAGAAACACTTTACCATTCAGTGCATCAGCGTTTTTATTTAGAACAATTTTGACCTAGTGTAGATACAAAGTAAATGGGAACGGCGGAATTCTCGAAAGATAGGCACCAGCTACAGCAAAGATAAAGTATCGGAAGAAAACTGTATTCATTGTTAAAATATCCTGTTCACTCATAACTGCATTATTCTTTCGAATTCAATCTGAAGGAAAATCCGACGTGTCCGAAATCAGAAACAACTACCGACCATAAATATCTACCGGCGACACGGGCATTGAATAACAAATGATATAGGAACGTTATGGAACATTTCAAATAAAATGTATATAGTCCATTAAATTTGATTCTTTTTCTGCTTGGTTTCCATTGAAACAATCGTATTACCAATCAATGCTTTTCACACATAAATAATAGTATGTAGAGGGTAATAGTGACATCTATACGTAAGATGCAGAAACATGTTATGGCATTTTTTGTAAAAAACGACAAGATACTATTATCAAAATGTTAATTCACATTTATAAAGGGTGATTCATTTAGAAGTATTTTTTTTAATAAAAAAAATTAATAAAAACAGTTTTATTTCATAATCTTTATTAGCATACAAAAAAACCATTCCTTACAATTATTTCTTAAAGATAATTGCTTTCAATGTTGTCCGCGACTACAGTTAACAAGGTCCATTCTCAAGTTCCAATTTTCAATTACGCGTGATAGTATTTCGATTGGTATTTGACCAATGACTCGAGTAATATTGGCCTCCAATGCCTCAATCGCTTATCCATGTAGTTTTTGGACTTTACGTAGCCCCAATGGAAAAAGTCAAGAGGTGTGATGTCACATGATCTAGCCGGCCAATTCACTGGTCCAAAGTGTGAAATGATCTGTTCGCCGAATTGTTCACGCAGTAAAGCCATGGTTTCACGGGCTGTATGGCAAGTGGTGCCATCTTGTTTGAACCAAATTTCGTCGAGACCACTGGCTTTAATTTCAGTAATCAGATAGTCTGTTATCATGGCACGATAACGGTCACCATTCACAGTAACATTCCGGCCGGCCTCTATTTTAAAGAAATATGGACCACACTAAACAGTTGGTTTGTCTGGATTTATTGGCAGCTCTTGAACCTCTTCGTTTTGTTCATCGTTCCAAATAAGGGCATTTTGTTTATTTACAAACCCATTAAGCCTCATCGGTGAACACATTTTTTTTTCAAAAACAGTATATCTTCTACCAGCTTGTCAAGAGCCCAACGACTGAAGTGGAAACGATTCGGAAAATCGGTTGGCTTCAGTTCGTGTACTAATTGAATTTTGTATCAAAGAGTATTGCATCAATGAAATATACTTACGTAAAATAGGCCAAATTGTTGAGTACGACAGGACAAGCTGTTGAAAACGGCGACGAATCGACACTTCACGGTCTTCGCGTACACTCTCCGCTACAGCCCCTATATTTTCTTTACTACATGCTGGATGTGGTCTACTTGGCCGAGTATTATCCAATAATGAAAATTGGGTCTCAAACTTACTGATTGTAGAGCAAATTGTGCGTTCGGTAGGCCGATTATGTGGACCATAAGTTGCTCTAAGCGCGCGATACACATTTCTCGGAGAACGCCCATTTTCATAATAAAGTTAAACAATTTTTATACGCTGTGTCGGGTGTCACGTGCCTATTTTTTTTTTCTTCTCCCATCTGCCGTTTCATTATTATAATAGTCTGCATTTGGGTTCGTTGTATGTACTGTTGCCTATGTAGTAGTGATAGAATTCAATTATTGATAGCTGTGACATTTTTGTCTCTCTTATTGGACTTCGCCTTGATTATTGGCCTCGATTGTCGTGTGTTGTTAGATATATTATTGTTGGTTTGCTTGGGCTGGCAACTGATGCGAACGAGCGCGTTTATGAACTAGGGACTTATACATGGAAAGGTTGGCTGACGCGTGTCCCGGGACATTTTCTGATGTCCGGTCTGGGAGCGGGCAGTGATGATTCGTTTGGTGGCAGTGGTTAAAGTTGGTTGAGAGTTTTTGGAACGGTTGAATATTAACACGGGAGCGGAACTTCTACGGTTTCTTCTTCCATATCTGGCTGTATTTGGGGCCATCTTTATTGGATTAGGAAGATAAACCATTTAATTCTTAACTTGACCATTCTGTCGTGCCTATGTGGTGAATATTTTTGGATATTGGGGTCGAGTTAAGATCACCACTTGTGGGATTTGATGAAGTGAAGCCATCGTGAAGTACCACGTGCCGTTCCATCCACATCGACGATAAATTTCAGCGTTATAAAGACTTGCCTGGTAATTTTAGCAGAAATTATTGATAATACTATTTGGTGTTTCGGTTCTTGGATCATCGATGTTACCGTGACGTCTCAGTGAGGTTTTCAATTGGTTACATGGTGTGGAGTGTGGATCAACTTATCAGTTATTATGTGCTTGATCTAAGTGTTTTCAATAATTTAAAAGTAACAAGTTATTCTCATTTAATTTGTACCCGAAATGGGATTATGCACGATTATGTATCAGAAATAATTCAATGCTTGTCGTAGGCATATAGCCAGGAGTGTAGTTGTTTTCTGATATATAATCGACCCACATATACCTATAGTATAGGTTAACATGCAGCGAAATTAGCTAGTTCTTTAAAATTCAGTTTTATACATTTTTATTTTTATTCGCTGTCAAGAACTTTGTTATAGTTTTATATAATGGTTTTATTGTTTTCTATAATTTTTATGTTTAAATATTTACTCATGTATTAAAATTTATCTTCTCCAGTCTCGTTCACGTTATTATTATTGAGGTAAAGGTAAAATTGGACTAAGGATGAACATCAGTAAAACGAAAGTAATGCTTATGAAGAAAGGCATAATCCAGGTGGGAAACCAGAACTTGGGGAAAGCGGAGGAATATGTTATAAAATATTAACATGTGCATTGTATAGTTAGTATTATAAGTTATCATGAACTCTGGGAACACAATTACAACAAATTATTAAATGGTAACAACAAAAGTCCCCAAAAATACACTCATTGTATTTTTAATATTATGGGGTAACTACAAAATCCCATTTTATTAATAATGCTGTGGAGTAACAGGAATGTCTTTAGGAACACAATCTTCGTATTATTAATATAAGGTAACAGTAAAAGTCTTCGAAGTCATAATAATTTTATTATTATAATATGGCAACTACAAAGTCCCTAATGATTCATCTAGTCATCGTATTTTTTTTACAAGATAATAAAAGTCTTTTGAAAATAATGTCATTGTTTTATTAGAATTATGAGGTAACATAAAGGTCTCTAAGGACACAACCCTCATATTATTAATATGAAGTAACAATAAATGTCCCTATAAATATATTTGGTGATGAGGTAATAAAACGTCTCTAAGGATCTGTGTTGTTGGTATAAGTTACGAAGGTTGAAGCGTTAGGCGGAAATATTAAAACAAATTTTAAATAATCTTTATTCTAGAGATTTTTTAATTACAAAATTTTTTGTAAAAAATTTAAGGTGATCAGGAAGCTCTTCAATCCAATAAAACTGTTGCATGTAGTCTTATAGAAAACATGTCAACTCAACATGCAACAAATAATGCCAGCTGTACAAAAATTAATAATGTCAGGCATGAATATTTCACTATTATTTTCAAAAAAATATCACAGAGGTTAGAAAACTTTTAATTTTGATTCCGATGAATTAAAAAAATTAAACGAGCAAGGAATTTAACTGAAAAGAAATAGTGTGGGCTTCAGTTTTATTATATAAGGGAAATTTTATTTTCAATGTTACGTTGCCAATTTGTTAGGCAAAAATTTAATAAGGTAGAACTTTATTTTAGAGAGCCAGGGCACATGCAAAAACGATGCACTAACCACCGAGACGAACGTATTAGACAAAACGCTTTAAGAAATAGGACAATGTCACTAGTTCTAAGATCAGAAACGATTTCGAAGCTGTACGCAATGTCACACAATTTCTTCCAAAACAGTTGGAAGCCGGTTAAATAAAGCTGGATTTAACAGTAGCAGACCAGTCACTGCACCCTTGCTTACTAAAAAGAGCAGTACTCTCCAAGCCGTATGTCATGACAGGCAAAACGCATTTATTGAAGACGTCTCTTTTTAGGCAGTTTGGAATTTTACTTTTGAATATATATTTCAGTCTACCAAAAGCTGCCCAACCGAGTTTGATCCTTTTTGAAATTTCAGCTGTTTGAATATCTTTACCGAGTCTTATGGTATGTTCCAAATATAATCCTCTGATGATATGCCCGAAATATTCAGTTTCTCTCGCCTTTATTGTGTTTATAAGTTCCATGTTGGTATTCATCCTAACCAACTTTTATCTTGAGGTCTCTAGTTTTGCTCGTCTCATGCACTGAGTTGATCAGTGTAGATCTTCCAGGTTTTCAGCCAATATGGCAGTGTCATCGGCGTATCTTATGTTGGTGATTATTTCTCCTCCAATCTTTATACCCTTCTTCCCATCCATTATTGATTCTTCGAATATCTCCTGTAAATAAACATTAAAAAGTGTTTGTGATAAAACACACACAAAAAAGGCCTAGTATTATTAATATGAGTTGTATTATTATTATGAGGTAATAAAGAAGTCATGAATTCACTAAAAACACATTTTTCTGATATAATAAAGGATAAGTTTTTAAATAGATCACAGCATTTACCTTTGGTTTTTGAATTCTCACTATCCGCCAATGCAAACATGTTTTTCTTTTGATAATTATTGCAATGGTTTTTAAATTATATGATTTTAACTTTTGGTATAAAGATTATTGAATTCGAATAAAAAAATAACAGTTAGTTTGGAATTTATTCATAATATTCTTCAGCTCGTTGAGAAAGAAATTTAGTTGAACTCGTGCCAAGAATAATATTACACTCTCGTTATTAATATCTTTCCAGAAATGAAGTCGTCTGTAGAATAGAAGTAATCGAAGTTTTTTTCAATGCGATTAGATAGTTGTTTGGTAATATTTTAGCTTTCATTTATGGTTGTAGTTTTTAAAAAAATGTGTAATATTTCTTTTTCCCAACCACAATTTCGCGTTTGTGCTCATTCTTATGCTTTTATTTTTACATATACCGCATATATCGGGTTTCCACTTTCTACATAGTTGTACTATAGACATTTACATGAAATATTCGATTTATAGCTGGCATATCCTTTCAGTAAGGATAAAGCTGAAAGTCTTTTTCATGTAGTCTTTAATGAGAAATTGAATGAAATTATTATATTATCCCTGAAGAATTTATGAATCCTGGCGAAACAAATCAGGATAATCGGATATTTTGATCGAATTTTTTTTTTTTTTTTTATGTTCTGGTTCCCACGAAAAGGGATATCCTGTAATGTTCAGTGAACATCGTGGGAACCAAGGGAAAGAAGGTAGGAGTTGGTGTTCTTCTTAAATTTCTGGAGGTTGTATGCCTCGGGGAACACCTCCCTAGGCAATGAGTTCCAAAGCCTCGCAATTCGTTGGATGAATGAGTCTTTGGAAAGGTATGTTCTGCAGGTCTCCAAAGTGACCACGAAGGGGTGTGAAGACTGAACTTGACGGGTTAATCTCGAAGAGACTGCCAATGGAGGAACGATTGTTGATATTTCAGAAGAGCATCGCCCATGAAAATATCTATAAAATGAGACAAATCGCCAACTTTTCTACGGTGTTCCAGACAAGTGAGCGAGTTTGTAAGCGAGGCATCACCGACGAGACGAATTGCCCTTTTTTGGACAGAATCCAGTAGCTTCAGGATATGTTTAGGTGCTGCACTCCAAATATGGGAACAGTACTCCAGTACAGGTCGGATCTGTGCCTTATAGATCATAAGCAGCTGACTGGAGGTGAAATAGCTCTTGGCACGAAACAAAAAACCAAGTTTTTGGGATGCACTTTTGGCAATGGACCTCACGTGATTTTCTCAGGAAAGGTTATTGCTGATAGTAATACCAAGCATCGATATGGATGACTTCAGTGGTATGGTTACTCCTGACAAAATTATGTTAGGCACAGTGAGATCGGCTTTTCTAGAGAAAAGACATGCTTGTGTTTTGTTTGCATTGAATTCTACCAAGTTATTGGATCCCCATTCGAGAATTGTTGCTAAGTCCATATTTATATTGTTAACATTTCTTCCTCGTTCATTTCTGGTTTCACGGGCTGATATAGGGGCCCTGGAAGAGAATGCGGTATGGAGGGTACTATCATCGGCAAAGCTGTGTACGGGACATGAAGTTGCTTTCAATAGGTCGTTGATGTGAAGTAAAAATAGTGTTGGTGCTAGAATGGATCCTTGCGGAACACCAGCATTTATGAGTAGAGTGTCAGATGAAACTCCATCGACCACTACATGGAGAGACCTGTTTGAGAGAAAACTAGCAAGCAGAGAACACAGCTGAGGGGGCAAGCCATAAGATGGAAGCTTGGCGAGGAGTCTCTGGTGCCAAACTCGATCGAACGCCTTGGAGATATCTAATGCCACAGCTAAAGTTTCTCCATACTTTTCAATTATTGCATTGTCGTCGGTCTTTGACACGTGACCAAAGTTTAAATTAAATCTGATCGCTAAAAGTAGAGCAAAATTGAGGCAAAAAAGTCGGTTACAAACAAACATACAGGTTAAACTAATATAAGTGTGTAAAAAAAACATTTTTCATGTAAACTATGTGTTCACAAATAAAATTAATTATTACGAACACTGCTGTATGATCAGATAAATCTGGAAATTTGAATTAAAAAAAGCAGTCATGTAATCAAAAAAAACAATTATAAAAATAGAAATAACACTGGTAACATTGGTATCTTACTCCACTAAACCGGTTCTAACTCCTGAACCGTTAGTCCAATATTCATGAAAAAAGTTTTATTTGATTTCTTGATAAAACCTACATAAACAACCTTCAGGTTTATCTTTTTTAGTTACTGGAGGGATATGCCAAGCACATCCCATATCTTCTCATTAGTTTCATTCGTCACTGTTTTAATCAATATCTTTGCATATAGTTTGCCGACGATGCTGAGTAAACTAATGTCTCAGTAGTTCTTACAGTCCTGCTGCGAACCTTTTTTTCCAAATAACGGCCTTGCAGCAGTCTTCTGGTACGCTGCCGCTCCTCCAACAAATCTTAAAAATGCTGTACAGCAGACTACCTACCACGCCCTGTCCAGAATTTAGCATTTCAACCGTAATCCTTTTAAACGCTGCAGCCTTACCCAATTTTATATTGTTTAACGCTTTCTGGATCTCTTTTTTCACGCTAATCTCACTTTTATTGCAACTTGCGCTCAAATAAAGCGCATTTCTCTTATTTCACCATACTACCATCTTGGTTTTTGATTTTTTTTTCAGTTGCGAGGTAGTAATTTTACCTATGGCTGTACTTATGGACTTCCGGAAGAATTTAATGTTGTTCCGGAAGTCATCAGGTAGCATTTTATTATATTCATCTTTATCATTCTCCTTCTTTTTTACCACAACTTCTTTTGCCCCTTCTTTTAAACTTTTATACTCATTCCTTACATTGTTTACATCGTCATTCGTTGCCTTTAGCGTTCTTTGATTGGCCTTTATAGCTAAACAATCCAATAAGACTTTCTTCTTTTCTGACACTGCTTTTTGAACCTCTACACTTATATTCTTTAACTTACATCCTTTTGGTTTTTAACTCACACCACACACTTCAAAAGCAGCATCCACTCCTATTTTACGGCTTCTTGTAAATTAGTAAAGCCACGAAAATCAGGCTAGTCCCTACTTTAATTTTCCCAGTTGCATCATACGTGGCTGAAACCTGGTCGATCAGACAAGCGGACAGAAGGAAAATAGTAGCATTTGAAATGTGGGTTTACCGTCGAATGCTCCGAAAATCATGGACGCAGCACCGCACCAATTTATCGATCCTAGAAGAACTGAAAATCGAGGACAGACTGACCAAGAGAATAAACCGGAACAATGTGTGGTATTTTGGGCACGTCTTCAGAAGACCGGATGCTTTAGAAAAGCTGGTGGTTCAAGGCAAATTCGACGGATGAAGGTCACGAGGAAGATCTCGATGGGTAGACGGAATCACAAGCTTGACTGGACTTTTTTTGCACGAGGCCACAGAACTAGCCCAGAACAGAGAGGAGTGGAAAATTGCCAAGCGAGTAAAAAAGTAGACTAGTGTGTTTGTGTTTTATTTACAAACAGTATTTGTTCTAGTTGTTTGTGTTGTGCTCACAAATCACAATGGAAAATGTACTAAGTCAAACAGAGTGGAGTAGGGAATTGGTTTCAAAACCTTTAGATATATTTATCGGAAAAACTATGTTCTGTGAGACCAAACGTGTGCCGAATTTAGAGACCGCAACGCAAAAAATAATAGTAACCTAACATTTGTATCAAATATTCAAAGTCACACCCGGTCATTCGAAGAACATTTTTGAAGCTCCCATCATACCTTAATTAACCCGACAAAGGATCGACGTCATCATCTTGAAAGTCTTGTAGCACTATGTTCAGCTCTTGCCTTCAGAGAGAGCTTCACCCAAAATCTTTTGGGTGTCATCTGCTTCGCCAAAATGACACAGGCAGCTGCAGCAAGAATCATGTCCTCCACACTCGACATTCTCGCGGTAACTGACGTGCCGAAATGTTGATAAAAAAACTTAAAGTAAAACCAAATTTTAGATTTTGCTATTAAACTGTGTTTCCAACAAAAAGTTTATAATATTTGTTAGTAGCTCCGCGGTAAACGTGGCTTAAACATAGTGTTTGTTACCACAAGATTCCACTGTAAACATACTTTAAGCAGACTTTCTCCGTTTTCATCTACTCTGTCATGACGGTACATTTCAAAACGCACTTATCCATTACGCTTTACTCCTACCTAACTATTAAAATGGACTGATATTTTTATTTTTACTTTTCCGAACCGAATGGTAAAAATGAAAAAGTATTGGTTTACCCCCAAAAATCAAAATCGCCAAAACCATGTGCGCTGCACGTTTCATTGCCCCACGCGTCGAATGGCACCATTTTGAGCGTGACGGTTGGTTAGGGTGTGTGTGTGTGTGAGCATTTGCGTGCGCGCGCGCGCGTGCGTGCGTGTGTGTGTATTGGAAAATCTTGCGTGCACGATATCTTGAGACAGTGAGGCGATAGGTCACTAAAACTTGAAGGGTAAAAGTTTTGCCCAAAGGACAAGGCCAAGTTCGAAGATGCATAACGATACATTTCTTCAGGTAGCTGCCGTACAAGGTAATCTCAAATTTACTAATTTAGACTTTGGTAGACTGTGGCGGCGGCCGACAAAGTGGTCATTAATATGCACCCTAGTTGTGATCGATCCTCGGTCGCCGACAAATTACAGGGCCGATTGTAACAATAATTTGTCGAATGTATGAACAAATTCGATCCGTTAAGTGTCGCGTTGAGCGAGAAAATGTAGCGGTGTAAATTCTCGTTTATATCCGATATTTGTTTTATTTATTTAACGCCCGAACGTGAAATCCATTCTGATAATATTATTTCGGCGAAATTCGATTTGGTATAGAGACGAACTCGAAATCGTTCTCTATTCTCATAAAGACTTCTTATCGACGTAGCTTCTGCAGGAACGACGTTTATCCGTTTACAGAACGTGTCGGGAGTTTTATTTGTTTCACTGCTAAACAAATGTGCTCGCCGCAGCACAAACTTACAATGATTATTTATTGAAAATACAAAAAGTATCGCATAATTATATTACAAATAAAATAATATCCCCACGACCATATGTATAAAAAATGTTTATAGTTTGCTATAATAATATTATAGTTTTCTATAAATTTTGCATATATACACAGTGTGTCCAATTAAGTCGGCATCATATGAGAAACTTTTTTATTATTAGTATTATGACAAAAAATTATTCTTGTCTGTCAATATTGACCACTTCTGTATCTTTATGCATTCTTCTAAGCACCTCCTCGTTTGTGATTTTTTTCACCCAACTTATTCTTAGCATTCTCCTGTGCAACCACATCTCGAAAGCTTGTAGGCGTTTGAGCGTGGCTTCTGTTAGTGTTGCCACGTCTTTTTTTTTTGGTTCTCTAAAGAGTACTCTGCTAGTGGTCTCTCTACTGGCAAATTATGCCCGAGCTCAGCCGTAGAGGGTAGAAGAAAAAAATCTAAAAGTGAGCCGCGCCACCGACTTAGGACGGTATAAGCCGGAAACCCCTAGGTCTTGTAGGCACCAGCAGAGCCACGCGAAAAACAACACACAATTATGGTGAACTAGATAAATAAAACTATACTTACAATTACTGCAATATATTAATTAAGTAAAAATGATGTTCTGATTTTTTACAATAAATTCTGTATTTTCGTAAAGTGGTTTAAACGAATTTAATACACTTTTCTAAAAATGATATTTAAATTAATTATAACAATCTTCCAGACAGTAATAAAAACCTAATGAGGTACAAAATATAATTAAAATAAAAACAAAAAAAAAAACAAAAAGAAAATGTTCACAATATTTAAAATTTCGAAAATAATTGGTTTTATATAAAATTCCTGATAGCAAAAGATTAACACAAAAAAAAGGAATACAGAATAAATGGACTTGCAACAAAAATAATATTTAAAAAAAAACCCTCACAATAACCACATAAATTATATTCAGTAATATATAAATGCAGATTCAACTTGGAGCCGGTACAAATTTAACAAAAAATAATTTGTTACTTTTAAACTATTGAAAACTTCATTGAGAAGTCACTGGGTGCAGGTACAAATTTAATGAAAATAACTTGTTAATTTTAAATTATTGAAAACACTTAGATCAAGCACATAATAACTGATAAGTTGATAAAATTAAATTCAATACCATGTAACCAATTGAAAACTTCACTGAGTCGTCACGGTAACATCGATGATCCAAGAACCGAAACACCAAGTAGTATTATCATAATAATTTCTGCTAAAATTACCAGGCAAGTCTTTATAACACTGAAATTTATCGTCGATGTGGATGGAACGGCACGTGGTACTTCACGATGGCTTCACTTCATCAAATCCCACACGTGGTGATTTTAACTCGACCCCAATAACCAAAATTATCCACCACATAGGCACGACAGAATGGTCAAGTTAAAAATTAAATGGTTTATCTTCCTAATCCAATTAAGATGGCCCAAATATAGCCAGATATGAAAGAAAAACCGTAGAAGTTCCGCTCACGTGTTAATATCAAATCCTTCCAAAAACTCTCAACCAACTTCCACCACTGACACCAAACGACTCATCATCACTCCTCGCTCCCAGACCGGATATCAGAAAATCACCCGGGACGCGCGTCAGCCAACCTTTGCACGTCTAAGTTCCTAGTTCATAATCGCGTTCGTCCGCATTAATTGCCAGCCCATTCACACAGAAAAGCAAACCAACAATAATATATCTGACAACACACGACAATCGAGGCCAATAATCAAGGCGAAGTCTAATAACACCAAATCCCCATCGATTAGCAAAAATGTCACAGCTATTAATAATCGAATTCTATTACTACTAGATAGGCAACATTATATACAACGAACCAAATACAGTATGCAAAGCTAATTACGAACGCCAGACTATCATAATAATGGAACGGCAGATGGGAAAAAAAAATAGGTACGTGACAGTGTCCAGCTCTCGAGTCCGTACAAAAGAACTGGAAAGACATATGCTCTAATCATCCTCATTCGCAGGGCAATCGATAGATCGTGACTGGTAAAAAGTTTTTTTATGCGAATAAATGTTGGCCGGGCACACTGAATACGTATTTTGATTTCAACTGATGGATCCCAGTCCTCGTTTATCCTGCAACCAAGGTAGCTCGCACTTGAGACTCTGTCTAATTGTGTTTCATTGACGTAGACACTAGCAACTTGATTATAAATTCCTTTGCTTATTAGCATGTATTTGGTTTTTGCCGAGTTTATTTTCAAACAAAATACTTCGCAAGCTTCAGTTACCCTATTAATAATTCTCTATAGGTCATCGATGGACTGCGCGAGTATTACAGTGTCATTCGCGTATCTTATGTTGTTGAGGATTTGTCCATTTATCACAACTCCCAAATCCGAGTCTCCTAGGGCCTGCCCAAATAACTCTTCAGAGTACAAATTAAAAAGGAGTTGAGACAATATACATCCCTGTCTCACACCTTTTTTTACTTCCACATCTTCGTGACCGTTAATTCTGACTTTGGCAGACTGGTGCCAATATAAATTACCTATCAAGCGGATATCTTTGTCATCAATACCAGTTGTTTTGGGTATCTCTATAAGTTTGCCATGTCGCACTTTGTCAAAGGCTTTTTCAAAGTCCACTAGTCACACGAACACGTCAGAGTCAACGTCTCGGCAGCGCTGTATCAGTACTTGAACTCCCAAAGAGCGCTTCACGCGTTCCCAATCCTGATCGAAAGCCAAACTGAGTTCTGCCGATGCTCGCTTTTAATTTTTGATATACGAGATTACAAATTGCGCTAATAACAAAACAGAAAACCTACTTTTTCAAAAATCAAAAGGTAAAAAATATTTTTAATTGGGAATGATATTTGAACTTTTAAGTTGCCTTTATCATTGGTGTTGTTTAATTTATATTAAAAACGAAACTCACGGCGGTAAAGCCAGAAAAGCCTACAGCAAATAGAATATACGAGTCAGCCAACTAGCTATCGAAGACTTAACATCTTAACGAAGCACGGCGAGATTCAGCAGATGCAGGAACCGACAACATCCTCCAACTTCTTCATCCATCTTCTAGAAACCTTCCTGTTTGCTTGCCGTTGCGTCGTCAGGGATGTTTGAAGGTCTCAGCTTCAAGCATCCCTTTTAATAATTTTTTTAAATATTTTCAAAAATATAAATGTACAAAACAAGTAATCGAAATAAATAAGGTGGGTAATATACCAAAACAAATTGCCACATATCTTAATTTAAATAATCCACAAGATTATCCTGGACACTGTTTTCGTCGAACCTCAGCCACTACATTAGTAACTGCAGGTACAGACATAACTTTAAAAAGGCATGGAGATTGGAAGTCTACTCAGGTAGAAGAAGGCTATATAGAAAATTATAAGAAATAAATATAGCAAACCAATTAATTTCTTCCATAAGTAAAACTAATTTACCAGAAAACATCCCCTCGACCTCCAATTTTCCTGTTACATCTGCCTCATCCAATCAATCTGTTTTAAAAAACTTTACAAATAATATTAAGGTAATTTATTTTAATAACTGTACCAATAAAATATATAGTAATATTTATACCAGTTAATACATATTGTTACAAATCCGGTCCTGTCAGCAACCGAGAGGTCGACGGCGTCGAGGGTCCGTATTCGACCGCTTCCTTTGTAACCGTCGACGGGGCCTAGGAAAGTCGCGTAACCTCTCGAATCCGCGTCGAACTTTGGAGAAACAGGTGGAATGATCTAGAATCGTGATAGGGAGATATAAAAGGGGAAAACGATCATAACAGTATTAGCTTATGTGTTCAAGAATTATTAAATGTAAATAGTTATATAGAGTTGTAAAAGTTGTATTGCCAAGTGAATATCTAAGTGAATAATGAAAATAAAAGTTATTGTATTGAAATAAACAATGTTTTGCTATTGGATCGAGAGTTTTAATCGCCGAACCCAAGATAGAACTAAAAATTGTAACAATATCTATGTTTAAATAAATAACTTAAATTCTTTAAAGTATTTTTTATTTAAATTCTTTAGTAGTGGAAAAAATATCGTTTGTTACACGGTCTAACCTAGTAACATAATCTACTATTCTTCAAGTGCTAGAGTACACGACTTATCAATGAAATATTTCGTGTATATTTCTTTGTTGAGAAAAGCGCTTTCGGCTAGTTAGCCACCATCAGTGCTAATCTGTCAAGATTTTTTAAAAACTATTAATAAAACTTAATTAATAAAACAATTTGTTTCGTATATATTTTTTTTTAAATTTCCTATGTTAAAGTGAGTAATGTTTAAATGTTGCTGTTTTCACGAGAAGAGATTTAAAAACAGCAACATTTAGCTTCGGTTTTGAAGTTTTAAAAGTATTTAACTAAATGGTGCGATTGATTTTTTTTTTTGAGGTTTGATTTACTTTTAGTGATTTTCAGTTAGTTAGGTTAAATAACAAAAAAATGGGTGGGTGGGTGTATAGGTCCATTCGCTCAAAATTAATTCAATCGAGAAATCAAGAATTCACGAAACCCTGAGTAAGATCATTTAGTTGTTTTTGAGATTTAGTAAATTTGTCTTTACATATGTTTCTTCTTCTTTAAGTGCTCATCCGTTAACGGATATTTGCGATCATCATGGCAATTTGAACCTTTGAAATAGCTGCCCTGAAAAGGCCGGTCGTTGTGGTACTAAACCAAGTGCTCAAATTCTTTAGCCAAGAGATTCTCCTCTTGCCAGGTCCCCTCCGACCTAGGACTCTCCCTTGGAGAACCAGCTGTGTGAGCCCATAACGTTTCCCATTCCGCATTATGTGACCTAAGTACTCAAGCCTCTTAGTCTTGATCTTTTTTATGATCTCCATAACTTTATTTATTTTCTCGAGCACTCTAACATTTATGTCGTGGGCCTGTCCAAGGTATTTTAAGTATTCGCCGATATAGCCACAGCTTAAATGCCTTAAGATTTTCTGTGGAGTATTGAGTGAGTGTCCATGATTCTGCTCCATAAAGCAACACTGGGAACTCATAACAGCAAAGCATTCTTACTTTTTATGTTAGATTAAGGTCGTGGCTTTTAAAAAGGTTTGACATTTTTAGAAATGCTGCACGGGATTTTTCAATCCGGCATTTAATTTCACGAGAATGGTCCCAATCTACGTTTATTGTTATGTCTAGATACGTGTATGAAGCAACTCTTTCGATTTGCTGGTTTCTGATAGTAAGTTGGCACGGTACATTGGTTCCTTTTCGGATTATCGTGTATTTGGTGTTATCCATGTTCAGCGTTAGACCGTATTTTTCACTGGTATCTTTGACTCTTGTCATGAGTTCTTGTAGACTTTTAATATTGTCAGCAAATACTACGGTATCGTCTGCGTACCTTATATTGTTCAATCGTTGGCCGTTTACAGATATTCCCAGTTCTATGTGATCTAGTGCTTCTTTAAATATCTTTTCTGAGTATAGGTTAAACAATTGGGGTAAGATTGGGGTAATTGGGATACATCCTTGTCGTACTCCTCTTTTTATTTCGATTACATCGATTACATATGTTTAGTCTCCGAGATTGTTAGACTTGTATTGTCAAATAAGGATTATGCTCGCATTAAATATATAAGTCGGATCCTGATTTAGAGACTTCACCAAATAAGTAATTGATTAAAAAATACTAACAACTATACTGGGATGAACATATTTCAAATGCATGCTTTAATATAATATTTTACCCAGTCAAATTGTAATTTTTTAAGAATTTGTAATGTTTTTTTTTCAGGGTAACTGGTGGTGAATTATTCGAAGATATAGTAGCGAGAGAGTTTTATTCGGAGGCTGACGCTTCCCATTGTATACAACAAATTTTAGAATCGGTCAACCACTGCCATCAGAATGGTGTAGTACATAGAGATCTCAAGGTAAGTTTGTGCATGTGTGTCGTTTTTTGTTCATGAAAATGAACATTTCAATATTTTTTCAAAAATTTTGGTGCAGGAGCAATTGACTTGCGCTCCCGCCATATTTTCAAGTAGCTTAAAAATAAACTGACTTTATTATTTGAAATAATAATTTGACGTAAAGCTCATACAATACAAATGTGCGTGCACGTCATCAATGACCTGTTCGTTTAAAAACTTAATACCAACAATAATAAAAATAACCGTTCGTTTTATATCATCTCGAACACATCGGGTCAGTCTGTTCTTAATATTTTATTGCATTAATCAAGTCAATGTCTTGTCAAATATTACAATTTTGATATTATTTTAGACGGTATATAAAATTGCAGATAGTATACATAAATATTTCATTAAATATTACCCACGGTTTAAGTTTTATTATATATTAATAAAAACGGTTTTTCCGATTGAAGATCTGTGAGCGCCAGCTGGCAGTTGGCAGTAAATTCATAAATTGGCAATTTTATATAAGTTTTTATGACGTTGTCAAATTGGTTTTAATTATAATTTAATTTCGACTCTGTTCAATTTTGCTTTTATTATTCCTAAAAAACTGTGTGCAAATATGCCAAAAAAACTAAATAGTCGCTGCAAAGAACTCGTTGCATTATTAATTTACTATTTTGAGCGAGAACGTAAAAATAATGGACTTGTACTGCTGTACAAGAGGTAATTTATCAATATTTTGCTTGAAATAAAAAAGCAGCTATTAGGTAAGTATGTCAGCCCCTAAATAGCATTTTACCTTCATTGTGAAGCATTTTAACCTGTATTATTTTTATTAATAAAATTATAATCAGTATTATTTTTTTGTTAGTGTTTTGACAGTTTAGATGAAGCATGTGAGGTTGAGGAATTGTGGAAGCCATTCAAGAAAGGAATCGTGGATATTGCTATAGAAGTATGCGGTGTAAGTAAAAGAAGAAAAGGATGCAAGTTACAGAAAACATGCGTAGAGGTTCAAAAAGCAGTGTCAGAAAAGAAGAAAGCCTGGCTGGATTGGCTAGCTACAAAAGCCAATCAAAGAACGCAAAAGGCAACGATTGAGGATGTAAACAAGGCAAATAATGAGTATAAAAGGTTAAAAGGTGTGGCAAAAAAAGTTGTGGCAAAAACGAAGGAGAATGATAAAGATGAATTTGATAGAAGGTTATCTGACGATTTCCAAAACAATATTAAACTCTTCTGGAAGTCCATAAGAACAGCCAGAGGTAAAAAAACTACCTCGCAATTGGAAAGAATCAGAAACCAACATGGTATTATGGTAAAAGGAGAGGAATGCGTATTGAAGAGATGGAAGGAATACTTCAAAAGTATATTTGAGAAAGAGGATACACAAGTACAGGCCCAATTTGAAGACATGAGTGAAAGTTGCAATGAAAGTGAAATTACTACGACAGAAATTGTGGAAGCGTTGAACAGTATGAAATTGGGTAAAGCTGCTGGGTACGACAGGATAACAGTTGAAATGCTGAAGGCTGGACAAAACGTGGTAGCTAGTCTACTGGACCGCCTTTTTAACCTTTGTTGGAGAAGTGGTAGTGTACCAGACGACTGGTGTAAGGCCGTTATCGTGCCGCTTTACAAGGGAAAAGGTTCGCAGCAGGACTGTAAGAACTACCAAGGTATTAGTTTACTCAGCAAGTCGGCAAACTGTATGCACAGATATTGATCAAAAGAGTAACGAATGAAACTGAGAAGATGATATGGGATGTGCAAGCAGGATTTAGAAGAGAAAGGAGATGTATGGATCAGGTCTTTTCCTTACGAGGTATAGTCGAAAAATTCTTGGCTAGAAGTCAGAAGGTCTATTGCGCTTTTATAGACTTGGAAAAGGCCTATGACAGAGTGGTGAGGAGTGAATTGTGGTCTACATTGTCTATGTATGGGGTGAGTGGTAGTTTAATACGAGCACTGAAATCACTTTACGAGGATTCCACTGCTTGTGTCAGGATAAACGGAGCTTGCACGGACTGGTTTAACATCGAAAAAGGTGTGTGGCTTCGCCATGGCTGTTTTACTTTTACATAGACAATTGTTTAAAAGATCTGAAAGAGAGTGCGTATGGATTAAAAATGAATGATTTGATCGTCAAATGCCTTCTTTACGCCGATGATCAAGTCATATTAGCGTTATCTGAAGAGAAGTTGCAGGCGATGGTTAATGTTATGCATGATGCCCTAAAAATCAAAGGCATGAAAATAAATGTGAGCAAAACGAAAGTAATGGTTTTTAAAAGAGAAGAAAGCATGACAAACTGTGAAGTTTCGATTGAGGGAGAAAGAGTGGAACAAGTAAATGAATTTGTGTACTTGGGTTTTAAGTTTACTAGAGATGGAAAGTATGACAGTGACATTGAGCGAAGGGTGTTGGCAGGAAAACAAATTAATGAGGCATTGCATAACTTTATGAATAGCCAGAAAGTGTAAAAAAAGGCACGTCTGGCGGTGCATAGAGGTGTGTTGGTTCCTACACTTATGTATGGTAGTGAATGTTGGGTTTGGCAGAAGAAGCATGAAAATAGGATTAATGCTGCAGAGAAGTATAGCCGGAGTAACTCGGTTGGATAAAGTTAAGAATAGTGAGATAAGAAAACGCTGTGGTGTAAAAGAAGATGTGGTCACAAAGATAGATAAAGGAATGCTTAGATGGTTTGGACACGTAGAAAGGATGGATGAAGGAAGATTGACGAAACAAATTTATAAGGCGAGTGTGAATGGGCAAATCGGTAGAGGTGGACCTCGGAGAACATATCTCGATCAGATCAACATTGTTTTGAAGAAAGGCCAGGTCAAGAGTACCAACAACCGACGAGCATGTATGAGAGCACTGATGAAAGTAGAGGAAGCAAAAGATGTCTGTATGAACCGTAGCGGAAGTGGAAGGAAGTGGTCTCTGCCTACCCCAATGGGAAAAAGGCGTGACTTTATGTATGTATGTATAGTGCCTCTAATTAACTCTATGTTGATTCGAATTAAATAAAGCATAAATAAATTAACTTGAATAGTTTTTATTAAAAACCTTTTGTTTAGGTAAAGTTCTCAAAGTTTAACTGCAATCTCCCAGACTAATTAATGGTAAAGTATGTTTATTAAATGATCAACAACATAACCTTATTATTTCCTCAATGTCTGTACCACTGTCAAAGTCTGGAGACGTTGTTCAAATTTGACCTCATACTCGGTCTATGACGTGCATGCACATTTATATTGTATGAGCTTTAGGTAAAATTTAATTTAAAAAATATACGTGTTCCGTGGATCATAACGGAAAAAATTCGTTTGTGTTTCAGCCTGAAAACCTATTATTAGCTAGCAAACAAAAAGGAGCAGCGGTAAAGTTAGCGGATTTCGGATTAGCAATAGAAGTCCAAGGGGAGCAGCAAGCATGGTTCGGATTTGCGGGTACACCCGGCTATCTATCGCCGGAAGTATTGAAAAAGGAACCGTACGGGAAACCGGTGGACATTTGGGCGTGCGGTGTCATTCTCTATATTCTGCTCGTGGGTTATCCGCCATTTTGGGACGAAGATCAACATCGATTGTACGCACAAATAAAAGCAGGAGCTTATGACGTAAGTCCATATTTTTTCAATACTCGAGATTTTTTCATATTAGCACGATTTCTGTCTAATTAAATCTTTTCGACTGTTTCGAACTTAAATATAGGCATGATGATTTCAAAACGTTCTTCTCTGTCAGGTCTATTTTTTTCTCTACAGCTTATTTTAATATGACCATTCTCCACTGAATCGATTTAGACCGTAGGAAGCATCAGTGCTCTCCTATTAGCTAAAGAAAACCCCCCACAAGATCAGAACAACGACAAAACTTCAAAATAATGCTCGGTTGGTATTTAAAAACTTTGACAAAAACTTGAGCATACTGATAAAAGTTATTAAGTTCATAATGGTTCTTTTTTTAAACGTCAAAGTAAAAAATAAAACAAAAATGATGTAGGTAATTCTTAAAATGCTATTATCTCGGAGAATAACGATAAGTATTACTTTTTTTTCACAAAATGATGTCATTTTAACATTTTTTAATAGGAACAGCTATAGCGCCAAGGGTATAAAATATTTTTTTTACATTTCAACTTTGCCACCCTGTATATTTCTTATTATCAATCTATGTATATCAAAATGAAAAAATGTTTGTATGTATGTAAGTCCTTTAAAAACTCTCAAACGGCTGGACCGATTGGGATGAAATGTTCAAAAGTTATTTTAGGGGTGATTTTAGTAAAAAAACTCTCCTACGATAAGGGAGGGTAGGGAATGAAATATAAAAACTGTTAAAAACGCCAATATTAGTGTCAAACTCATGGTTTTTAAGGTTGCTGAGTTTGATCGTGATATCTTCAATGTTGTTAGCACCCCTACGATAGGGATGAGAGGGGGATGAAATTTAAAAACTATCAAAAACGGCTGATATTAGTGTCGAATTTTTGGGTTTTGGGGTAGCTGAATTTGATAGTAACATTCCTAATTTTGTTAGCACCCCTACGAAAGGGGTGGGTAAGGAATGAAATATAAAAACTATTAAAAACGCTGATATTAGTTTCAAATTCATGGTTTTCAAAGTCGCTGAGTTTGATTGTTATATCTCCAATGTTGTTAGCACCCCTACAAAAGGGGTGGGAAGGGGATGGAATAAAAAATATTTTAAAAACGTTTGATAGTGGTATTTCCAAAGAAAGCAAGCCAACCTTCGGGCAGGACAACGTCTGCCGTGTCCGCTAGTATTTTATAAAAGCAAATTGTGTCAGAACGTAATAGTTAGAGACCGAGAATATTTCATTTCACTTTGGGCCATTACTTACGGACCACCTTGTATGGATTATATTAAAGTAGTATGATGGCTGACTGTTGTTGAAGCATCGGGAATGATTAACTATATCTTAAACACTTCAGAAGAAGCTATAAGTAAAGATATTGGAACACAGTATTGGAGAAGATGGAGCAGATGTCTGACTATTGCTGAAGTATTAAGGAAGATTATCTAAAGCTTGAACACTTAAGGAAAAGCTATAAGCAAATGTTTGGACCTTAATATGTACGTTTTTTGCTTGATGATAGACCATTACTATTTGTTTGGAGTAGTATGAATATTGTTGAAGAATTGAGAAAAATTCGTGTCTACTTGAATGAACACAATTTTAACTACAGTATATAAATAAATGAATGAACTTATTTTTTGTGACCAGTAAATTGTTTCCTTGCTTGGTTGCAAAAAAAGCGTTAAGGTGCATTTTATGCTTAACAATTTTGCTAAAAAATCTTGGTCAATAGGTGATATTCTGCTGACTAACTAAAAAAATCTTGGTGCAGTCAGTAATGAGCGGGTCCTCTATGATTTAAAGATATTGGAACACAGTATTGGAGAAGATGGAGCAGATGTCTGACTATTGGATAGTATTAAGGAAGATTATCTATAGCTTGAACACTTAAGGAAAAGCTATAAGCAAATGTTTGGACCTTAATATGTACGTTTTTTGCTTAATGATAGACCATTAATATTTGTTTGGAGTAGTATGAATATTGTTGAAGAATTTTTTGTGACCAGTAAATTGTTTCCTTGCTGGGTTGCAAAAAAAGCGTTAAGGTGCATTTTCTGCTTTACAATTTTGCTAGAAAATCTTGGCCAATAAGTGGTATCCTGCTGACTAACTAAAAAAATCTTGGTGCAGTCAGTAATGAGCGGTTCCTTCATAATTTAAAGATATTGGAGCACAGTATTGGAGTAGTAAGATGGCCGACTATAGCTAAAGTATTAAGAAAGATTATCTATAGCTTGAACATTTGGACCTTAATATATATATATATATATATATATATATATATATATATATATATATATATATATATGTTTGTTGTTTGGTGATTGTGTGCACAATAAGTGTGACTTTTGAGTCACAACGAGGGTATTTTATAGCTTAAACAGGTAGACGACAAAAACATTAACAAAACTACATACAATCAACTTACAGTGGATAATGTGTGCTGTCTAAAACTGGACAAACTATCTCAAACACATCTACCTATCCTATGGCAATATTGGATTTACCAGCGCACAGCCCCATAGTTTTATGCCATGGGTGGTGTAATTATGGCTTGATTTTTGTTTTCAGTATCCCAGTCCGGAATGGGACACGGTCACACCAGAAGCAAAGAATCTTATCAACCAGATGTTGACTGTTAACCCGGCGAAGAGAACCACAGCAGCCGAAGCTCTTAAACATCCATGGATATGCGTATGTATATTTTCTCTTGTATCGTTAATTATTTTTTCGTTACTACCACACAAAAACGAGGGAAGGTTTTCATTTTTTAATAATTAATTATAAACCTGAGAATGCTACGTTCCAAATTTATAGCAATTAAAGAAAGTTGTCAATGAAAAATCAGGAGAAAATTGACAAAATGTCTTTATTCTTCACAACAATGCTCCAATCCACAAGAGTCTCACCATATGGCCCAGAATGCCTCCAAGGGATTATTATGAAAGAAGAACGCTTGGAGCAGAAACAACCATATTCATTTTCAGGCAAAGATTGAATTTTTTTTTAAGAACGAATTCAAAAATTAATAAAAACTTGTAAGAACTTTATTAGGATCGCAAGTGAATTTATTGAAAACATTGTGTTACCAGAATGGGCAGTTCCAGCTATACTTATCTGTTTGTGTTTCTCCCATCGACAGAACGAACCTTCGCGACTCCTTACGAGGTCTAGAAATATCACGGTTCTTCGAAGAGCTTTTTAGATGTTCCAGAGGTTGTGGCAGGAGTATTTAACGTTGACTGTGATGCGAAAGAGACCGGTTTCGTAACAATATTATGCTTATTCTTTCTTCTCACGAACTTCCTCTCGTTTGTAACATTGTGATGAAATATTGTTTTATGTTTTTTTTTCTTGTTTAGCAACGAGAACGTGTTGCTTCTGTGGTTCACCGACAAGAAACCGTGGATTGTCTCAAGAAATTCAACGCTCGTCGCAAACTCAAGGTGAGTTTTTCGAAAACTAAAAATGTAATTAAAAATATTTTGATTTCGTTTATGAATTATAGGGTGCCATCCTCACCACTATGCTAGCTACCCGCAATTTTTCAAGTAAGTTTAGAAGTTTATTTTTAATTACGATAATAAATAAATAATATTGATAACCGTTTTTTTTTTTATTTCGGTGTTTATAAAAATTTGTGAAACGATCGAGACTTCTGAACATACAAAACGAATTTAATTCGGTATGCACGAACATATAAAATTGGTTTGGGGAAAGGTTTAAAGACCTCTTACGTTTTCAATGTGAATAACCAAATTTGATTGATAAGAACCCAAAAATGTATGATTCCGTTAAACTTGGACTATTTAATTATTTTAGAACTGTGCAACTTTGGTTACTGCTCTATTATTTTCTTCTTACTGTCTCTACTGACTTCTGAACTGCTAAAAATGAACTAGCTGGTGATAGGTTCATAACAAAGTCTTTTCTACCCATGTTACTTTAGAGTAGTTCTTACATATTGTTGCTCAACCTAAATATGTTTACCAAATTTTGTTTATAAGCATTCAAAAAATAAATAACTTTTTTGTTATTCTTTATTGATATACTTGTATCATATTTTTGAGATGTTTAAAAACATCATTTGGCTGTACATTTTGTATTATTGCTCTATTGTTTTCTTTGAGCTATCTGCTGACTTTCAGTTCCGAACTGCTAACAATAATCTAGCTAGTGATAGATTCGTAACAAGGTCTATTCTACAAACGTTGCTTTAGAGTAGTCTTTACATGATGTTACTAAACCAGCTAAATTGTTGTACAACATTTTGTTAAAAACATAAAGAAAAATAACTGTTTGATTGTTAAACTTAAACTATTTTAATATTACCATCTTGTAGAACCTCGTTAACCTGTAAAGCGTTGGTTGTTGCTCTGTTATTTTCTTCCCGCTTGGACTGGTTTAACATCGAAAAAGGTGTTTGACACGGAGTGTGGCTTCGCGATGGCTGTTTAAAAGATTTGAAAGAGAGTGCATATGGATTGAGAATGAATTATTTGATGATTCATATTAGCATTATCTGAGGAGGAGTTACAGGCGATGGTTAATATTATTTCTTATCAAGGTCTTTTTCGGAATCTTGTCCGATTTTATTGTGGAGGGGTGTTAGTGAAGGGCCTCGACCTAGGTGTGACCAATCCCGTTGCTTCTCCACTCACCCTGACACTTTAGTCTGTATGCAGTGTTCCTGTTCCCGGCCCGATCTTTTATCAGGAGATCCAAAGGTGGTACGTTGAGGGCTATTTGTAGTTCCTCTGTAGGAGCGGTACTTATTGCCGCCGTTGTAGCCCGTAAGAATTTTCCTTGCAGGCTTCTCAACAGGTTCACAGCTCCGGCTCCTTCCACCCTTGGCCACCAGACTACTGCTGCGTAAGTTAGTGACGGTAGTAATGCGCCTAATGTAACCACAGGCTTACCCTCAGTTTTAGAACCTAGGTTTTTCCCATGGCTCTCATGCATGCCTACAGTCGGGCATACATTTTATTTCTCTTTGCCTTGAGGTGTACGCTCCACTTCAGTTTTGCATCCAGGTGTACGCCTAGTTACCTACTTCACTGAAGCGGAGTATTTCAGTTCCTGATTCCATAGCCTCAGAGGGCTAATGGGTTCAGGTTTGTATTTTCTGGTAAAGATCACGGCTGGGGTTTTTGACGGGTTTACCGTTAGCTCAACTTCCGTGCACCAGTTTTTCGTAATTCTGAGTGTTGGCAGGAAAACAAATGAATGGCGCCCTGCATTACTTAAGGAGCAGTCAAAACTTGTCCAAAAAGGCACGAAAATGTTGGGCATGGCAGAAAAAGCATACAAGTAAGATCAACGCTGCGGAGATGAGCAGCCTGAGAATTGTATAGCCGGAGTGACTCTGATTGATAAAGTAAAGAATAGTGGGAATTGGTGGGAAAAAAGATGTGGTAACAAAAATAGATAGTTTGGACACATAGAGAGAATGGATGAAAGAAGATTGATGAAATAGATTTACAAGTGTGAATGGGCAAGTCGTTAGAGGTCGACTTGGGCGAACATATTTCTACCCTTATTGCTTTAGAGTGGTATATATTTACATGGTAGAAAGGTTTCTACTGAACCACCTAAATTATTTTGGCAAACCTTAAGAGACCAAAACAAAATAACTTTTGTTATTCTATATTGTTAAATTTGAACTATTTTATTATTATTATGATAGTTTAAAAACTAGTACAACTTTTTGCTTTATTATGCTCTTTTAACTGTCTCTGCTGATTTCTAATACTAAAATTGACTTGCTGGTGATAGATTCGTAGCAAATTTTTCTTTATTGTTCTGTTGTACAGAGTTTTTTCATATGGTGTTATTTAACCACCTTTATTGTTTTACCAAAGTTCAGAAATAAAAAAAATATTAGTTTTGTTATTCTTTATTGCTATAAATAAATATTTTATATTAACGATCCTTTATAAGTTCACTTTACACAACTTATTTTATTGCTCTATTATTTTCTTGGAACTGTCTCTGCTGACTTCCAATTATGAAATGCTAAGAATTGACTAGCAACTTACAGTTTCGTCCCTTTTACCTATATTGATTCAGCGGGTTCTTTACATGATTAATCCCATCCTAAATTGTTTCAAGTGTGTGAAAAAATGGTTAGTTTTTTTATCAAACAGTTGTCATTACTCAATGAATTGGTAATTAAGGGAAAAAACTGTTATTGCCTTGCATAAATAAATCCATACTTCATAAAATACCCATTCACTTTTCATTTATGTAGTATTGTGGTCTACATTGTCTATGTATGGGGTGAGTGGTAGTTTAATACGAGCACTGAAATCACTTTACGAGGATTCCACTGCTTGTGTCAGGATAAACGGAGCTTGCACGGACTGGTTTAACATCGAAAAAGGTGTGAGACAGGGATGTGTGGCTTCGCCATGGCTGTTTAACTTTTACATAGACAATTGTTTAAAAGATCTGAAAGAGAGTGTCTATGAATTAAAAATGAATGATTTGATCGTCAAATGCCTTCTTTGCGCCGATGAGTCATATTAGCGTTATCTGAAGAGAAGTTGCAGACGATGGTTAATGTTATGCATGATGCCCTGAAAATCAAAAGCATGAAAATAAATGTGAGCAAAACGAAAGTAATGGTTTTTAAAAGAGAAGAAAGCATGATAAACTGTGGAGTTTCGATTGGTGGAGAAAGAGTGGAACAAGTAAATGAATTTGTGTACTTGGGTTCAAAGTTTACGAGAAATGGAAAGTATGACAGTGACATTGAGCGAAGTGAAAGAAAGTGGTCTCTGCCTACCCCCATGGGAAAAAGGCGTGACTTTATGTATGTATGTATGTCATAAAATACCCATTAACTTTTCATTTATGTAGTATATTAAAGCCAATAATGTATTATTGATGAACTGAAAAATACTTAACTCCTCGCGATCCATTGACGGGATCAATTAATAGACAGTTAATTTTTTTTTAGCTCTCTAAGCTATTGACATTTATTACCTGCAATTGTGTCTTATTAAAATGAGCGAGGCTCCTGATTTTATATGCCTGTCTAGTTATTTCCGAAACGTCCGAAATAGAGGCTACCTTGTTGCTCTTTTACCTTTATATAGCAGAATACCACAATTGTAGAGTGACTCATATTTTTAACTTAGACTTTTGCGGGTCCGAGGAAAATGGAAATCGACGAGTTATAGGCGTGTAGTTATAACTATATTATTAAAAATTATCTTCAGCATTTTAGCACGAATTAGATATTACAAAAATTCTTTTCTTTTCTTTTCACTTGCTACGGTTCTTACACACATCTTTTGCTTCCTCTACTTTCATCAGTGTTCTCATACATGCTCGTCGGTTGTTGGTACTTTTGACCTGGCCTTTTTCAAAACAATGTTGATCTGATCGAGATATGTTCTCCGAGGTCGACCTCTACCGACTTGTCCATTTACACTCACCTTATAAATTTGTTTCGTCAATCTTCCTTCATCCATCCTTTCTACGTGTCCAAACCATCTAAGCATTCCTTTATCTATCTCACATTTTCTTTTACACCACAGCGTTTTCTTATCTCACTATTCTTTACTTCATCCAACCGAGTCACTCCGGCTATACTTCTCAGACTACTCATCTCCGTAGAATTAATCCTATTTTCATGCTTCTGCCAAACCCAACATTCACTACCATACATAAGTTTAGGAACCAACACACCTCTATGCACAGCCAGATGTGCCTTTTTTGACACTTGCAGTGCCCCATTCATGTGTTTTCCTGCCAACACCCTTCGCTCAATGTCACTGTCATACTTTTCATCTCCAGTAAACTTTGAACCCAAGTACACAAATTCATTTACTTGTTCCACTCTTTTTTCCTCCACAGTTTGTCGAATAAGTTTAATACGAAAAAAATGTTACATATTATGTCTTCCAAAAAGTATAAAGGACAAATTTAAAACAATTTAAACAATTTTTTATGAGTTATCCCACTTATCTCTGACATGACTTGAAGAAAAATAATTTACATAACTAAATTGATAAAACACGTTTATAGTTTTATGTCAGGTACATTCAAATGTATCACATATTTTTTCTATATCCCTGTTATAAACTGTAATAGTCTTTTGAGATGATGGTAATAGTAATAAATAGATAAGCATAATTCAAAAATCAAAAGTAAAAATCTACACAATGTTACTACCTCACTAACATTTATATTTTGTTCTCTGGCTCAAAGACGTTCAAACACATTTCTGATCATGGTTTTTTCTTCGGGCGTTAAATTGTGACATTTCCTTTTAATATACGGTTTACTATTCTCGCTGATATTTATTATTTGTCACCAATTTAATTGAAGCTAAATTACTTCCATTCACACTTCTAATTATGTTAAAGATCAACGAAAAAATAGAAATAAACAAAAGAAACTTCTCGATAAGTACTGCACGTAAAAATATACAATCAAAACTAAACGTAAAAACGCCTTCCCATAATAATACAACAAAATTCCCCTACTAGCACTTCTATAAATCTGCTTTGGCGATAAAATCCAAGACATAAACCACCTGATCAATGGCGTTGTTGCCAATGACGTAGCTTTAATTTGCGACGTCATTGTTGATCTCGTCTATTATCTACTGTTAGAGAAAGATATAAACTACAACCATGTAGATACCTTTAAGTTGAATCATACATGCTGACAACGTTTCATTTTGCATCGAGTTTAGAAGACATTTGAACAGTTTAAAAATAAACCAGGTTAAATTAACGAAAATATTTCAACAAAATGAGATATATAATGTATAAAATATATATATATAATATATAAAAATAAAGTTTTTGTAAAAGATTAAACAGTTTTTGTTAAAACCCACTTACTTTTTTAGTAACTAATACTGAATCTTTTTCTTTTTATCGGTATTCTAAAACTTAACAATTATTAAAAACAACTTTTTGGTACAGGGTAAACGTCTAATTTGATTGGCCTATAAAATCGCTCTACAATATGAGTCACTCTTTACAATTGTGGTATTCTACTATAGAAACGTTAAAAATGGTTTAGGAAGACCTGATTCCTGATTCCACGATAATGTTAATTAATGAAAACGTAACATCAAGAATTTTTTATTGCAATTACCCTTAACTAATAAAAATGTATATCATGAAACTTCTTCGCTTATTTCGTTTATTTTAATTTGTGTGGGATGATAAGAGACTTGATTAAATGTTGTGGATTTTGTTCGAAATTTCTTATTACGGCTTCAAGATGCGTTTGCGAGGCCGCAGGTATGGACTAGCCACAATTGACTGTCGAAAAAAATGTATATAAATAAAATACAAACCAACATCCATATTTATTCAAAAAAATTAAGTCAACCTGATCCTATTATTCTAGGTTATCAAACTTATGCTATCATAACATCAAGCTTCTACCCGTCTGTCAACAATTATTTTTTTGCAATGTTTAGATGATCATTCACTATGAGTTTCGGTATCCAAAATATGATAAGGTTAAAATAAAATTAGGTTTACTCACTGCACAAAATATTAACTCCCCTGCGGATTTTTCCATAACCATTACCAACTTCCAACAATTGACGATGACTTCGTTTCAACGAAAACGAGAAAATTTTTAAACCGCCATTTAACAAAACTTCGTACCTTGTAGATTGTAGATAGTAGGGTGGGTCGTGAAGGCCATGCTGCCCCTCAAGCACTTCGACCTATCAGATCTTTTGTGCATAACCCTTAATCTATTCGAGGCCCGGGATTCCAAGACTTCGAATAAAGTTTATCAGTTTCCTGTGGGCTAAGTTTCTGACATCGAAGGGCTTCAGGAAAGCCCCTTCCAGAAACTTAATCCTCTTGCAGAAAAGCGCTGGGAATTCGTAAAGCAAATGTTCTGCAGTTTCAGCGAAGTTCTCGCAGTAGCGGCAACTATCACTCTCTGTTTTGATCATTTTTTTAAGGTCATACCTCAGAGGGCAGTGTCCAGTGAGTAGTCCCGTCACCAGTTTCAAGTCTTTTTGTCCAACTCGAAAATCTGTTTAGCATTTTTTGGCGAAAGACTTACAAGCCCTTTTGCTTGCCTTTGTCCTGGCACTTTATGCCAGTGAGATTTTATTTCATCTGTTTCCCAACGTCGAACCTCTTCTTTTAAGTGGGCTTTGGAAAGTCCACAGAAGGGCTCTGGGCCGAAAAATTTTGTTTTGCCCCTTCTTTGGCAAGGCAATCTGCTTCTACGTTGCCTTTAACTCCCTTGTGACCTGGAACCCACATCAGAGTAACCTAATTGTTTGCTGCCAGTTGTCTCAGGGACTGTTTACAGTCCCAATTTAGCTTAGACTCACATGTGTATGACTTCAGAGCTTTTAGTGCTGCTTGGCAATCTGATAAAATATAAATTTCTTTCCTTCGGGTGTTTCTTTCGATGCACTCCTGGGCACATATCTGTATGGCATGTAATTCTGCTTGAAAGATGGTTCGTACCTTACAATTTTATTATACATCGGAAATCCACAAATAAATTTTCGTGTTAGTTTTGACAAATATCAATATTTGCATTTCGAAATCCACTTCAGTTTTAAAAATTATTGAAAATATTATATATCTAACACGTTCTTGAAATTTTGAGAAAGCCGGTCATCACTGATCGGAAGGACGTTCAACTTGGTAGGTGGCTATCAAAAGAGGCCCGTCGAGAGTCGATCGTTCACAAATCGATATATCCTCCCAAAATTCATGCCTCATAAATGTTTATCGTTCTATGGTCCACTTCTTATTAGTTAAAAATACTAATTGAGGATATTTTGTTAAATATAAATAATTAGCTATTGCCCGCGTAGAGGTCGAAAATGGTTCTAATAGGATTTTTAATTGGTTTATTACAATGTTAATTTTGTTATAAAATAAAATAAAATAATTTTTTTTTTATATTTTATGAACATGAAACTCGGCCTTTGATCTAGTGAAAGTGACACGGGGATATTATCTTTTTACGAAATCGAAATACTACACCTACCACAGTATTTCATTGTAAGCAATATTTTTTGTTTATCCTTCGGGTGCTATAATCACCAGGCTTACTCTGGAGCATGCCACATACAACTAGCCGTGGAAGAAGCAGCTTTCTCTCAAGTCCACTCACGCTACCCTAAGAGTTTGACCTTGAGCTTTGTTTATGTTTATGGCGAAGCAAACGTTTATAGGAAACTGCACTTTCTTGAATTCGAAAGTGGTAATTGGATGATGTTAGGGGAATCCTAGGAATAAATACAGACTCTCCTCGAAAACAACCTGTCAGTATAGTTGCCTCGATTACATTGCGATGCTATTTTTTCACTTGCAATGTGGTGCCATTGCATATTTTTGGCGGATTTATATTGCACAGCAACATAAATGGCGCGCCAACTGTCAATTTGAATATGTGAGTTGGGAGATCGGGAGGCTTCAATGTATTCAGGAACTCGATCGGATAATGAATGGCATCATCGGTGTTTATCACTGAGTCGACTGATTTATATTGACATTCGCCCCCTTTTAATGATCTCAAAAGTATTTTATATATGACTGGGGCTTGTTCGTTTTTTGGTGTTAGGATGGCACGTTCGCATAACCATTCTGCAGGTTTATCGTGAATATTATTAATGTTTGGGTAAATTTTAGCTATAAGCTCTTCTACAGTAAAAACAATTGTACCTTACTTTGTAGGAAGAATTATATTATTATCCAGTTCCAGTTTCCTACTTTAAGCAACAGGTCTGACAACTGTCCGGCAGTAACATCTCCCCTAAGATGGACTCTCTTATTTTTGGTAATGCTTAGTTTTGTCACTGAAGGCCACAAATATTCTTTTATATTTGACATTCCAATTAGTATTGCATTGCACCAAGCTTTTATGTGAGTTCAATATTTTTTGAATAAAATCGGATTGAGTTTTTAAACATGTGTCAAAATAAAATGTAATTTAAATCAAAAATCTCCCCCTAGAGTGGGGAGAGATTATAGAAAGGAGATGATTGTGGACCCGCTTTTTGAAAAGTTGCAGGTCATAGTTTTCTGGAAAACTGATTTTGGAAGCCTGTTCCATTTCGTAGCAGCCCTATAAAAAAGGATTCTTGATGGAGATTGGTCCTTGTAGTGTCAATCTTGAGAGTAAATGGGTGAGACTGATCAGCGTGCCGAGTTCTTCGGCCGAATGTGGCCAGTGGTGGTACAAGAGTTTTTATTTTTCTGGAGTTTACTTATTGTTAGCAAGTCAGCTGCTTATGATCTATAAGGCGCAGATCCGACCTGTACTGGAGTACTGTTCCCATATTTGGAGTGCAGCACCTAAACATATCCTAAAGCTACTGGATTCTGTCCAAAAAAGGGCAATTCGTCTCGTCGGTGATGCCTCGCTTACAAACTCGCTCACTTGTCTGGAACACCGTAGAAAAGTTGGCGATTTGTCTCTATTTTATAGATATTTTCATGGGCGATGCTCTTCTGAAATATCAACAATCGTTCCTCCTTTGCCTTTGGCAGTATCTTCGAGATTAACCCGTCAAGTTCAGGGAGGTGTTCCCCGAGGCATACAACCTCCAGAAATTTAAGAAGAACACCAACTCCTACCTTCTTTCCCTTGGTTCCCACGATGTTCTCTGAACATTACAGGATATCCCTTTTCGTGGGAACCAAAACATAAAAAAAAAAAATTTTTTTTGCATTTATTCATGTTAAGTTTTAGACCCATTTCAGTGCTGCTTTGCGCGACTGCCTGAAGAAGTTTTTGTAAATCTTCCGCAACTAGTCGCCAGCATAAGTTACCGTGTCATCTGCTTAGCGCAGCGTAGCACACACAGTATATAATCTTACGTGATAAACACCTTGGTACGCCTTCGTGACACGAAGAATGGGCCGGTACGGTCGCGGTATTAATACAAATGGATTTCGAGTAAATTGGAATTTAATCCGGGGAAAGAAAATTCGAAAAGTCGATGGGATTATTTTCATTTTCTCATTTTTAATGCTTCCCGCGCGCAGAGAGCGGTTCGAAAGGGTGATGTTGTTAAATTTTTTTCCGTTTTGTATTTTTCACATTTTAAATTTCTTCATCTTGAAAATTACATTTTTTGTTATTACCGTCGTAAAATTACAATTAGATCAATAGCAGGACAATAAGCAATTTGAATGTTTTATAGAGACACGTAGGAGTATCTTCCAATGAAAAGACTCCTTTGTATATTTAAGTACTAGACCGCTTATCTATGGCAATAATAATTAATAATACGGCATAAAATATAAACGCAACTAAGCAAAGATGCTAAACCGGGCGAAAGATCAAATGATTTTTTGATTTATGTGTGGGCATTTAAATGGGTTTGATTATATTGTTGCCACTATCGTTGCTCAAATTATTTAATAACATTGCTGTGTGATCGAGGCTTACGCTGCCACGCCTTTTTTTTGGTTCTCTAAAGAGTACTCTGCTAGTGGTCTCTCTACTGGCGAATTATGCCCGAGCTCAGCCGTAGAGGGTAGAAGAAAAAAAATCTAAAAGTGAGCCGCGCCACCGACTTAAGACGGTACAAGCCGGAACCCCTAGGTCTTGTAGGCACCAGCAGAGCCACGCGAAAAACAACAAACAATTATGGTGAACTAGATAAATAAAACTATATTTACAATTACTGCAATATATTAATTAAGTAAAAATGATGTTCTGATTTCTTTACAATAAATTCTGTATTTTCGTAAAGTGGTTTAAACGAATTTAATACACTTTCTTAAAATAATATTTAAATTAATTTTAACAATCTTCCAGACAGTAATAAAAACCTAATGAGGTACAAAAGAGAGTTAAAATACAAAAAAAAACAACAAAAAGAAAATGTTGGTTTTATATAAAATTCCTGATAGCAAAAGATTAACACAACAAAAAAAAGAAATACCAAATAAATGGACTTGCTACAAGAATAATATTTTGAAACCCTTACAATAACCACATAAATTATATTCAGTGATATATAAATTCAGATTCAGCTTGGAGCCAGTACAAATTTAACGAAAAATAATTTGGTTACTTTTAAACTATTGAAAACTTCATTGGGACGTCACTGGGAGCAGGTACAAATTAAATGAAAATAACTTGTTACTTTTAAATTATTGAAAACACTTAGATCAAGCACATAATAACTGATAAGTTGATAAAATTAAATTCCATACCATGTAACCAATTGAAAACCTCACTGAGACGTCACGGTAACATCGATGATCCAAGAACCGAAACACCAAGTAGTATTATCATAATAATTTCTACTAAGAATTCTCTTTTACGCAAGCAGCTTGTTTTCGATGGTTAGTTCTGAGTTTCGACCAATCAGCTAGAAGATTTGTCCGAATTTAAATCCAAGTTGTTTTCTTTTGGCAAATATACAATGTTTGCCAAGTTAAGCGTCTATCGAAGTTTATGCTTAGGTATTTTACACTAGTTGCCTGGTGTAGCTGTGTTTCGCTGAGTGTGACTGGTGGGCATTCTTCTCTTTCCATTGTTAAAGTTTACTTGGCTTGGTTAATTATAATTCTCCATTTTTTTAGCAAAATTTCTATTTTGTTTAGGTTGTCTTGGAGATTTTCTGATGCAGGGTTTTAATGTGAATCCAAGAATACAGTATCGTCCGCAATAGTTGCAACTTTTGTGTTTCTACTAGGAGGAAGATCTGCAGTATGGAGTAGATAAAGTAGAGGTCCTAGTACACTTCCCTGTGATACACCAGATTTAATCAAATGCAGATGCGTGTACTCATCTCTTTGCTTTGCCAGAAAATGTCAGGTAGGACTTGAGCAAGGGAAAGAAGGGGTGTGGTAGCTGTGTTTTTTAACTTTACTTCCATTTTGTATTTTTTACATTTTAATTTTCTTTCTCTGGAAAATTACATGAAAAACGTAATTTTCTGTTTTCGCGAGGAACTTTTATTTCGAAATCGTTTAATAAATCGGTGAGAGACAAATATAGTGGGCGATGCAATGAAGCGATGCCTTTGTGTTGGATCTCCCTGTACGTAAAAAATTAATTTCGACAAAGACTGGTCGAATAATAATGCTGTATTTCCGACGTTGTGAAAAATTTTCCAGCTTAGTTATGCCTACAAAGTGGAGAAAAAAATTGCGTATGCACATTTTTGGCTCCAAAAAAATTTCAGAAGTCTTGAAATAAATAAAAATTCACAAATTTTTATAAAACCAATAATAGTCAATGTTAAAATAACTTTTTAAAGAAAAATACATTAAGATTTACGACACTCGCACACGCACACACACATTCCACGCGCAATGATTTACAAACCAAATTAGATTTTTTCTGTTATTTTTTTTATAGTTTATACTTTCACATAAAATATCCACTTGTTATATTGTTTCAGGAGGTTTTTTCATGATTATTTTTCACTCTCTTAAACATTTTTCAACGCCTTCGAGGCTGAATTTAAATTTTTTTCATATCTATAACGGGTGTCCCAAAATTTTTGTGCAAAAGACGATATTTTAAAATCAATTAAACAAGTTTTAAGTTGGCGTCATTAATTTCGGTGTGACGTTGCGTCTGATAGCTTTAATTAGAAAAATGTTTATTCTGAATTCCACCCTTAAAATTAACGTCGATACTGATGGCGTGAATAGCAGTAAATGGGATCACAATTCAATACGTACGTCTAAAAAATTATGGCACACCCGGTATACACTTTTTAGATGAAAGATTAATATATTTTTAATAAAAAATTTTCGTTTACAATGTGATATTTTACAGTTGAAAAAGTATAGCGACCATTAAATATGATTTTGATTAGTAGGTAAAAAAGGCGTTTTGATTACCGTACAAAATATGCCCGACAGAAAATCACTCGACTAAAAATATTGAAAATTTAATAATAACATAATATGTATATCATAAATTAACCTTACCGTCGTTAACATAATAAACAATTACCAAAAAAATGTTTACATCACTCACTAATGATTTCCATAAAGGGGAGTCTATTAATTTTGGAAATAGCAAATATTTTACCAAAGATTTACATGAAGGGGAGCAAATAGAGTCTATTAATTTTGATAATAGTAAATATTTTACTTAAGATTTTTATAAAGGGAAGCAAATTAAGTCTATTCAACGATTGTGTGATGTAAAAACATCAACAATATAATATTGCTCAAAACGATAAATACTAGATTATTGATAATAGCCATAGACATATAAAGGATAGACCGCGGGTCCCAATGCGGAGAGTTAGCTTCCGATAAGAGAGAGAGAGAGAGATAGTTGTCCCGAGTGTTGTTTCGCTCTCTCTCTCTCTAATGGGCGGGGCCTACGGTCGCGCGTGCGCGCAGGCACCGAAGGGGCACCGCCGATCATGGCAGGCTGAGCAGTAGAGGGGCAAGTAGGGGAGTCGGCTGGTAATAGAGTGTTATGTTTTGATTATCCCAGTTTTTGCTCGAGCTAAATATTTTAAAGATTTGCCTAATGATAATTATTGCAATGATAGCGAGCAAATTATCAAGCGGTTTACCAGTAGACTACACAGTATGTAGAAACTTAAACTATCGAAACCTAATTGTTATTTAAAAAATTCAAAAGCTTTAAATATAAATATTCGTTCGTATTTTCGTCCATATCTACCTAACCTTGACTAAATTAATAAATCCTGAATGCCACCCTTCGAATAACTCAACAAAATTTGATCGTTGCGTCATCTTTGGTAACTTTTTGAACTGTTAGTTAGGATTTATCGAATATTGATATCGATAATCGTATGTATTTGTACATGCGTAGTAGTATGATTTCAGTAATTTCACCTGTTTCTCTGGCACAAGTCTGTGTTTTTGAGGTTATTTATGTTATTTGTGTTATTGTTATTAACCAAATTAGTGAAAATGCCTCTTCAATTTATACGATCACAAAAGGGTCATAATCTATTATTATTTGAAGGGATGACGTATTGTAAAAAGCGTTACAACATAATTGATATATCCTGGCGGTGCAATGTTGATCCAAAGTGTCATGTTATCATATATACAGATACTGACAGCAAAAATGATTCGGGGATATTTTGTCGCGGGGATGTTTTGTCCGGGGATCAAAACGCGTGTCACCGATAAAGAAAACCAAGTGTTAAAAAGTCTCCGTTTTGAAACTTTATTGTTTTATGTTCAGGAGTATTTGAAGTGGCTTACCGAGTCTACAGGGGTCAAAAAACAAGTTCGACATAACGTATAAATATGATGTAGATACAAAGAAATAGACGAAAGAGCCACTTAAAATAGTCCTGAAGGTGAAACGATGAGATTTCGAAACGTGGGCTTTTAGCACTCGGTTACCTACCAATGTATTATAACAATTAAAATAGTATTTTATGCTACGAAAATATGTGTAATAAGGAAAATTTGAAGTTTTTTTTTAAATTCATTTGAAAATCGTTTCTTTTTATATTCCTACCAAAAAGTGAATAAATAACAAAAAATAATAATTAATAAATTGTGGGCGTATGGGGTGATAAAATTTAATTTGTTTCGGCTTGTTTTGAAACAAAATTTGGAATTTATTTTTCGATTGAGTTAGGATTATATAATACACATATTTACGTAACACATTCTTTACTATCGTTTGTTGAAATTTAATCCATTATTGATAGTGTAATAATATTTATGAGTGAAAAAATATGTTAATATTCGCTAAAGTTATTTTTTAAATGTGTATTCATTTACGTAAAATATGAGGACAATAAAGTACTAGGACATTCATATTGTGAAAGGCTTTCGCGGCTATCGTTTATTGGTGAATGGTTTTGCGTGTATTTTGGCCGTCGTAAGTCTGAGTTATACTCGACGTTTCGCCATCTCGAGTGGATGGCATATTCGGGAGATGTTATGTCTGCTTTTTAAGGCTGACGGTTTGTGACATTTGTATGTCACGATCGCAGGTTATATACGTTTTGGTGGGCGGGCATATTTGAGGGCTGTTCAGGAATTGTTCACAATCCGGAGATTCATTCTCTTTATGTTTCTAAGGAAGCAGCGTTTTATTTTTAAGTACAGGTACCCATGTTCTGTTGATTTTAAGTGTTTTCTCAAATTTATTAAAGTTCTGCTGGTGTTTATGTATTTTATCCGCTTCTCTATAAAGCCTTGGGTACATTCCTCGAGTGACAGATACGATAGGCTGGATTATAGGAGAATATAACATCAAAGCTATCTTCAAGCCATCTAAGAAGATAGATTATCGATTATAGATTATAAGATAGATTATCGTATTCCATACACTTGTGTCCAAGTGTCAGTAAAAAGACCTACTCATGTTCAGTAGTTTTTCCGATCTGTGTTTTTGTCGGTTCTTTGATGATGTTGTCCCATACTGCATGAGAGGGGCTTCTTTTCACCGCTCTCTTTGTTTTCGTTTGACCCAGTCTCGTATGCATCTTCGGATCTAAGATTTAGTAATCCCGAGTGCGAGTTCTGGGTTAATGTATAGAGCTCATGAGAGCCCTTTCCTGCTAGTTCTTCCCGGCATTACCATACCAGTCTTAATGTTACTTTCGGGTTCATCAGAGCTTTTAGTGACGCCTATATGTCTGTGCATATGTTGATCCGTGCGTTGCGCACCTCCCCCAAGTTTTTTTATCTTGCGCATTGCAGGATAGCATACATTTTCGCCTGAAATACAAAAGCGGTATTCCAAGCAAATTATCTGCCTACGGTCTCCCAACCAAGTTGCGCCAATGGCTCATGAGCTTCATGCAAGATTGCTCCTTACATGTGGCAGTTGACGGTATTTCTTCTGATGCGTTTAAAACCAATGCTGGGGTCCCCCAGGGTTCCATCCTGTCCCCCACCCTATTTCTTTTACACATCAACGACCTCTTTAAAACTACCACGAAGCCCATTTTCAGTTTCGCGGACGACAGCACACTTGTCTCAACTTTCACATCTCATCGATCACTTTCTGTGAATGATACAAATAGACTCAGACAGGAAAAGGTTGACTTCATCAATAAAGATCTTCAAGCAATCGTCGAGTGGGGAACCAACAATCTTGTTCAGCTCAACGCCCAGAAAACACAAAGCGCCACGTTTTCCAAGAAAGTAAATTCCTCAAATCATTTCATCACAATGTCCGGAAATATCCTTGAATCAAGTCCCTCCATCTTGATTTTGGGAGTCACGGTGTCTAATAATATTTCTTGGCATGACCATGTTGCTAACATCGCAAAGTCAGCAAGCCAGAGGCAAGGTTTTCTGTAGAAAGCTAGAAAGTTTTTACTCCTGATCAACTGTTGACGACGTACAAGGCTCAAATCCGACCTCTACTGTCGTCTTCTAGATTCCATTCAGAAAAGGGCCATGCGGTTAATAAACAGCTCAATTCTCACAGATACCCTTCACCCATTAGAACATAGAAGAGTTGCAGACCAGGCATTACTTTACAGATATTTCCACGGCAGATGCTCCAGGGAAATAAAAACTCTTGTACCACCATTGGGCACATTCGGCCGAAAAACTCGGCACGCTGATCAGTCTCACCCATTTACTCTCAAGATTGACACAACAAGGACCAATCTCCATCAAGAATCCTTTTTTTACAGGACTGCTACGGAATGGAACAAGCTTCCAAAATAAGTTTTTCCAGAGAACTATGACCTGCAATTTTTCAAATATTTCTATAATCCCTCCCCTTTCTAATTGCGACTATTTTCAATGAAAAAAATCAATACCTTTCTTGGTCTTTTATCCGTTTGTATACCTAATCCTTTTTTCAGGTTTGCCCTTAGTGTGGTCATCTGTCCATTCCCTTTGATCTTGTATATTCACCTCGAAGTTAGTGTTGAAAAAGTACATAGGAGACATGTAGTCCGAGAATGTTCTTTCCTACTATATCTTTTGTTATGATCCGATCTATTGCTCGTGTTTTGTTGCCTTAGAAGTCCCATTCTTGCTTCCCCCATGATTGTTATGTCGATCGGGGAAGGGAGGTCGAGCAGTGCTTCCATTGCTGCTGTTGGTGTTATTTTTATAGCCCACGTTATGCTAAGGCAGGCAAGTTTTTGTACCTTGCTTAACTCGGTCGCGGCTATTTTTTGGGTTATCTTTGGCCACCATACCAAGGATGCTTGTGTGATCACAATATTGTATTTTCTATTTTAGTCAGTCGCCTGTTTTTTTTCGGAATTTATTTTTTCATTCATCTTATGCTATCACTCCATCGCTTCCTAATACGTCCCTTACTTTTTCCCATCGGTGATTTCTCTTAAGCGATTTTTACGATTTTTCCGTTGGGCATTTTATATATGTATATATATATATATATATTTTTTTTTTATAATATTTTTGATCTTCTCGATAATATCTTGCGTTGTTCATCTATTATAGACTAGTTTTATCGCTTTCTTAAATAGAACTCGGTTGAACGCCTTTTGGAGATCGATAAAACATATAAACGCTGGTTTGTTATATTTAACTTTTCGGCTATTTGATAAATATGGCGTCTGCACATGACATGCCCTTTTTAAATTCTTGATGTTCGTCTTCTAAAGTATTAGTGTATTTATTTTATCTGTTAATATTTTGGTTGCTAGCTTAAGGGTAGTGTGTAGTAAATTAATCCCTCTGTAATATGATGGATCATGTTTCTCTCCTTTTTTAAACATTAATATTGTCGTGCTCGACCTCCATTCATCCAGTTTTTTTGTGTTCTAAACTTTTTTTTTTAACATCCCAATTTTATTACAATCTGCCTACATTTCACAAAAGCGTGTAAGCATTAAGTAATATTTATAATGACATGTTGCGAGTACATCCACTGATATGCCGCTTTTTTTTTATATTTTTAGTTACACTAAATCACTGGGCACTTTTCGTTTTAACATACGCACTGCACATAACTTCTGCATTAACTTCCTGGCAAGATGATTTGGGTGCACTCTCAGTCTATTCTTGTATTTTTTTATACGTGTCCTTATTTCTTCTTTGATGGGAATTATTTCACAGTCACAGATGTATGGCATTATTGGTGATGTACCACGGTACATTGAGAATCATCCGTAGCACTTTTGACTGAAACCTTTGTATGATTTCTGTATTGGAATTGGCAGCTGTTCTCCATAGCTCTATCCCGTATGTCCATAAAGGTTTTAATACGGTTTTTTAAATCAGTAGGTTATTTCGTACTGTTAATTGGGACCACCTGCCTATTAGCCAATATAGATTTCTTATGTCCTAATTGTTTTCTTTTGAAAAATATATATGTTTTCCAGATCAGTCTTTTATCTAAGTGAATTCCGAGATATTTTACATCCTCTTTTTGTGGTACTTGTTTGTTATTAAGACATACGGGTGGACAAGTTCCTCTTCGGGTCGTAAATGGTATATGCACCGATTTTGACTCATTTGGTTTAATTCTCCACTTCTTTAACCATTTTTCAACTTCATGTATGTTATTTTGCACAAGTTCTGAAGCGGTGGTTGGATTTGTGTTTGAACATAAAATTGCAGTGTCATCAGCAAATGTAGCAGTTGTTGTGCCAGGTGTTCTTAGCTTAAACGTTGAAACTTAGCTATTCTTGTTTGCAAGCTGATTTTTTAAGGACAACTCAGCTCATGTATAAAAAATCGCATATGCCACAGTGCAATTGTCACTTTGACAGCGACAATAGTTAGCTGCAACTTTTACAGCGAAAAATGCCATAGTTGTTTTTTCACTTATTCATTTGTTTATCAATTATTGCGGTGTTGGTTGCCAAAATAAATAGTTTGACATGTTTGTCAACATTTTATTGAATTTCTAAGCACTAACAATGGGTCGATTCGGTGAGTCTACAAACGCCGAAATTAGTCAAATTGTTAATACCTGTGTGCCTATTAATACAGAGATGCAAAAAGATATAAATTTGAGCCAGATACTTTCATCAAGAATTTGATTGTAATATTGTAAGATTGGGCATTTAATATGCGAAAAGCTAACGAAGCAGAGTACAAAGAAGCGGTAGTTCAAACAATTTGGAACACCAAAAAGAAATTATTCCACATTTTGGCGTTTGAATTAGCTCGGCGCGGAGGAGAAGTAGCCTACTGCAAAACCACTTATTTCGTATCTGAAATTGAAAATGATGGAAAAGAAACTGGACGTATCGAGTATAATCCTCTATTTTCGGCGGTATCAATAAATTATGTGACAGCAAATGGATTACGCCTAATATTTTAAAGGAATATATTTGCGAATTTACAAGTTGACAAAGATTATCATTCGAGCATTATTTAATCAATTCGTTTGGAAAAAGAAAAAACTTGCAACATCTACTACACAAACGATTAGCTGTGGCACCCGCAGCGTTATCACTGTTCCTAGTATGAATTTCAATAACTGCGTTTTTAATAATTGTAGATTCAAATAAAAATGTGTTTATTTTTAATGTTTTATAAATATTGTTTGCATTGATATGTTTCTAAATTTCTTATTCATTAAATTGTCCTGCCGAATTACACTCGATGTTTGTATTGATATCAGGTAAATTCGTGTTGTTCAAATTCTAAACTGTTTCCTTTAGCAATTTGACTCGAAAAACTGTCAGCCTAAAAACGCTTCACCTTCGAGGTCGCGTTTTTAATAGTTGACAGTTTTTTTCGTCTAATTTCTAGGCAACAGTTTTTCATTAAACAACCCAAATTTACCCGATAAAATACAATTTTCTTGTGCAATTATAAGTGAGTAATATGACAAATCATTGTAAGATTTTAAGATAACTAGTCCTAGTACTTTATCGACCCACCTCGTATGTTACTAGCAGTAACTTTTGTGGAGAACAATATTATTACACTATTCATATTCACTCCCAGTCGAATCTCGTATTTGTTTTTCTAATCGACCACTTGTTGTTTATTTTCTGATCCACTTACGCAATAGTAAGAGGTAAATATTTCCAGAGTTCCTTCCGTTTTATTGTGCTGATCAGTGTATTTTTTGACTATTATTAAGAGTATTGTTTTATTTCTAGAATATTAGTTACCGTAGAAACGAGAGTACTTTTAAGGCTGAAGCTTATTTGGATCTTTACAAACAGAAACAAAGTAGTCAGTTAATATTAATTTTTTTGTTTATTCTTGTGGCATTGTTACGTCGTTTTCATGCACAAACGAAAAACATAATTTTAAGCAAGGGAAGCCGCTTTACCGAACGTTTTTCGATCAAGGCTATTTCACTTATTTTCTATTTTGAAATTTAATGCTCCCATTTACACAACTTACGTTAAATAAAATATTTATGGCAGCTTTTTGTTTGCGAAACATCTCTGGAAATTAACTTTTGACGTTAATATCTACTCTTGAGGATAGAATTACTGCCAGAGCCACCTGCAATCGCCCCTTCGAAAAAGATAATTCGGGAGGTAGCGTCAAATTTTCATGGGTGATTTTACTGAAAATTCCACACCTGCAATTTTGAACCAATCAAAATACGTTATTTTGACAGATCACCACGGCAACGGAGGTATTTTAGTGGAAATTTTTTTCTCGTGGGATACCCAACAGCGAATTATACTGGACATTTTTTGACGTTTACAATAACAGACCATTTTTGACAGACTGGTTTTTATTTGTTCACACAATATTTAGTTTTGATACATTTTAATTAATAAATTGCACATGTGCAAATACGCTTTTCCGGAGGCTTTTTTGATACTTTTTCCTACTTAATGAAGTAGACCCATAATACCAAGTGATTTGTTGTGCTTTCATTAACGAGGTTGTTTGGGTAAAATCACGAGCAAATTTTCAGCTTCCTTTCGAAAAACGTTGGGAAAATGTGGCCGTAGAACGTGGGAAAAAGGAAATTAAAAATGTTGTTTTGTACTTCAATAATAAAAATGCAGTTCATCATATTTATCGCTTTTGTATTATCATAAATCAGACAACATCGTATACGAATCATGAAAATACTCTTTATCATTTTGTGAAAATACTTCCTGAACCACCCACCATTTTTTTGTTGTTGTTTATTTCTATCATTTAATCTGGGTAAATTTTTAGGTACATAAAGTTTTTCCTTTTTATTTTGGGTTTTAGTCGACAAATTAATAACTAAACATTTTTATATGAGTTGACGTATACGAAAAGGTTAGAATTCTCTGTATTTTGTGATGTTTCGCGTTTTAATGGCGAGTTTAAATTTGTTAACATGCATTATTAAAAATTGGTTGCAACGAGTTGAATTATCTTTAGTAAAAAATTGGATTTCCATGTTGATCCAGAAGGACACTTACGAGTCACGCAATGGCTACTATAAAACCGATTAAGCATCGTTTATCCTATCAAAAAACTCTTTAAGTTGCAATTATCCAAGCACGAGAAGCCGAAGTACATTAATTTCACGTCAAGTCAAGGGATTCTAGTAATTAGTGCAAAAAACTAGTCCCACAAGTGTCGTAGGACGCTTAAAATTATACAATCGCTATTATAACTACAATCAAATTAAGCAGATAAATACATTTTAATGAATTTGTTTAACCAAGAAGATCTTTGAGCTATGCGCAACCATCTGACATGCAAATCTACCAAATAGTGCAGAAAACTGGTCCCATAAGTGTCATGCAATCGATATTATAACCTCAATCAAGTTGAGTAAATTGGACATCTTTATGATTTTTTCTTAATCAAGATGCTCTTTGAGCTATGCACAAGCATCTGACGTTAAACTCCTTCAGTTAGTACAGAAAACTGGTCCCATAAGTGTCATGGGATAAAATCATGCAATCACTGTTATTACTAATTTTGTTCAATCAAGAAGCTCTTTGAGCTATGCATAAGCTAGTTAGCGTGAAACTCTTTTAGTTAGTGCAGAAAACTGGTTCCAGGAGTGTCATAGGACACTTAAAATTATGCAATCGCTATCATTATCACAATCAATTTGAGCAGATTGGGAAATTTTTATGAGTTTGTTCAACCAAGAAGTTCTTTGAGCTATACAAAAGCTCTGACGTGCAGAAATCTGGTCCCGTAAGTGTCATGGGACACTTAAAATCATGCAATCGATGTTTTTACTAATTTTGTTCGATCAAGAAGCTCTTTGAGCTATGCACAAACTAGTTATCGTGCAATTTCTTTAGTTAGTGCAGAAAAACTGGTCCCAGGATTGTCATAGGAAACTTAAAATTATGCAATCGCTATCATTATCCAATAAATTTAAGCAGATTGGACAATTTTCATGAGTTTTTTCAACCAAGAAGTTCTTTGAGCTATACATAAGGATCTAACGTGCAGAAATCTGGTCCCGTAAGTGTCATAGGACACTTAAAATCATGCAATCGCTGTAATTACTCATTTTGTTTAATCAAGAAGCTCTTTGAGCTATGCACAAGCTAGTTAGCGTGAAACTCTTTTAGTTAGTGCAGAAAACTGGTCCCAGGAGTGTCATAGGACACTTAAAATTATGCAATCGCTATCATTATCACAATAAATTTAAGCAGATTGGGAAATTTTCATGAGTTCGTTCAACCAAGAAGTTCTATACAGCTATACATAAGCATCTGACGTGCAGAAATCTGATCCCGTAAGTGTTATAGTATACTTAAAATCATGCATTCTTCATTATAACTACCATCAGATTGAGCAGATTGGGAATTTTTTCAATCAAGAAGCACTTTGAGCTATGCACAAGCAGATGACGTGCATTATTTTTAAGTAAGGGAACTCAACAAATCAGAAAATTAATCTAATAAGTGTTGCAGGACACAATGGATGTTCTCGTAAATAATAAGCCCTATCGAAAAGCTTATTAAATTGCACTCAACTAAATACGAGGAGTGCAAGAAGTTGACTGACTTTTTTGTGATGAAAAACTAGCGTGCTTTTAATTGTTTGCCTTTTTAGACGCTGAAAGATAATCGCTTCTGCTATAGTTGCTGCTGTTTTCCGATCGTGGGGTGGTGTGAACCGTTTGCTGTTAAAATCTACAATGTGTCCACTTAAAGTTCGCATTATATGGGAAACTTTTTTATTATTAATTTTACGTAGTTATTTTTCATAAAAAGTTCTGCATGGTTTAAAACTAAAATGCACTTATCATCTGTCGAAATTTCCAAGTTGTATACGAAGTATATCAGAAAATACGAATTTTTCCCTATAGTAAATTATTTTTTATATTTTACCGAATAAAAAATTGCTATCAAGAAAATTTGTTTAAAATTGTAAACTGTTTAAATATACAGTCACGTCTAACTACATGATGTTTAAAACGATGGTTTTGTAAATGTTACCATTCTCTATCCTACAACAGTAATAAATGCATTAGTACATTTTTAATTATTACATGATATTTACATGTCTGACTTTAAACGTCAAATGTTATTTGAAAATTTTAAATTCCAAGTAAAGATGTCGGTGGTATTGAGTATGGGAAAAAAAAGGAAAGATCCATAGATATTCAGAGATTTTTGGCCAGCTAGGTCGCCTGATTTAACCCCCTTGGAATTTTTTTTTGGTTACTTGAAAGATAATTTATACCAACAAGAGCGGTTTACAAACGTCCAACATTTGAAAAGAATTATTACGAAAACCATTCAGATTTTAACTCTCAACATGATTAGAAATGTGTTGCTAAGAGAATTTTGTCGTAAAACGAAAATTTATGTTGAAAGGGTACGTTGAGGCATTGGTGAATTGATAAAAAAGAACTTATTACGTAATTATTAAGGTAGTTGTCGTTACGAGGTATAGTCGAAAAATTCTTGGCTAGAAACAGAAGGTCTATTGCGCTTTTATAGACTTGGAAAAGGCCTATGACAGAGTGGTGAGGAGTGAATTGTGGTCTACATTGTCTATGTATGGGGTGATTGGTAGTTTAATACGAACACTGAAATCACTTTACGAGGATTCCACTGCTTGTGTCAGGATAAACGGAGCTTGCACGGACTGGTTTAACATCGAAAAAGGTGTGAGACAGGGATGTGTGGCTTCGCCATGGCTGTTTAACTTATACATAGACAATTGTTTAAAAGATCTGAAAGAGAGCGCGTATGGATTAAAAATGAATGATTTGATCGTCGAATGCCTTCTTTACGCCGATGATCAAGTCATATTAGCGTTATATGAAGAGGAGTTGCAGGCGATGGTTAATTATATGCATGATTCCCTGAAAATCAAAGGGATGAAAATAAATGTGAGCAAAACGAAAGTAATGGTTTTTGAAAGAGAAGAAAGCATGACAAACTGTGGGGTTTCGATTGAGTGAGAAAGAGTGGAACAAGTTAATGAATGTGTGTACTTGGGTTCAAAATTTACTAGAGATGGAAAGTATGACAGTGACATTGAGCGAAGGGTGTTGGCAGGAAAACAAATGAATGGGGCACTGCATAGCTTTATGAATAGCCAGAAAGTGTCAAAAAAGGCACGTAGCGTGTTGGTTCCTACACTTATGTATGGTAGTGGATGTTGGGTTTGGCAAAAGAAGCATGAAAATAGGATTAATGCTGCGGAGATGAGTAGTCTGAGAAGTATAGCCGGAGTGACTCGGTTGGATAAAGTTAAGAATAGTGAGATAAGAGAACGCTGTGGTGTAAAAGAAGATGTGTTCACAAAGATGATAAAGGAATGCTTAGATGGTTTGGACACGTAGAAAGGATGGATGAAGGAAAATTGACGAAACAAATTTATAAGGCGAGTGTGAATGGGCATATCGGTAGAGGTCGACCTCGGAGAACATATCTCGATCAGATCAACATTGTTTTGAAGAAAGGCCAGGTCAAGAGTACCAACAACCGAAGAGCATGTATGAGAGCACTGATGAAAGTAGAGGAAGCAAAAGATGTGTGTACGAACCGTAGCAAGTGGAAGGAAGTGGTTTCTGCCTACCCCTATGGGAAAAAGGCGTGACTCTATGTATGTATGTAGTTGTCGTAGTGTAAGCATACCGTCAGAAAATTATAAATTTTTGTATACTTATTAAGGACACGATAATACAATTACCCTTAAAATTTGAATTCAATTGACCTCCTCTACTCCGAGAAAACTCAATTAAAAATTGGATAATTAACATGGAGAGTATACGCTCGCTGTATTTATGTACCAGTTGATTGGTTCTAGAAAAAACTGTCAGAAACTTTTAAAAAACAGCCTTTTAATGTTAAAAAGTACAGATGTCGCCACTAACGCTTTTGCGTGGTCCTTCATGTGTACTTAATAGGAGTCTTGGATTGAATGTATTTGTTCCAGAAAACCTGCCCTGTACTGATGAGGAGCAAACATTCCGAAACTAGTATACAGGTGGTTTCTTCGTGCAAATAAATTCAATAACCCTTTCTCTTATTTAACAAGCATCTGTATATCTTGCTTCTTGTGATGGGGTAGTATACACGGTTATATATCAGATGTAATTCAATGCCTGGCGTTGGCATATAGCCAGGGGAGTATTTTGTTTTCTGATATATAATCGACCAACTTATACCTATGTATTAAAAATATGTAGGTACATACAGCAGTTATAATTCTCACATCATATATATATATATATATATATATATATATATATATATATATAGTATTATTATTAGTAATAACCATGAATTTGGTAACAATCTTTGATTTGGTCAAAAATAAAAATATTTTATTATCGGGTAAAATTAATAATATAGATACCTCGTATATGATTTGGACATTTCGATAGCTGATAATTCAAATTGAGGGTTTTAGACCATGCAGAGTTTTATATGAAGAATAATTTTTTTTCGTAAAATTTATAATAAAAAAGTTACTACGGACTTAAGTGAACACATTGTATAATGTTATATTTAAGGATAGAACTAGAAACGATTTAGCCCTGTATATTTTATGTAGGAAAGTCCATCGTTTCTTTTTTTCGTCGGTATCTTCGATACGGCAACTCATAGAAAAAATTGTTAATAATTTGACGCATTTTTCTAGTAACTAGAAAATAGAGATTCACTTTGAATGTTATTAAAATATTGTTTTAATTCTTTGTTATCTTAGATAGTTTGGTAAATGCATAGAGAGCATGCGCGTTAGAATTTATTAGCTCTTTCTAATTTGTTTATTTCCTAAAACTTAGTTGGACTTGATTTTCTAGACTATAAAATGAAAACGTTGAAAAATTTTTTCGCAAACATTGCAATTAGATAAATCGTAAATTGATATGAAAACAAAAAAACCTATAGACATGTCTTGTAAATAAGATTAGTCAATTTTTGTTTTGTTTTATTTTTTTGCTCTCAACACACATATACACTTTTCCTACACGTATACAGGTTACCCCCCACAGTGACTCGAATGTAATGTGTTATATGACACCCTTGAAGCAGCGTCTAATGTTACATCACTTTGTAACTTTGTGACATGGTTACTCCATAATACTGCATTTTTTTAATGTTATACGATGAGAGGTTCCTCTGTAGATATCATAACGAAAATAAGCTCGGTGTATTTGCAGCGTTGTGCCACATAACATTCGCCTTACTAATCTGTGAAAAAATTGTTTTCCATTATTGATTTTACGATTTATGCTATGAGGAAATATTTTCCTTAATACGTTGGCCGAGCTTAAGGCAAAATGAACCGGTATTTTGAGTAAATTAAATAATTATTTAAACTCAGATCGAGAAATTTCCTAGAAAAAGGGCCACTTACCTTTGTCTTCATTGGTACCGCCTGTTACACCTTAAGTTTTGACAGTCTTGACACCATTGACATCGCAAATAGGTACTGCACAAATTTTTTTATCTTCTAACAAATTCTTTAAAACTGTGAATCCAAACGAATTGTTTTGATAGCTGTCAAAATATGCATAGCTTACTATTCAAATACTCGATAAACTTCAAAAACGGACATATCCTTTTTTTGTAGACCAGACTTATCAAAAAGTTGCAAGTATTATGTAAAATTTTTTGCTGCTTCCAAAATAAATTTAAATAAACAAGAAAAAACAACAAAATTTGTTTTAAAAGAAAAATTAATACATTACATTCGACATTAGCTTGCAGATACCTTCCTTAGCAAGATCGAACTCTTTGCCCTAAATGTAAACATAAGAAATATTAATGAGCCAATTAATAATTATCTTTTTTAAAAAACGTCAAAGCATATTTTTATTTAAAATGTCAAATTAGCAAAAAAGTATACATAGAGAACTGTTTTTTTGATAAACAAAAAATTAAAATAACTAATTGACAGATGAACGTTTTAAACAAGAACTATAACTAAAGTTCTCTATGTGCGATGAAAACTTCTCGTTGTCCAATAGTAAATGTTTTTGTTAAGGAAGGTTCCTTATGTATAATTTCTACATGCTATATACAGTACATTCACTGTATTTGCGTTCATTTCAGATTAAGTAAGCATTGATTTAACTGGTCAGCCGTTTTCTTAACTCGCAAAAAGTCTTCTTTATGTACGTGGGGCGCATGCAATATAGTACAGTGTGTCCACGACTAAGGTACACTGGAGAAAAAAACAAATTTTTAGTGTTTTAATTTAAATCGAAAAATGCCATTCTCAATTGCAGCTTTTGCTGGACGTAAGATCCCAAAAAATTAAAACAAATTCACGTTTTATTTTATAGTCAATTTGCTGAGAAATAGCATGATAATTAATTCAAAGTTAAAAAATTTACCGATAATCTAGTTAGTGGCGTTTTTCTCTTCACCTGGTCCTGTCTCATAGAATTTCCTTAGTAATTTTTTGCTTCATTAACCGTAACCAATATTTTTTTATTAAATGTTTAAAAAAATCTCAATAAATTAATTTACTACTTTTAATTGCTACAATGCTAAGGGCGTCTTTTTAGAAAACAATATATTTATATATACAGTGTGGAACAGCCAAATGGAATAAATTCGATAACGAATAAATAAGAGCGTGTTGGAAAAAACGCTTGGACACGTCGATTTGTATTTTTAGATGCGCATTTTTTTCAAAAAAAAATAATTATATAGGGTATGTCATGTGACAGTGGCCGATAACAATTTTCTTTTTTTTAAATACAACCCCCTGTATATTATTGGATTTTTTAGAAAATTCTAGACATAATTCATGGACAATGTCCCGTACCTATCTTCAACTGTTTCGGAAATATTAAGTTTTTTAGATGTATTACAAAAATTAACATTAAAATAAGAAAATTATTTTATTTTATATATATATATATATATATAGGAACGAAGTTCCTTTAGATAAATTTTGATCAAGGTATTTTGTGAAAAAAAAACAAATATAATTGTTACTGATTCTCGTACAAAAGATATATTATACCTGGCAAGATTCAAATTCAACGTTTCACTTTTTTGAAACTTTTTTTTATTCTGCCGGAATTGTTATTGGCGTTGAGCATTGGTCTTCGGTATTTTATTTGAACTCTGACGTTTGCGCCTTCCATACTCCTTTAGACTCTGAACACATGATTTCATTATTGTCTCCCTATAATTTAAATAGTAAACACTCAAATCACATGTTCAATAAACGAATTTAAACAGTAAATACTTCTATTAAGTTATACAATTTTATCAACTTACTTTTCTTAACCTGTATTACACACATTTGCTGCAGTTTCCATTTTTTAAAATTTAATTGTAATAATAAAACAATATTCACGTATGATCTAACACAATAAGTTATAGTTTAAAAAAACTAAAAAACACGCTTTTAGAGTTAATCAAAGTAAAAAATAATTCTTGACATGGGAATAAAATTACTGACGAGAAAATTAATGTCACTGTTCTAAAACCGTGGGGTGTTTTCATTCCGAAACGCAGAGTTAGTTTAAGAATGTCACACAAAACAGTGACATTGATTGACATTAATTTTTTTTTGACAGTGACATTAATTTTCTCGTCAGTAATTTTTTTCCTATGTTAAGATTTTTTTTTTTCTTTTTAGTTTAATTAATTTTAAAAGCGTGTTTTTTAGTTTTGTAAACTAAAATTTATTTTTCGCTTTTTAGTTCGATTTGTTTTACTCACTAAAAAAATTATGTATTTAATATTAAAAGCACAAAAAGAATGCATCGTCCGGGAATCGAACCCGGGCCGCCCACGTGATATGCGAGCATTCTACCACTGAAACACCGATGTATTTCGTTACGTGACGATTTCTACTAAATCGCACTACCCGTAAGCCACGTTAAGGAACTTCGTTCCAAAAATACTATGCACGAAATACTTAATTTTTTTTTCTTTTGAATATATCAACACGTGCACACAACCTTACACTTACAATTTAAAGATTAATACTCAGTCAACCTAATGGGTTTTTAATTTTATAACGATGGGGTCGATTAATAGATGGCGCCAGTACGGGGGTGTCCAAAAAATAAATAAAACAATGAGACGGAAAGTGTTATAGTAATTTTTATATTGTGTTTTCGTTTCGTTACAAATGATGTTTGAATGCAAACTTCGGATGGTTTATGGTTTAGCTCAACATTGTATCATTGACAACATTCTGCACTTAATGAAATGAATAAAAAAGACGCTTTTACGTTTATGGCTATAAAGGGATACGCCGCGACAGAAAGAAATTTCTAAAACTATCGAATAATAAATTATAAACTGCTTTGTCGTTTCTTAATTAATATTCGATGGTTATTAAATTAAAATTAGTAGGCGCAAAAGTTTACTTATAGTCTTACTGCAAAATAAGTTCAATATTATTTATTATTACAATTTCATCTTCTTTTTGAAGCATGCACGCTCTGACCAGTTATATCGTTAATCGGTGAATGTACATGTTGTCCACTAGTAGCCCTGCATATATGAATATAATAATTTAGCATATAGAGCATTGGGTAGTTGGTAATTTTTGTTTTATTGGTTGTGGCGGACTTGTTCGCGTCACCTTACCACACTTCACTATTCACCTTGATGCAACTAGAATGCGGTAAGAACACTGCATCCCGCATCAAATTTCGACCACCTTGCGTTCTTTTAATGTCCTTTAACCATTTTGTTTCCATTGCTTATTTGCGTAATCTCAATTTACGAATCTACGTATTATTTAAAAAAAAACACACACAATTCTATTGCTTTCACCTTTTTAAAAGCTAATTTGAAAATAAATTTCCTTATTTGAAATGAAATTGTCGAAATTTACTTTTAACGTATTTTATTACTATCATTTAGCAAGTCTGATGATGAGGTTTTGACGTCAAAAACTAGCTACGTATGTATTTTTATTCTACTGTTATATTTTGGTGCATTCGTTTTTCATTTATGAACCAATATTCGCAAAATTAAAATAGTCGGATACAGCTGAAGCATTCGAATATAAATATCAAACCATTACTTTCTCAAACTACCCCATTAGAGTGGATTTGGGGCTGCTCAGTGACGCATTTATAGGAGGGCATCTGGGGGCTACAAATTCCGACTAATAAACACTAGTAAACAATTTTTACAATAAAATATTTATTGAAAAACTTGACTAAAAAAAATCGTTCATTTTATTTGGAAAATAATTTGGGGCCAGGGAACCTCCACTCCTTTGTTGCTCCGAGGCCTCCAGACCTCTAAATCCGGCCCTAGAGCCGGTGATTTCAGCAGTAAACCAAAGACTGAAATATCTACTAGTTTTGGTACAACCTTTCAGGCTGAAGTCTTCGCTATCGAATTGTGTGCAAGAGAGCTGAGTAACAGACCTCTAGTGAACAAAAACATTAGTATAATCTCAAACAGCCAGGCTGATTTAAAAGTACTGAGCTCCAAGATAAATTCTATACTGGAGTGCATTGGTGCGATTAACAGAGTGACTCTGCTGTGGAAACCGGGACACCAGAGGGTGGAGGGCAACGAGAAATCCGACATAGAGCCGAACCTGCGTTTACAGAACCAGAACCAGTCTTTAGAGTCACCACAAGTACTGCCAAAATCAATATTTCGGACTGGGCGGAGAGAAAAATACTCGCGCACTGGTCCGATATAACAGGGTTGAATCACTCAAATGCGTTCTTACCTAAACCCTCGAGAAATACAACTAAGCAGATCCTAGAATGGAGCAGGAACGACCTGCGAATTCTAACGGGACTGCTTACAGGACGGACTGTCGTCTAAGATTCCACCTCGGGAAAATAGATCTGAATCAAAAAACCGTTTTGCTGCGTGGAAGACGAAACTGATGAACACCTGAAAAATTTGAAAGAGTTTCTTTTAAATTATTGTTTTAATAATATAAAATATCATTATTCTGTTGCTTCAGAGATAAAGATGGTATCTCAAAAAGAAAGTAGGTGACTCCAAGAATCTCGTTTTATTATTTTTTTTATAGGTACCGGGTGTTTCAGTTGTATTGTTTCAATGCAATAAATTTAAATTCAAAATTTTAAACATTTTAAAGGACCTAAAAAAAGTGTAATGACAATATTCAGTGTTTCAGTTAGTTTGAAAGTAAGTAAAGAAGTCTAAGAATGAACCAAAAGCACGTAGAAGTACGTCATTACTTATTCTTCGCAAAAACCTATTTTTATTTATGTCCAATGATCGACAGATCCTGAAAGATCAAGATGTATTTCGTAAAATGAGATTACGTAAAATGTGTGAATTGCTTCTGTGCATGCTGTTTTACTTTAGTTATTTCTCTAAACATCACGACATATTATAAAAAAAAATAATGAAAATATCACTACTTCATCGTTTCAGGCACCACCATTTATGGCTTATTTTTTACAGCGCAGTCTCCATTATTTATTAATGGTCAAAATGTTTTTCGTTTCATTTGAATGCCATCGCATCACAAAAGGAATCATCCGTCTCAAAAAATGCGGAGATTTCATCAGTTTTTTTTATTTTGTTTTTTTTTCAAGGGGAATAATGAAATGTTCGCAAAATGTCAAGTTAAATGATGACGTTTTTTCTTAATGAAAAAAATTATTGTTAAATTAAAATTTCAGTATCACCACAATTATTTAGAGACAAAATAATTACAGATACTTTTGTAGTCCCACTGTATATCGTACATTTTTTGTTCAATAACTTTATTTATATTAAAATAGCTATTTGAAAAGTGCCCCTTTTAAAAAAATTTTAATAATTTTCTTAACATACAAAAATTATGAAATAATCTACATGATATACCCATACAAAAACAGCATATTTGATTGGTGTCCCATTTAAAGTGTTTTTAAAACTTTTTGAGGTTAAAATAACAAAAGAAAAAATTTGTGTAATTTTGTACATAAAATATTTTTAATAATTTTCTAGTCATACAAAAATTCTAAAATACCTATTTTAAATAAATTTCTAGACTTGCAAAAAAATTTTAAATATTTTTCTAAACATTTAAACGTTTAAAAAAATTCTTTTAATATTTTAGATATAAAAATTTTGTAACGATTTGTTAGACAGACTGAAATTTTAATAACTCTCTAGGTATACAAAAAATTTAACATTTTTAATAAATTTCTAGACAAAAAAATTCTAATAATTTTTACTCCCAAAATTTTTAAAAATGTTCCAATAATTTTTTTAAAATTCTTAAAATTTTTAATAATTACCTAGATATACAAAAATTTTTGTAGGCTTACAAAAAGTATGAAAAAAACCTGCTATTTAATAACAAAATATTTGTAGGGGGTGCTTTTTTAGCATTACAAAAAGTTAAAAAAAATAATTTAGGTTCAGTGAAGTTTGAAAATTATTTCCGGAAGAAAATCGTCCATTTTGTGCACATATTATTATCCGCCAATTTTTTTTTATTTTCGGCAAATGAATTGGCTTTGTTTTTTTTTTGAAATTTTTGGATTTGTGTTACGAATCGACGGTCGGCCTCAGTTGATCGGCTAATGTTTATGTTTGATTTGTAGGTCGCAGTATAATCGTTAAAAAAGGAGAAGGATCTCAAGTAAAGGAATCCACCGACAGTTCTACCACATTGGAAGACGACGACATAAAAGGTAAGTGTTTCATCGTAGTGAACGTATTAATGGCCATTTTGCAATATACTATACATAATTACCGCACTCTCTCGAAAGTATTTGTTGTGAAATTGGTAGCCAGAAGAAATTTTTCATTTTTTTTCTTTGGAAAAATATCTTGATTAAAACTACAATAATATTTCCAAACATATTCGCTAATCAAAGATATTATCGTTTGTTATATCCCAGGTCTGGGAAACAAAAATTGCGTTCAATATTAATTTATTACGTAAGGAGTTAGTCAAACATACATTTTGCTTAATAAGACCCATATTGTGTCAGAGTAACAAAAATCGTTTCTAGCTAAAACTAATTTGATTATAATTTACCCTGCATCCTTGGATATGTGTATTTTAACAAAATGTTTAAAATTAAATTTAATACTTACGAAATATTTGAATATTATTTATTTGAATAGTATTTCCGTCCGTGTGGAAAAACGAATAGGTACTTGAAGAAGAAGAAAAAGAAGATATTTATTAATCAGAGTAGCTCAGTATGTAATGGAGCCATCTATACTGGGAAAACGCTAAAGTCCAACCGATTCCGAAAAAAGGAAAGAAGACTATTCCTGCAAATTATCGCCCTATTGCATTGCTCTCAGGCATATCCAAAGTCATGGAAAAAGCGATTAACACAGAACTTATCAAATATCTGGTTGTAGTTACGCTTGAACTGGCCTTGTAGAACGTAAATTGTAGGGTGGGTCGTAAAGGCCATGCTGCACATCAAGCACTTCGACCTATCAGATCTTTTCTGTGCTTTTCTGACATCGAATGGCTTTAGGAAGGCCCCTTCCAGAAACTTAAGCCTCTTGCAGAAAAGCGCTGGGCATTCGCAAAGCAAATGTTCTGCAGTTTCAGCGAAGTTCTTGCAGTAACGGCAACTATCACTCTTTGTTTTGCCCATCTTTTTCAGTAGTAGTACCTTAGAGGGCAGTGTCCAGTAAGGAGTCCCGTCACCAGTTTCAAATCTTTCTTGTCCAACTCGAAAAGCTGTTTAGCTTTCCTTGGCGAAAGACTTACTAGCCTTTTTGCTTGCCTTTGTCCTGGCACTTTATGCCAGTGAGATTTCATTTCATCTGTTTCCCAACGTCGAACCTCTTCTTTCCAGTGGGCTTTGAAAAGTCCACAGAGGGGTTTTGGGCCGGAAAATTGTGTATTTGCCCCTTCTTTGGCAAGGCAATCTGCTTCTTCGTTGCCTTGTGACCTAAAACCCACATCTGAGTAACCTGATTGTTTGCTGCCAGTTGTCTCAGGGACTGTTTACAGCTTAGACTCACAAATGTATGACTTCAGAGCTTTTAGTGCTGCTTGGCTATCTGATAAAATATAGATTTCTGCCCTTCGGGTGTTTCTTTCGATGCAATTCTGGGCACATGTCTCTATGGCATGTAATTCTGCTTAAAAGATGGTTGGAGTGTTACCAAGAGATTTTGAGAGCCTAAAATTCGGCCCTATAACACCCACTCCAACCCTTTCATCCATCTTGGATCCATCAGTGTACCACACTAAATCATCCCTTTCTAGTTGAGGTCCGTTCTCTGTGCAAACTTGGTGGTTGTTTATAACCACTTTAAACTGAATTTTGAAGTCGTACCTAACTGGCATAATATCTGTCGGCTTAGACATGAATTCTAGGGAAGTATTTTCCAAAATCTTCAAATGTCCATTCCGATTTCTTGGTCTAAAATTTGTTGTCTGGCTCAGTCTAAAGGCACTGATTGCTGCTTCTTTCATTACACATAAGTGCAAAGTGACCACAGCAAAGGCGATAGAACTCTCCCTTGGGGACAACCTTTTTCTACTGTCATCTTGACTGTGTCTCCCCCAAGAGTCGCCACAACAATTCTGCTTTTCAGCATAGATTGTATCCATCTGATCAGTGAGGCGTTTATATTTCTTTCCTCGAGTGATCTAGTTATGGAGGCATGCGAGGTGTTGTCAAAAGCACCCTCTATGTTGATGAAGGCACAAAGAGCCATTTCTTTTTCCGCGTATGTCTTTTTAATGCTTTCAACTAGGCACTGTAGAGCATTTATCGTGGATTTACCTGCTTGATAAGCAAACTGTTTCTTGTGGAGCGGTCTCAACTCAAGGAGTTCGCTTCTGATCTAACAGTCTATTATTTTATCCATTGCTTTTAGGAGAAAGGAGGTGAGACTGATGGGGCGGTAAGACTTTGGTTCGTCCATTGGACGTCTCCCAGTCTTTGGTATAAACGCCACCACGGCTTCTCTCCAAGCTTGCGGTATATAACCGAAGATAAAGCTGGCCTTGAATAACCTTTTCAAAGAAGGCTCTAGTATTTTAAGGCCATGTTGTAGTAAGGCGGGAAATATTCTGTCCTTTCCTGGCGACTTAAACGGTTTAAAGTTTTTGATAGCCCATTTGATTCTTTGTGTTATGAAGATTTTTCCAGCCAGGCTTCTGCTTGAACTGGCCTTTCTTTAAAACAATTTCGATCTGATCGAGATACGTTCGTGTAGGTCGACTTCTACCGACTTGCCCATTCACACTCGCCTTATAAATCTATTTTTGTTACTACATCTTCTTTTACACCACAGCGTTCCCTTATCACAATTTTTCTCATTTTATCCATCAGAATAACTTTGGCTATATTTAGTCCGAGAATTGCAGCATTGATCTTACTTTCATGCTTCTTCTGTCGAACTCATGTAGCACTCCTCTATGCACAGTCAGTCGTGCCTTTTTTAACACTTTTTAGTTGCTCTTATTTCTGGGGACTTTGAAATGTGGAGAAATTCGGGATTCGCAAAATCGGACCCATTACTTTAACTTCCCACCGGGAAGGTAATAAGAAAACAATTCGGTAAGCGGCTATAATTTTAAATCCGAACATTGTTTTAAACTACAATCGACTTTTCTAATTAAACTTTTTTGATAATGTCAAAAAAAAGGGTACTTTCCGTTTGATAAAATTCCTTTTTTTTATTTTCCCCTACATATCGTTTAGATATTTAGGGATTTGATAGCGTCAATTGCATAATACAAATTTTACCAATACGGTGCAAAGTTTTTGACACTCACGGTCTTATTTAAGCTCATGCATGTTTAGTTGACTCCTACAATTATCAAAGATAAGTTTTCTTGACTTTTTATTTTTTTTTGCAAAAAAAATTCATCACCCTATTTAAATAAATCTGTTCATATTGTAGTAAATGTTGATATCGCAAACGATTGATTGCTTTTACCGATAAACAAAACTTTTAATATTTTATTGAAAAAAAAATTAACCATGTTGTGATTTGTAAATACAGTCTGAATTAAAAATTTGATGCTGGTTCTGCATAAACAGGGTGTTTCAAAAAAAGGTGACCCCGTCTCTAGGATAGGTAGAAAACTGAAAAATAATTGGGGTTTGTTTAGTAAACAATTTTTGTAACGCCATCCGTTTTCAAGATACAAGGGCGTTGAAGAAAAAAAATGTATGCACATTTATTACGATTTTGCTGAAACTACTGAAAACATTGTTATACCTATCCTAGAAGCGGGGTCGCCTTTTTTTAAAACACACTGAATATAAAAAAGTATCTATAATTTGTTTTTCGTCGAAAATAGCTGACGCCGGTCCTGTCAATTATGGCTAGGAATTTAGTGCATCAAATGAGCAAACAGCTACGTTTGCTAATTTTTAAACTACAATAATAATCACATAAATAGACACACTTTCACAACAAATATGCGTATACTGTAGCATTATTGTGTGTATTATTTAGCTATCATTCATTCACATACCACTGGTTTATTTAAAGTTGTCTAAATGTGATGTTTTACATCCTAGATATTCCTTAAAGTAAATTCCAAATGTATTTTTGACACGCTGTCACCCTGCTACAAAAAGTTAAAATATTCATTAAAAATGCCACGAATACCTACACCTCCTTTTTTTTTGTAAAACAAAACTTCATATCTGACAGTTTGAATGAAAACTATTTACAAAGTTACTTAGTATTTAAAATTTTAATAGTTAGTTAAATACTGGCGTTTAATTGTTTGTTACCAAGCTTTCTCGGACGATAGTAATATTTAATATTTATTCTTGTTACAAAACAAATCGTGTGGCACGTTCGCACTGTTGCCAAATCGTCATTAAATTGTCGGGGAAACAAAGAAACGTCCCTGTTATATTTTAAAACAGTTTCACTATTGAAAAGTACACTTTCGGAGTCTCCACTTCAGGTTCTTCTTCAAGTGCCATCTCCTCTTAAAAGTTTGGCTATCATCATAGCTATTCTTACTTTTGATGCTGCAGCTCTAAACAACTCAATGGAACTACAGTTGTACCATTTTCTCAGGTTCTTTTAATTATGTTTTCCTGTTCCTATAAAATGAAATCGTTTAGGTGTTTTCGGAGATGAAATACAAGGATGCTTACCTGTTTCTGCTCTTTGAGGCTCATCGCAAATACTGTTAAACACCTTTTTTGATACTCCTGTCGCAGCTAATACTTGGCGATGATAACAATTGAAATTTGTAAGCCCCGTTTCATCATCATCATCATCATCACTCAATCTTCTCGTGTCCACTGCTGAACATAGATCTCCCTCATCACTTTCCATTCGCATCGGTCATGTGCCGTTTGCATCCAATTTGTTTGGCAGCGCTTTGTGTCATCAGTCCATCGTGTTTCGATATGCTTCGTCTCTTGGTCGCCACTCCAGTATCCGCCTTGCGTCCATCTGTTATCCGTCATTCTAGCGACGTGGCCTGCCCAATTCCATATCAGTGTGGCTATTCTCTTAACAGCATCAGCTACTCTTGATCTTAGTCTTATTTCGTGATTTGCGATCTTGTCACTTAAAGGAACCCCCAACATTACACGTTCCATCGCCCTTTGAGTCACTCGGATCTTTTGCACCTTTCTCCTTGTCAAGGTTAGCGTTTCTGCGCCGTAGGTCAACACCGGTAACACATATTGGTTAAAGGTCTTTTTCTTCAGGCATATTGGGAGGTTAGATTTGAAAACATACGAGGGCGGTTTGATAAGTCAGTGACTTTTTGAATTTCCCGCGCAGTTACTCCAAATGCAACAGTGCTGCCGCCGTCAACTATAATCTATCAGTGGGCAACTTTCTAATTTTGAGCAAGCTACGTCGTGCAGTTGGTGTTTGATAGCCGTTCAAAGCAGACAACCTCGTGAATTTTTACGAAAATGGAAAAAAGTGAATTTCGTGTGCTGATTAAGCATTACTTTTTACGTAAAAAATCCATCACTGAAACTAAGGAAAGACTTGATAAATACTACGGGGACTCGGCACCATCAATTTCAATGGTTAAGAAGTGGTTTACAGAGTTCCGTTGTGGTCGCGTACCAGCACTAGTGACGCCAAACGTCCAAGTCGCCCAAAAGAAGTGATCACGCCGGAAATCGTCGATAAAATCCATGAAATGATATTGGATGATCGGAGAATGAAAGTGCGTGAGTTGGCTCATGCTGTAGGTGTATCTCAACTGAACGGGTACATCATATTTTACACGAATATTTGGACATGAAAAAACTCTCTGCGAGATGGGTGCCGCGATTGCTCGCACTCTACCATAAGCGCAATCGTGTGACCACTTCAAAAGAGTGTTTAGCGATGTTCAGCCATAATCCGGACGAATTTTTGCGCCGTTTTGTTACTGTGGATGAAACATGGATCCATCACAACACGCCAGAGACCAAGGAACAATCGAAACAGTGGGTTGCTCGGGGTGAATGTGGACCAAAGAAGGCGAAACAGAGTTTGTCAGCCAACAAGGTCATGGCCACAGTTTTTTGGGATGTACGCGGTGTCATTCACATCGATTACCTAAAGAAAGGTAAAACGATCACCGGCGAATATTATTCAAAGCTTTTGAACAGATTCGACGTTGATTTGAAGCAAAAACGCCCGCATTTGGCTAAGAAGAAGAAAGTGCTGTTCCATCAAGACAATGCACGTGTGCACACTTGTCTAGTCACGATGGCCAAAATCCACGAATTGGGATACGAACTGCTACCCCATCCAGCATATTCTCCAGATTTAGCCCCCTGCGACTATTTTCTGTTTCCAAACCTAAAGAAATGGCTGGGCGGTAAGAGATTTGAGTCGAATGAAGAAGTCATTTTGAGAGCTTTGAAAAAACCTATTATTTGGAGTGAATAAAAAAATTAGAAAAACGCTGGACTAAATGTATCGAGCTAAAAGGTGATCATGTAGAAATATAAAATGTTTATTTGCGGAAAAAAATTTGTTTTATTCAAAAAGTCACTGACTTATCAAACCGCCCTAGTAACTCAACTTTCCGAAAGCTGCCCAAGTCAGCCCTATACGACGTAGAAGTTCGGTGGTTTGATTGTCTCTTTCGATGCAAATCTCGTGGCACAGATATTTATATATCCTTACCTGGTCTATGGCTGTTGTTCCTACGTACATGTTTCCACTAGTAACAAGATTTGTCATTGCTTGAGTTTTCGCCTACAATTAATTACATTAGCTATGACCTCTTTAGTTTCCGCTGAGAAGTTCTTATTATTGTTGGGTGTGGCAAAAAACATCCTTACTTAATTTTAACCTATCCAATATTTCACCCACCTGCTAAACTTTAGGCGCGTACTTCTTTGTAATCGTAAGGTTTCTTCAGTAATCATCGTGTTTTGTATCAGTTCCAATCCCATTTCGTCGATTTTCACCACGTGTGTTGCTTTTCAGTAATAATTCTTTTCAACGAGCCGTTGTTAAGATTTTCCATCGGAAGTTTTTTGTATTTGCGTCGTCAAAATATTTATCTTTCACGTAAAAAGCAATTAAATGCTTTTATTATTATTTTCGTTTTGGAAGTTGGTATTATATTGGTTTCACTTTTTTTATGTTGAATTACAACCCCGTAACAGATTTTTCGAATATTTTCTTACGATTTCCACCACCCAGTTATCCTTTTGCAAAGCCAATTAGCCAGACTGTTTTTCTAATTTTCGTCAAAAATTCACACTTGGGGAAAAAGAATTATTAGTATTCCTAATCCTAATGAAATTTTGATTTTAATTTCAGTATAATTTCTTTTTTTTTTAATTTATTAAATTATTTTTTTTATTTTTTAACAATTGCCGCTTATTTCTTTAGGTGACTTTTATTTTTACAATTTATACTTCCGTAAGACCTTTTTTAAACATATAAAAGGGTGTAAGAGCGTGGTTACATCTTAGCCTGTTTACAACTTTTATAAAATGGCGATTTGATTCAGAACAAAACCATCCATTTAAAGTAATTTTAGACTGCAATTGCTTCCCGTTTGAATATTTCGATAATGAATTTGCCAAGTTTCTTTCAGGTGTCGTTTACAAATAATGTCAATATCTGAAATAGTTCGGAGGTGCTACTTCGCCAACTTCTAGAGCATATTTGATCCTTAGAGATTCTCGCATTAAAAACGTCTCGAACTTTTTTTAGTTAGTTATTGGAACGTGTGTGCGAAACGAGTTTGACCTCTTTATCGTAGCGAGTAGGGAATACAAGATTTTACTTTTACTTTTCGCGATTGCATAATGGGAATATTTAACACAAAATATGCCGCTGGATACTGCAATGTATAACCCGTGCAATTATTCGCCAAAAAAAACTGTTTCTTTCGCATCCCGACCAGCGTTAAATAGTACTGTCTCTGCCTCTGGAACTGAAGAATTTTATTTCTAGATGTGTCTACAACTTGTCGATAGGGGTCGCGAAAACTATCCACGCTTTAAAAAAACGCAAAAAAAACAGACAAAGCCGATTCTCGTGACAATATTTCTATGACACGCAACTGAGTTTGTTTTGTAACAGAGAAGGTAAATCGATTACAAATTATATTTTGTTGTACATATATACATACATAAAGTCACGCCTTTTTCCCATAGAGGTAGGCAAAGACCACTTCCTTTCACTTCCGCTACGGTTCTTACACACATCTTTTGATTCCTCTACTTTCATCGGTGCTCTCATACATACTCGTCGGTTGTTGGTACTCTTGACCTAGCCTTTCTTTAAAACAATGTTGATCTGATCGAGATCGATGTTCGCCGAGGTCGACCTCAACCGATTTCCGTCCATTCACACTCGCTTTATAAATTTCATCAATCTTCCTTCATCCATACTTTTTACGTGTCCAAACCATCTAAGCATTTCTTTATCTATCTTTGTAACCACATCTTCTTTTACATTACAGCATTCTCTTATCTCACTATTCTTTACTTTATCCAACCGAGTCACTCCGGCTAGACATCTCAGACTACTCATCTCCGCAGCATTAATCCTATTTTCATGCTTTTTTTGCCAAACCCAACATTCACTACCATACATTAGTGTAGGAACCAACACAGCCAGACGTGCCTTTTTTGACTTTTTCTGGCTGTTCATAAAGTTATGCAGTGCCCCATTTATTTGTTTTTCTGTCAACACCCTTCGCTCAATGTGACTGTCATACTTTTCATCTCTCGTAAACTTTAAACCCAAGGATACAAACTCATTTACTTGTTTTACTCTTTCTCCCCTAATCAGAGCTTTACAGTATGTCATGCTTTCTTTTCTTTTAAAAACCATTACTTTCGTTTTGCTTACATTTATTTTTATCCCTTTGATTTTCAGGGCATCATGCATTACATTAACTATCACCTGTAACTACTCTTCAGATGACGCTAATATGACATGATCATCGGCGTAAAGAAGGCATTTGACGATCAAATCATTCATTTTCCATACGCACTTTTTTTCAAATTTTTAAACAATTGTCTACGTATAAGTCAAACAGCCATGGCGAAGCCACACATCCCTTTCGTACAACTTTTTCGATGTTAAACCAGTCCTTGTAAAGTCCGTTTATCCTGACACAAGCAGTAGAATCCTCGTAAAGTGATTTCAGTGCTCGTATTAAACTACCGCTTACTTCATACATAGACAATGTCGACCACAATTCACTTGTCACCACTCTGGCATAGGCCTTTTCCAAGTCTATAATACGCAATAGACCTTCTGACTTCTAGCCAAGAATTTTTCGACTATACTTCGTAATGAAAAGACCTGATCCATCCTTCCTCTTCTAAATCCTTTTTGGACATTCCATATCATCTTCTCAGTTTCATTCGTCACTCTTTAAATCAATATATTTGCATACATTTTGCCGACTATGCTAAGTAAACTAATACCTTGGTAGTTCTTACATTCCTGCTGCGAACCTTTTTCCTTGTAAAGCGGCACGATAACGGCCTTGCTCCAGTCGTCTGGTATGCTACCACTTTTCCAACAAAGGTTAAAAATGCGGTACAGCAGACTAGTTACCACGCTTTGTCCAACCTTCAGCGTTTCAACTTTTATCCTGTCGTACCCAGCTGCTTTACCCAATTTCATACTATTCAACGCTTCCACATTTTCTGTCGTACTAATTTCACTTTTATTGCAACTTTCACACATGTCTCCGCAATAATACAGCGTTTTTAACCGAATTTATTGATATTTATAGGCAATTGCCTTGCCTTTGGAAAGTAAAGAGCAAGTCATACTCAAATAGGCACGAAAAGATTAAAACTTCGCCTGGTATCGAAGTGTCACTATCAATCGTTCTTCGGCTGTAATTGCTTTTCTTATTTTAGTATTTTTCTTTGATATTGACGGCTTAATCATGCTTAAGACTTCTTCAAAACATGTGTCATCCATTCGGAGGTAATTTTTACGATCGTCTGTTGCACTAGCTCTTAATGTTTGCACCAGTGTCATAAGAGATAAGTATCACGTTGTAACAGCCAATCTTTAACCCAGAATCGTTTTTTGCCTTTGTTATCGACGATAATAGCACAAGAAGTGGTGCGGTTAGTTTTTTTCTTCTTTTAGTATAAAACATTTTTCACTACAGCGAAGCGGTTTGATTATCACTGACAAAATGTTCGTGTGTGTAGTGAGAGCTCAGTTTTCCTTCAGTTCAAAACTGAAGGTCGCATCGTTTCAGAAAACTGAATGGTGTGTGGCCCGAGAAAGTTCATATCTTCAGTTCAGATCGTAAAATCTTAGAACTGCAGGTAAACTGTATGTGAATGGATACCATCAAAGTGCATGCGTGTCGCTCTGCGGGTGGTGCCTGGCGCTTGCTTAGGTCGGCTGGTTGACACGAAAACGCATCAAAACGTTGATATGTTACGTTGATATTGATATGTATCATGCCCATTTAAGCTTATCAATAGTCTAACCATATAATATTTAATTATCGAATAAAATTTTCGCTGTCCGCTTCACATGAAATGCTCTCTGTACATTAAAAATTTATTGACTATTAATGTGATTGCAATCACAAAATTGTGTTATTTAAAATTACCTCCGAATTACAGTTAAAAGAAAATGTTAAGATAAATCAAACTGTCGGATGCATTAAAATTTAAAAAAAAACAATGTAGTTTTTCGGACTGCAAAGAATGTAGGTGTGGATTTTTTAATAAATATGAACAACTTTTTTTTTTACTAAAAACCAAACATTCAGTGCACCAACTTTCATTCATCGCACAACGTAGTTTGGGGCACACATCATATTATATTATTGATAAAAGTACATTCTTAATTAGAACTTAGGTTTATTTGTTGGGTAGACTATCGCAAAAATGAATTTGACTTTAAAAATTACTAATAAATGTAACATGTAACATATTTGTACGTACAGATAATAAGATAATTGTTTTATTTACGACTTTTTCAGAGTTATTCACTATAAATTACCCACCCTTTATTATTATTATTGCTCATAGAAAAAAAAATTTACGTGAGGGTTATGTATTTATGACTGATTTTTGTTAAAATGCTGTACAAATTTCAGTAATGTGCAAATTTAAATGGGCTACCCTGTATAATTTAAATTTTTTGGAGTAATCTTTCCTAGCTTTAAACATTTAACATTACCTTATATCTCAAATGATATAGTTACTGTAAATATACAAAAGTTAACGTGATTGAAACAAACTACGAATGACATCTATTGTGTTTGATAAATGACATTTCTGTTATGAAATAATCAAATCTACAGAAGTAGAAAATAACTTTATTCAGAAGGCTGAAGCCGAACTTGATGATATAATTTGAGTGCATATTGAAGCAACTCCGCAACTCCGCATTTGAATAATGTATTCCCAAAATGGATAGAAAATAATGGAATTATTAAATAGCCGCCTAACAGTCTGGTTTTAACCCCTATAGATTCATATTTCTGGAGAATTCTGAAAGACATTATCAATAATAATAGTGTTACGAAACTTGGGTCCAATTATTTAAAATAACCATTCACAATTCACTTGTACACAATTATTTACATAAAATACTCTGACAACAAATATATTTTAAAGTACCGCTAAATATTTCACTGTATATTTTGAAACTGATGGTCAAATAAAAACCTTCCATTCTCGCATCTCGATCAGCGTTAAATACTCCTGTACAAAAACACAATGATTGTCATTGTCATAACTTATTTTCATCATGTTAACAGGGATTTTTGGCTGCGCCATGGCTGTTTAACTTATACGTAGACAATTGTTTAAAAAATTTGAAAAAAGGGCGTAGGGAAAATGAATGATTTGATCGCCGATGATCAAGTCATATAAGCGTCATCTGAAGAGGAGTTGCAGGCGATGGTTAATGTTATGCATGATGCCTTGAAACTAAAAGGAATGAAAATAAATGTAAGCAAAACGAAAGTAATTGTTTTTAAAAGAGAAGAAAGTATGACAAATTGTGAGGTTATGAATAAGGGAGACAGAGCGGAACAAGTAAATGAGTTTGTATATTTGGGTTCAAAGTTTACGACAGAAGGAAAGTACGACAGTGACATTGAGCGAAGGGTGTTGGCAGAAAAACAAATAAATGGGGCACTGCATAGCTTTATGAACAGCCAGAAAGTGTCACTTTCTGTGCATAGAGAAGTGTTGGTTCCTATACTTTTTTATGGTAATGATGGTTAGGTTAGGTAGAAAAAGCATGAAAATAGGATTAATGCTGCGGAGATGAGTAGTCTGAGAAGTATAGCCAGAGTGACTCGGTCGGATAAGGTGAAGAATAGTGATATAAGAGAACGGTGTGGTGTAAAATAAGATGTGGTAACAAAGATAGATAAAGGAATGCCTAGATGGTTTGGACACGTAAAAAGTATGGATAAAGGAAGATTGATAAAACAAATTTATAAAGCGAGTGTGAATGGACAGAAATCGGTAGAGGTCGACCTCGGCGAACATCGATCTCGATCAGATCAACATTGAAGGCTAGGTCAAAAGTACCAACAACTGACGAGCATGTATGAGAGCACTGATGAAAGTAAAGGAAGCAAAAGATGTGTGTTAATACCGTAGCAAGTGGAGGAAGTTGTATCTGCCTACCCCTACGGGAAAAAGGCGTGACTATATGTATGTATATATGTTAACTATTTACAGTTACTATTTTAACAAACAGATCAAAAATGATATAAGAAATTGGTAACATGGTAAATTTTTAAAATTTTAAAGAAAATCATTTTATCAATTTAAAAATATACAGGCATCCCATTTAAAAAATGTATTATTTATTTTTGTTTCCCGAAATCTGCATTTTAACAACATTCAGTAATTTTTATGTAAAATAATTTTTTCCATGTGCAATTAATAATAATGGGTGGGTAATTTATGATGAATTACTGTGTACGGTTGATTTTTTAAACTTTAACAATTTTTTATCCAGATAAAAAATAATTAATAGATTTAATTTATTATTTAATGACATATTATTTTTGTAATGAAAATTTTTTGCTCTCTTATTTTAGTTTTTTTCTATTCTAAACAATTCTGCCAACTTCGATAACCTTCAAATATTCGCTGTGTTGCCAATTTTGTTATGAAATTAGTATTTTTTATTGGGCGATGATTTTTTAAAGAATCATTTTCATTTTTGCCGATTTACCTAACTGACTTACAATAAACAAATTTCATCCCGACGACTATTCATTAAGTCGTGTGTATAACCGACAAAAAAAGATAACATGATGTTTAATTTCTGGGCAACGCTCAGAAGATAAGAAAGGTGGAGTAGACAGAAGTTCGACGGTTATAGCCAAAGAACCTGAAGGTAAAGCCCTTTAATCCTATTTCGTTGCCGTTTCATTTATTCTTAACTCCCACCTCGAGCCGGAAGCGAGAAGGACTAGATTAAAAATGAAAGTTTTTCATCAAACAATGCGGTCGTTTAATGTTTAAATGTGGCCAACGGTGTGGCATCCATTTTATATTTTGTCTTGATCACGAAGTATAATGCACGTAGTACGAAAAAAGCTTCCTGCATCTTTGACCAAATGTTCATTTGGCGTTATGGCTAAATTTAAAAAAAAAGTGCGTGAGTGTCGTGGAACCCTCGGTTGGATCGAAGTTCCTTTCGTAGTATATTATTATTGATAAACTTATTATATTTTCTCTTGCGCTTGTTATTGCATTTTGCGGTATTGTTGCTTTTTTATGTTTTTTTTAATCTATTTGTCAACTAATTGGCTATAAAAAAATAAGAAAGTCGTAATATAAAAATTTTACTTAGCGTCATTGTTATTATCTTCTAAGTCACTATCACAATGCATTATTGATGTATATTAACTAATAACGAGAGTCATCCATAGTGCGTATCCTATTGGCTGTGCCCAGTCATAGAGGCGCGCTTATTGGTTCATGGCAGCCAATAAGTTCGCACCGGCTGCGCAAGTATAATTGGTACACGGCATACGCGTCTGATGTTTCGTGTTTCGTGACGGAAAAATTTTACACTTTCATTCGCCCAGCCACCATCCGCCAAGCCCGTATAGGCCCGATAAGGGACTTCGTTCCAAAAAGGAACTTTGTTTTAAATGTTGTAGTCTTTTGATGTTTCATTGTTGCCAACATAGTGTTAGCCATTTTATGTTTCAACTTGTTCACAAAGGATAATACTATGTACACATAGTACGAAAAAAACATCCTGCAATTTTGACCAAATGCGTCTCATTTGGCGTTGTGACTAGATTTAAAAAAAAAGGAAAGTTTTTGACAAATAATGTAGTCGTTTGATATTTTATTGTTACTAACGTAGTGGCAGCCATTTTATATTTCCTCTTGATCACAAAGAAGTCGTCCTGCAACTTTGACCAAATGCGCCTCATTTGGCTTTGTGACTAGATTTAAAAAAAAAAGCTTTTCATTAAATAATGTAGTCGTTTATTGTTTTATTGTTACTAACATAGTGGCAGCCATTTTATATTTCCTCTTGATCACAAAGAAGTCGTCCTGCAACTTTGACCAAATGCGCCTCATTTGGCTTTGTGACTAGATTTAAAAAAAAAGCTTTTCATTAAATAATGTAGTCGTTTATTGTTTTATTGTTACTAACGTAGTGGCAGCCATTTTATATTTCCTCTTGATCACAAAGAAGTCGTCCTGCAACTTTGACCAAATGCGTCTCATTTGGCGTTGTGACTAGATTTAAAAAAAAAGGAAAGTTTTTGACAAATAATGTAGTCGTTTGATATTTTATTGTTACTAACGTAGTGGCAGCCATTTTATATTTCCTCTTGATCACAAAGAAGTCGTCCTGCAACTTTGACCAAATGCATCTCATTTGGCGTTGTGACTAGTTTTAAAAAAAAAAAGGAAAGTTTTTGACAAATAATGTAGTCGTTTGATATTTTATTGTTACTAACGTAGTGGCAGCCATTTTATATTTCCTCTTGATCACAAAGAAGTCGTCCTGCAACTTTGACCAAATGCATCTCATTTGGCGTTGTGACTAGTTTTAAAAAAAAAAAGGAAAGTTTTTGACAAATAATGTAGTCGTTTGATATTTTATTTTTACTAACGTAGTGGCAGCCATTTTATATTTCCTCTTGATCACAAAGAAGTCGTCCTGCAACTTTGACCAAATGCGTCTCATTTGGCGTTGTGACTAGATTTAAAAAAAAAGGAAAGTTTTTGACAAATAATGTAGTCGTTTGATATTTTATTGTTACTAACGTAGTGGCAGCCATTTTATATTTCTTCTTGATCGCAAAGAAGTCGTCCTGCAACTTTGACCAAATGCGTCTCATTTGGCGTTGTGACTAGATTTAAAAAAAAAGGAAAGTTTTTGACAAATAATGTAGTCGTTTGATATTTTATTGTTACTAACGTAGTGGCAGCCATTTTATATTTCCTCTTGATCACAAAGAAGTCGTCCTGCAACTTTGACCAAATGCGTCTCATTTGGCGTTGTGACTAGATTTAAAAAAAAAGGAAAGTTTTTGACAAATAATGTAGTCGTTTGATATTTTATTGTTACTAACGTAGTGGCAGCCATTTTATATTTCCTCTTGATCACAAAGAAGTCGTCCTGCAACTTTGACCAAATGCGCCTCATTTGGCTTTGTGACTAGATTCAAAAAAAAAAGCTTTTCATTAAATAATGTAGTCGTTTATTGTTTTATTGTTGCCAACGTAGCGGCACCAATTTCATATTTATTTTCGATCGCGAAGGATAATTTTATGCACATAATACGAAAAAAGCATCCTGCATTTTTGATCAGATGCAACTCATAGCTTAAAATTGCCGTGCAGTCGGAGTTAATCGATTAATGCACAATTTGACCGGTACATTAAAGCGAAGTACGATGTTTTTTCCGTGGTAATCTTCTAACAATTTCTGATCGATCAACTTCCGTCGGATTTGTCCAACTGTGAAAAGCGTCTACAAAGTTTCAGCGACTTTGAATAAGTTTAAACGTAAGTTGAGAAAAGTTGGAAACACGGTAAAAATAATGTAGACACGTGTTGCTGGAAGTTTCGTACCAACTACATCGTTTTGGATTGAGCAGGGTAGGCAACTTAAAAAGTGACAGGTGTCACGTTGCGTCGAACGATTTTTCGCGTCTCATCGTTTGATGAAAAACTGGTTGTAGTCCGCACTCTCACTTTTCGAGTTTCGAGTAATTTATTTTGCAACACTGGATGAAAACAAAACTAAAGAATAATTTTTATGTTTAACAATAAGTAACTTATTACCATTGTGCGTTACAAAATGGCGTCTGTTTTAGGAATTTCATGTATTAATGTTTGAAATCCAATTTTGGAGGTAAAACTAATTTTTCATTTTACAGGATGTTTTAAAAAAACCGTTAAAAATCACACTGATGTTGGCTTCAAATAATTAAAACTAGTAACACGTAATATTGACCACCATATTCGAATAGTCAATGTTATTTGTACATTTTTTTTAATTACGATGCTCCTTATAAACCTCAAAGTTAAATTTAAATTATTATTGGAAAAAGACAATAAAATTATAAATTTGATGTTTAAGATGTCGACATGTTTCTAGGGAATAAACTGATTGTACAATATTTATTTGTTTTTTACAAAAGGGAGACTCTTATTAATGTAAATCAAGCATACATGAGTGATGCTTTTAGTTCTACCAAAGAATACCCCATAAGTCCAATTTTGTGTTCCCAGAATTTTGTTGTTTATTACCCTGCAAATATGTATCTGTATTATTTGTTAAAATGAAAACAATATACCGCAGAATTACACTCATCTACGAGCGTTAACAAATAACTATAGCCTAAGAGTAAAATCGACCTTCAACTACCTGTTTAATGGTTTAAAATTATTTTATAAGTAATTTAGCATGTTAAAAATTATAAAAAAAAATGGGTTGCCTGAAAAAATGCTGGCCAGGCTATAATTAATTCAATATTCAAAAAATTTTTAATTTCTACCGATGAGTTTAACGAAAAAATTTTACGGTTACAGACTTTTTGCGGGCAACCCTATATCATTGTGTTCGCAATAAAACAGCGTTTATTTTTATGTTTCATTTATAGATTTAACAAGTAGGTGAAAATAACTAGGACCAAAATACCTGTATATACCTGGCAACCCATCAGTTAGACCGGGAAAAATATAGGCAACCCTACGTTTGCATATTCTATAGGCTTTGTACTTACGGTTGGTGTAAAAATTTTTCGTTAAACTCATCCTTAAAAATTAAAAAATAAAGTGATTTTTGAATTTTTAATTAATTATAGCCTGGCCACAATTTTTTCAGGCAACCCATTTTTTTTATAATTTTTAACATACTAAATTACTTATAAAATAATTTTAATCCATTAAACAGATAGGTAAAGGTCGATCTTACATCGGATCCTCTACTACTAACTCTGAACAAACAATAGAGGTGACATATATTTCAACTGACAGCTCTACTGGCAGCTGCCTTCTACTACCCTCTGGTTTTCAGGTTACTAACTAAAAGAGTTCTGGACACACAAGGTTCTTGTATGTATCTACAGAATGGACCAAAAGTCTGGAAACGGACAAATATCTCGTAAATTGCTTGCCCGAATTGTACAAAATTTGGGATCAGCCTATTTTGAGCTACGGAGATTCTAGATTTGACATTTGCAATGTTGTAGAATTTGCCGTTTTTCTGTTATTATTACTTATTGTTATTTATTATCACTTTGGTTTTTTAAATACATCTCCCTGTATATTCAGTCATTATTAGAATCTTCTCTTCAATAAGAGTTCAGCAATATGTAACAGTTATGATTATATGTACTTTAAAAGGTCTAGTCAAGATCTAAACAATCATGGAGAAATGTGGTAGACGCAATATATCATTGATTAGGGTAATGTCAACCTACAAATGGAGCACATTTTGAACACTACATTTTGTTAAAAATGTTGTAATCTTTCAACTGTTACGTTTTAATGTAGTTGAAAATTGTTTGTTTTAAAAAATTATTAATACAAGTAGGCATTGCCACACTTGTGTTTTATTTATTTAAGACCTTTAAGACTGCATAAAATCATGAGTACTGACACATGTGGCTAAACTCATATTGAAGAGAAGATTCCAATAACGACTGAATATACAGTGTGATGTATTTAAAAAACCAAAGTGACTAATAATATCAGAAAAACGGCAAATCTGACAATATTGCAAATGTCAAATCTGGAATCTCCGTCTCTCAAAATATGCTTATCCCAAATTTTGTACAATTCGGACTATTTACGAGATAATTGTCCGTTTCCAGACTTTTGGTTCACTCTGTATATTCTTTGGTTTTATTTTCATTCCAACTTTAAAAAGCTTAAAATTGATGAAGCTTAGACTTGCTTAAAAAGTTAACAATATTGCCCCTAAAATATCATTTTAAAAATCAGAAGGAAATATTAAAAAAAAAACAATTAAAGTTTTATCTACATATAAATAAGTCTAACATCTGTAACTTCCGTGTGTGAATGAAGTTCAAAAACACCCTGTATTTAATGTTCCAATTGAATCATTTACACAATGTTTAATAAGTAACTTTGCTTTAATAATTATGAATTCAAGACGGTGTTGCGTCCATAATGATCTATTTTTCAATAATTTTTATTTTTCCCATTTTCTTTATTATTTTCTTTTTTCTACTCCGCATAACAATAGAAATAATTTCCTTTATATTATTAATCATCTTGACAAGTATATTTTAAGTTCTTCGTCTGCAATATTACTTTGAATTAACAATGTATATTTAACGATAATAGCAACTACAAAGTTTTTTTTATTGAATTGATAAATGTGTTATTTAAATCATTTGTCTTTTTTCGTGACAGCTTGTCTTAATTTTTTTGGTAGTGGCACTACTGATCGTCAAATTAGTCTATTTGAAAGGTATAAGAGTAATCCTTTGACAGCTTACATCGTTGCATTGATTTTAACAGTTTTATGACAAGCTTTTATGCAATAAGGAAATTTAACGCAGAAATATTAATTTCACATTCAAAGCAATATTGTAATTAGCAAAAAATCAACTGTATCATTAAAGGAAATTCGAAGATCAACGTGAAAAGGTTTTTCGAATGGGGGTCTGTAAAATTTTTATGCACATTTTAAAAAAAATCGCAAATCTTGAATATTTTTCAAAAATATGCGATTTTAAACACAAATTTTTGTTTTTAAAGCAAATACTTTGTAGGAATATTCAATAATATCCCTCCGCAAAAATCAATTATGTGAACAATGTGTGACATAAAAATTGTTGGATAAATTATTGTTAAAAAAAATAATTAAGAATTGCGATGTTTTTTTATCCCCACTATAATTTTACTTGAAACCCGTTTAGCTTATATTAATTGCTTGATTTATCGACGCCAATTAGTCGAAACTGATTAATATTTCAATTCTGAAATTTTTCAAGTTGTGTTTTTCGAAATGCATGGAAGAATGAAATGCTCGTTTTTACATGTACAAGCTGCTTCTGTCTTGGACCTTTTTATTTGTTCGTATATCTCGTATGTTTAATTATATTTTGTGTCATTTTTTTCAACATATGTAGTAATTGTATAGTTGTAATAAATTATTTGCGCACCATTGCATATTGCATAGCAATCCTGATAAATAAAACTGCATTTGTTGCCTGGCGGTCCGCCGTAACTCGTGCGACGACTAGAGCCAAACCGACACTCTAACGATGGGATATTTCAATATATGTCATTGGTATTTTTGCATATTTCTTTTATATCTCGATGTTTGTCATTAAACGTTATCGGAGTTGGTGGTCATAGAAACAGTATAGTATCCGTATTAGTCCCATATGTTTAACTTGTCTTCTTCGGTACGTAAACACCGTACGTTTTCAAGGTTGGCATATGGCTTTTATCAACGGGACAACTTTCTGTCAAAATAAACATCGACACGTGGTAAAGGACAACCTATTCCCGCAGAATATAGTTTTTATGTGAATTATAAATTTAAACAAATTTTGCCTTCTTCTGTCGGAATGATAAAACTAATAGTAACAGAGGTGAATTCTTGTTTAAATACTACAAGTCTGAAATTAGACAAGAGGTTCCCTGCAGCTAGGAAATGTAAATAATGTTGCAACAGCGCTTAATCCCTCTCTCCGGCCGGCCGGACTGTTCACGATTATTTCACATTGATTATGTGGGTATTACTGAACAAAATTGTAACTCGTCAATTAGTTATATTTATTTTTACATTATTTATAATTTAAAAGACTTTAACGATGACTCGCATAATAATAAAATGGTATTATCAGTAGTAATATCTCTAGGACATTGATAATAGACGAGATAATTTTATGACAATTAAAAGCTCGTTCCTTGGTAACAGCTTTCGGCTTCGGGCTGGTACCAATCAACAAGCTTGAGAAATTTGTCATAAAATTATTAGGCATTTTTTAATGTCCGAGGGATAATCGGGGAAAAATTTTTGGACAAAAAAATGTGTAAAACATCTATTTATTTATTAAAAGTACAGTCAGTGAAAGTACAGCTATTCAAATTTAACTTAACATTAGATTCGTTGATGTTCTCTACTAAAGAACTGATCTATTACCACGCTTAATATTTATGATCTAGTTGTGGTGCTCTTGATCGAGATTTAAGTATGGTTTTATAGAATTTTAATTGCTATGACCAGTAATTTTAAGCAATTGTCGTTTTTCTACACCACTTTTTGCCAATTCGCTAACAGCAGTTGATGTATTCGAGTGATTTATCTTTTTGTCCTTTACATTCAAGCTGTTCTCTACTATAGAACGGATCTATTACCACGCATAATATTTATGATCTTGTTGTGGTGCTCTTGATCGAGATTTAAGTATGGTTTTATAGAATTTTGATTGCTATGACCAGTAATTTTCAGCAATTGTTGTTCTTCTACGCCACTTTTTGCCAATTCGCTAACAGCAGTTGGTCTATTCGAGTGATTTATCTTTTTGTCCTTTACATTCAAGCCAATTGCCTTAGCAGCAGATTTAGTCCATCCATTCATTTATCTATTTATTGAATTTCTTTATTCTTTATCGTACCATTTGTCAGTTTCATTTTTCCAGTGTCGATTTGGTTTCAAGAACAGTCGTGGTGAGGTAATATTGTCGCCTAGTTTTTATATCAGTGTATGAAAAAGACGTACAGGGCAGCTTTGTCTTTTACTATTGAAAACCAACCATTTACTACTTGTACAGCTTTTAGAACCACCTTGGCACGTTTTAATGAACACCGGATTGTTTTCAATGCGATTTGTTGGAGAGTCATCGCTATTTTTCCCGATTAAAAAAAATCCATCAGACAAGCAACTGCCTCTCCTCCTCGCCACGCTAAATCAACAATCTAGTGGGGATGCGCTGTTGCCATATTGGTCAAATCTGATCAAATTGCGAGAATCACTTGTCTAGTTTCAAACTTAACAAATTGTATTCTTACAGTTATAAAAATTTATACCCATCCTAGGTTTTTTTTATTATTTACATTATTAAAGAGCGAACTCTACTGTGTTTCTTAACATTCAAGATAAATTTAAAATAACATTCAGGATGCAATGAATAAGCTTAATAAATGTTTTTTTTTGGTGTTTAGTAAGAAGCGGTCGGGTTAGAGGAGCCCACACTGCAGCTTTAAGCTTATTGTGTTCCGCTGCTACCACCTTTTAGCCTTGTTGACCAACTGGTCTTCTTGTGCTTCTTCTTATAATAGGACCTAATCCTGTTTAATTCCATTGCGTTTCTGTGATGCTGAGCTCCAGCTTTCGTACCATCTCTTGCGTGGTCTGCCAACCGGTCTTTGCGAGTTTGGTTTTTACGCCATGGCACACTTTTCCCATCTTTCATCTGGCATCCTTTCCACATGGTCTTTCCAACAATTTTTTCATTTTTGGTTTCGTCAATTTCTTTAAATTTTGATATATTATTATTGGTATTGAAAGCTACTTTTGTGTTAAGTTTCTTGTGATTTCGTTGGTTAGTTTTCCAAAGAACGTTATTAATCTAATTCTTAATTTGACTTGAAAAAAATGCCATTAAGAAAAATAAAACAGTTCTGAAAATAATGGAGACCTCAGAATCACCTTGAAAAAAAAAACAAGTTCTGATGAGCTATTAATTATATAGTAAACAGAGAGAATGCTAATAATTGATCTCTTTTAATCTTACGAAATCATAATTTTTTAACCCACCCTAAAAATCCACCCCCCGAAAACCGTAAATTATAATTATTATTATTATTATTATACTTGAAATTCAAAAAAAAAATTTCATTTAATCGAAGATTTATAAAAATAATTTTAAAGTATTTACAATATAACTTTTTTTTAATTTGTTTGCTTTTTTATGAGGTTTACAAAAAAACGTACATCATAACATTTAAAAAAGGTCAACATTAAAGTTCACGGACATGTCAAATATGGTTGTTTTGTATTTTTAAACTAACTAACCTAAACACAATTTTCTTGGAAAACAATGGTATACAGGGTGTAACAAAAAGGTAGGTCATAAATGGAACCATATATTGTGGGCTTAAAAATTACTCGATTGAACATAACTTACCTTAAAGCAAATGTGCACATAAAAACAGTTACAGCTCTTGTTAGGTACAAAAAAAAAATCGATTTTTTCAATATTTCATGAACTGTCTAACATGTATTGAAAATGGATGGCATCTTTTTTTCATAAAAAAAGTGCTCAGAGCCAAAAAAATTTCCATAATGCTGTATTGAAACAATGGTGTCACAATCCTAATTAAATTGTAACGCATAGAAAAGTTTGGGCGGTTTTGAACCCCTAAAACTCCCCTAAAAATTTTATGAGCTGTACAGATTTCGTGGTGTTATATTAAAAAAATGATCTTACGATAAGAAAGCCATTTTCATTACAATATGTTAAACAATTCATGAAATATTGAAAAAAATCGATTTTCATTTTGTACTTTCCAAGGTTTAAATATTTGGGAATCACCTCAGACACACAATATAACACTGGAGATTAACAACAAAATTTAGCCAATCGCTGCTGTTTTGCACCGCAAAAAATAATGAAATCGAAAAATGTGACCCGCCGTACGAAAGTAACAATTTATCATGCAATTATAAGACCTATAATGACATATGCATGTGAAATATGGACGATGACAAAACAAAATAAGAACCGACTAAAAATCGCAGAACGAAGAATTCTTAGAAGGAAATATAGACCAATCAAGGACAACGCCACACAACAATACAGAATTAGAACTGACAGGGAAGTGCAAGAACTATATAACCAACCAGATATAGTAAAAATAATAAAGGCAGAGAGATTGAGATGGGCCGGACATGTGAAGAGACAAGACCAACGTGTCGTAAAACTGGTGTGGGAAGAGACCCCGGTGGGAAAGCGGCCGCTGGGAAGGCCAAGGATGCGGTGGAAAGATAATATTGCAACGGACTTACGGACCCTAAATGTCCAACGACCAGAAGAACTTATGATGGACCGCAGCAAGTGGAGGCAAATTGTAATGTCAGCGAAGTCCCACCCCGGGTTGTAAGCTGAGAGAGAGAGAGAGAGAGAGAGAGAGAGAGAGAGAGAGAGAGAGAGGGGGGGGGGGGAGGGGGAGAGAGGGAGAGAGACTTTCCAAGGGCTGCAACTTTTTATGTGTGCACATTTGCATTAATGTAAGTTATGTCAAATAGAAAAAAAGAGTGAAATGAACACATAAATCGGGTGGACGACAGAAGAATAGTAAAAACTGCGCGTGATAAATCACCACGGGGGCGCAGGAGCGTAGGCGTCCTCGAAAGAGGTGGAGCGGCAACCTGAATGCCCAGCGCTTTTCTACAAGAGGCTTCCTAAAGCACTTCGATATCAGAAACTTAGCCCCCAGAAAACTGATACACTTTGCACGAAGTCTCGAAATCCCGGGCCTCGAATAGATTAAAGGTTATGCACAAAAGATCTAATAGGTCGAAGTGCTTGAGAGGCAGCATAGCCTCCACGACCCCCCCTACAATCTACAATCTGCTATCGCCGGTATCGGTGACTTTCCAGCCGTATAACCGTTGTGGCTCTGCATCACATTGGCATGTAGAAGGGTAACGCCGTAACAAAAGACATCTTTTTTTAAAAAAAATTTGTAAGTAATAAATCCGTCATGAAATAGACCAATTTGAAAAAAAAAATAATCAAAAATGTTTATTTTTCGATGTTTTCATTAAAAATGTGGTGGACCCTACTTCCAAATAATTCTCAAATAATTTTTAAGTCCATGTATTATGAATGATTTCGCGGTTAAATTCTAATTCAATATAAAATCATCGCGTTTCTCGAATACGATCCTGCAAAAATATAAATTAAATTCTGATACGACTCCGTTTGGTTAAAAACCAAAATTTGTTTCCGCTTAAACGAGTTCGTAGGAACGCGCGCATCAGACAATAATCTTTCTTTTCGGATGCGTTTAATTTTAATTCTCGACCCACTAAAAATAGTTTTAGTCTTTATTTTCTTAAAACCCAACTACGATAAAACGAATCAGTGTTCGTTTTGTACCTCTGCCGGTGTATCGTGCTAGGTGTTCCACATCCGCGCTCTCTTGTACGTATTTGTTAGTCGAGATTTATAATTTTCCATCTTTTTTGCGTATCAAAATATAAATACCGTTAAAATTGGTTGCTTCGGGGACATTATGTCCGCTCTGGCGGCAGTTTGGGGCACTACTAAAAGGAGGGACAGTAAGTGTTTTTGAAACGCTGTACACCAATTCATTGCCAAAATGTTAATGTTCGACATGGAATGATAATACGGGGGATTTTAGTTTTCAAATCAATAAAAGTCGTATAACCCGTAAGACAAACATACGAGGGTGGTCCGAAAATTTTCCGATCTAACAAAGATTCATGACATTTTTTCTTTAAATTTCTTTTTATTTTTCTCCATAGTCTACTTGGGGTCTTTTCTAATACGTCCCCGCATTTTTAATTTTGTTTCTAAAGACCCAGGTAAGAATTAATTTAATAAAAACTTATAAATCTGTTTTCAGTAGTAATATCCCTAGGACATCGATAATAGACGAGATAATTTTACGACAATCGAAAGCTCGTTAATCCTTCGGCTTCGGGCTGTAACCAAGCAAGAAATTTGTCATAAAATTATAAGGCATTTGTCAATGTCCGAGGGATATTCGGCTAAAAAATTTTGGACAACAAAAATTTATAACTCAACACAACGAAACATGTATTTATTTATTTAAAGTACAATTATTAAAATTTAACTTAACATTAAATTCGTTCTCTAAAATAGAAGATCTATTACCACGCATAATATTTATGATCTTGTTGTGGTGTTCTTGATCGAGATTTAAGTATGGTTTTATAGAATTTTGATTGCTACGACCAGTAATTTTTAGCAATTGTTGTTCTACACCACTTTTTGCCAATTCGCTAACAGCAGTTGATCTATTCGAGTGATTTGTTATCTTTTTGTCCTTCACATTCAAGCCAATTGCCTCAGCAGCAGATTTAGTCCATCTATTTATTGTATTTCTTTCGACTGTTACATTATTGTAACATTTGTAAGTTTCATTTTACCAGTGCCGATTTGGTTTTAAGAACAGTCGTGTTGAGGTTATATTGTCGCCTAGTTTTTATATCAGTGTATGAAAAAGACGTACAGGGCAGCTTTGTCTTTTACTATTGAAAACCAACCATTTACTACTTGTACAGCTTTTTGAAGAGTCATCGCTATTTTTCTTGATTTAAAAAATATCCACCAAACAAGCAACTGCCTCTCCTCACCACGCTAATTCTACAACAGCAATATGGTAAAATTAACGAATAAGACCTTCGGGAGTATTTTCATCCCATAACAATATTATTTTGTTAACTTCAGACAAATTAAACGAAACTGAACTGGACTTACGTTTACATGGATCTGCTTGTAGTTTCTTCCTGATTGCATCGCGGGCACCTCGGGCTGGTTTAAATACTATATTGTTAAACGGTTTAAATACTATATTGTTAAACGGGTTTATCATAATATTATAGTACTTTTCTTGCAAAAGTTTGCACGAAACGTTCCACATTGTTTTCACCGTTGCTTCTTGAAATTCGGTCCCGTCTTTGTTTCTCTTATTGACCGCCCAATCTTTTAGTATCAACGCCAATTCTTCTAAGCTTCTATGTTCATTTAATTCATATTCTCGTTCGCAGCAAAATTCCATAAATATTCCCTAAATATGTTTGTGACTGTAGGTTTCATTTCTGGGAATTTTTTCTTTGAACATTCGCATTGTCAAAACGAGACATTTTGAATTTTATTTGGAATGAAGTTGTCAAACTTAATCGTTTTGTTATAGTGATTAATAATTGCACTTAATGCAATTATCAGTAGTTATAACCCAAAGACATTGATTTCGAAAGCTTGTTGCTTGTTGCCTATAAGCAACAAGCTTGAGATAGATGTTATAAAATTGTTGAGCATTCATCAATGTTCGAGGGTTATTCGGATAGAAATTTTTTTGCTGATTATGGAAATAAATACAGAGCAGAAACAATTTATTTGAATGTACAATTATCAAAAGTACAATTAGAAAAATTGAATGATGAGGCAGATGTATTAGTTTCTATAATAGATGAAGATGTATTTCCACTGCGCATGCTGTTGATAATTTTATTATGATGTTCTTCGTCAATATCCAAGTAGGGTTTTATCGAGTTGGGATTGTTATGCCCCGTAATTTTTATAAGCTCTTGCTCTTGTATACCACTTTTGACCAATCGCCTCGGCAGACGTTTTTGTCCAATTTTGAATCGTATTTTTTCCAATAGGCATATCATCATACCAATGATCATTTTCGGCTTTCTAGAACCGATTTGTTCTTAGGAATAATCTATTCGTCTTGATATTTGCGCCTCTTTTTGATAACAATTTCTTAAATAATCTGACAGGACATAAGTTGATGTCGTTGTTTTCCACTAAAAATTTGCTGTCAGTACACATTCTTGAACCATCTTGGCAAGTCTTCCTGAATATAGGGTTAAATTCAACTCGATTTTTCACAGAACCATCGTTATTTGTTTCAATTCGAAAAAAGTCAATCAAACAAACGGCAGCTTCCCCACCTCGCCAAGCTAATTCTACGGCAGCTATGTGATAGAATTTCCGTTGTTGCCCTTCAGGGGTGTTTTCATCCCACAAATTTATCATTTTTGTTATTTCTTCTGCACTTAATGCCGCTGAACTTCGTTTCCTTTTACGTTTAGCATCGCGGTCAGCTCGCACTTGTTAAAATACAACGCTTTTAAATGGGCCAATGATAACTTTCATTTCCTTGTAATATTTTTCTTGTAGCTTACTTGTTATGTTCCATATGGTTTTGACAGTAGCTTCTTAAAACTCTGTACCATCTTTTCTTCTCATATTCACAGCCCAATCCTTTAAAATCGACGCCAATTCTTCCACCGTCCGATTTCCATCTAATTCATATTTTCTTACATCACAAAAGTCCATGAACGCTTTCCTCACAAAATTTTTATTGGGAACAGTATTCTTCGGTATATTTGATGCTATAATTTCATCAATATTATCTTGAGTATCACAACCAAATCGTGACATATTGAAATATTTGAATTGTCAAAATCGAATTGAAAGGAAATGTAGGTATGTATCCATAACAACATGACATGATTTAGTGAAAAGAACCCATGGGCTCTTTTCAGTATAATTATGTTTTGATTGGTTGTGTTCGATCGGATGACTACAAATTGACTGATTTTATTGGATATCAACTTGAGCAAAAAATTTTCAGTGTAATGTTGACATGATTGGGTAAAATTAAATTAAATATTAACCGTGGTAACTCATATCTGTCCCTTCTCATTATGTGTCCAAAATAAGCGATTTTCCTCTTTTTTATTGTCTTGAACAGTTCTCTGTCTTCTAGTTTAGCTCTTCTAATGACTTCTTCGTTTTTGACTCTCTAACTTTCTCAACCCATGATATTTTAAGTATTCGCATATCTTATATTGTTCATAGTTGTTCTTCATAGTTGTTCTTCTCTCATAGTTTGTTTCACCAACCTACAAGTTACTAAGAAATCCCTCACGAAAAATAATGATTATTCAGGATACTTTGAAATAAATTTAATTATTTTCCAAGAAATATTTGTCCATTTGACGCGTTTCCAAGATATTATTTATTTAGTTATGCGAAGTCTCTCGCATGCGATAATAAATAATAATTAAATAAAAATTATCTAAACAAATATCTTTCATGAATCGTTAAATCTATGAATAAAAATAATTTGTTAAATAAACGAAAAATTAGAAATTCGTTTACATTAAAAATCATAAAATTATGTAAACATCTTTGATAAGTATTTTACAAAAATTACTGGTAATAGCATTCTTTAAACAAAAATCGTCGGAAGCACTCTGTATAAAAGAGCGAATAGTTTATGCAAATAAATTATTTTACAAAAAAAAAACAAAAATATGATAAAATTACAATACCAAACAAAATTCGTAATTGTCGTTTTCCTAAACATCTTGTTTCTATCTTGTTCGATTCAGATTAAATGAACAACTAGGCCATTCTAAGATGCTCACGCCTTCCGTTTCTATACAATTAGTGAAAGTATTGCTCTATGTTGTGCATTATCAAGCATAAATAGGAAATTCTACCAAAATCGTCTTTCTAGGTTTTTACTACAGGCTTATAGGCTTTATAGGAGTTTTTTTACCCATATTACTACCTTTATGTTTGAGGAGAGGTCAAGAAGCTTTAAGCTTGGTTTGTCTTTCACGTCCTCTAATAAATAGAAACCCCTCCTTTCGAGTATTCGAAAATAGCAAAGATCAAAAAATAAAAATACCACCAGACACGATTAAAGTTAAAGAATTTACAGTAACAACACAGTTATCTTCCATAACACCAAAACGTGCAGAGATGCTTACGGGATAATTTATTAGTTAATACATTCTCACCAGGTCCGGGGACTCCTCCTCAATCACCGAGAGTAGCGGTCGTTTCTTCTGGTTCACCTTCTGGTTCTGTATCAGCAGCAGCAGCGTCGAATCCGAGACCGAATGCCTTAAATTTGGGCCAGGCTTTGTTGCAAGGCGTTCAAGGTTAGCCATAACGCGTGGTGTTGTTCACTATTATTATTAACCTGTGTGTTTGTTTATTAACAAGACGTGCATTAACGCTATTATTAACATTATGTGTGTTAAATGTTGCATTTTGTAATGTGCTGCTATCAATAAGTGCAAGTTTAAACATGTTAACGCAGGAATTTCGATATTGTATATATTTAGTTTAATTGTTGATCTTTCAAAATAATAGGACCAAAGTATAATATACTGGGTGATTTTTTCCGATGGCACATTAGACGTAATGGCAAAACTAGTCAGAAAAGAAATTTGAACATTTGTAATAAGGGGTTTTCGGCATTGGTCTATCGAATGATAATATGCTCAACTTTCGGCGACCTCCGGTTGTACAGGATGTTGACGTCAACATCGTTATTTTAAATGAAACACCCCGAATACGGCGACCTTTAGTAGGTCTATTGTGGCTCACCCCTAGAGGTTACAGTTTACCGCACAATCCAGCCCTTCTGACGAAGTTTATGGTTGTATGGGGTGATATTTTCTTGAAATCGGTAGGTTCTACGTTGGTATAACCAAATCTGTTTAGCAGTTTCGTCTTCCACGCAGCAAAATCGACAGTCCGTTTGTTGATTCAGACCTATCCTTCCGAGGTGGTATCTTAGACGCAGTCCCGTTAAAATTTGCAAGTTAGGTTAGGTTAGGTTTTAAGTGAGTGGGGCGTGGTCGCCCCTCCACCGCGACCCTTAGTAGGTCTATTGTGGCTCACCCCTAGAGGCTACAGTTCACCGCACAATCCAGCCCTTCTTACGAAGTTCATGGTTGTATAGGGTGAGATTTTTTTAAAATCGGTAGGTTCTAGGTTAGTGTAACCAAATATGTTGAACCTTATTCTTCCCAGGCCGGGGCATGAACATAGTATATGTTCAGCAGTTTCGTCTTCCACGCAGCAGATCCGACAGTCCGTTTGTTGGTTCAGATCTATCTTTCTGAGGTGGTATCTCAGACGACAGTGTCCCGTAAGCAGTTCTGTTAGAATACGCAGGTCATTTCTGCTCCATTCTAGGATCTGCTTAGTTGTGTTTTTCGAGGGTTTAGGTAAGAACGCCTTCGAGTGAGTCAACCCTGGTATATCGGACCAGTGAGTGAGTATTTTCCTCTCCGCCCAGTCCGAAATAATTATTTTGGCGGCACTTGTAATGACTCCAAAGATTGGTTCTGGTCCCACAGCAGGGTCACTCTGTTGTTCTCACCAAGGGATTCGATGCAATTCCATACAAGTTTAGAATTTATCTTGTTGGAGCTCAGTGCTTTTAAAGCAGCCTGACTGTCTCATATTATACTTATGATTTTGTTTGCTAGACGTTTGTTAATCAGCTCTCTTGCACACAATTCGATAGCGAAGACTTCAGCCTAAAAGATTGTAGCATTAATAATGATGATATCTTTAAAATCCTCCAATTTGGTGTTTATTTAGTTCCCCTCATAATTAGATCACCAGTAATACATGCCGAACCTTCCAAAGATGATGCGCCACTGGTGACAACTGTCAGATTGATTTGATTCGGATGCTTACGAGTTATGACGTAACAAGAAACATTCGTGGCTACAGTTCTTCCATTATCAATTGCAGAAGATAAAAACTCGTTCCGAACCCTTACCGACAACATCGTTTGGTCTGCCATAGGCGGAGATACCTCATTTTATGAATTTAATATTTTTAAAAATACATATTCTAAATCTTCATTGTTAAATTCATATATGTCTTTATTCTCACTACACTGTGCAATTTCATTATTTCATTAGCCCATGATCTCGAAAACGCCATATTTCTACTTATTTAATGAAATTTCTAAATTCAAGACACCACACTACCCCACTGATATTACAGACTATCTTCCTCGAAGGTTTTCAAACATAAACCAGATTATTTATATCTTTTCAACCGCGTTACACCCCTCGTCCAATTCATTGCGTTTAACCCTATGATTTGCTGTTTTCATTGGTTGAACCTAGTTAGTGAATTTTGGCGCACGTGGACAGACGCTTTCTTTTATTTCTACCGGATTTTATACGGGTAGTAAACATTATTTTATGTTTCTAAATTTGGCACGAGTGCCGTGCTTATATATTAAATATTGATTACTTCTCACATAATTGTGTTCTGCAATTGATATTGGAAGAACAATACTACTTTATGATCGTGAACACACAATATTTTTTTGTATGGCAATTTAAATGTCACTAATGATATATCGTATTATTCTTTAAAAAACTGTATCTTTTATGAAAATATTTTCAAAACCATCCACATCTAGTTGTGAAGATACAAAAATTATAGATATATTGGTGAATATGGCTTTAAATGTTTGTTAAAAAAGTTTGAATGAGGTGTATCAATTATTCGCTGGTGTAACTGTCGTAGAAGGGTTGATGTAGTACAGAGGTTCTCTAACTGTATTGTCTCGCAGACCACGTGTCAATGTTTTCTATTTTGGGTACACCCCTGCCGTTCAAATTGCAAATTTTCACAAACCCATCAATTTTAAGTAAGTTTTTGACTGCTAATGAAGTGCAATATAAGTTTAACTGTAGAATAAAAAGTAGAAAAACTTTTACATTTACTGCTTAAAATGGCGAACATATTTTAAAATTACAGCTACACAAAAAAATAAATGCTATTAGAAACTTTCTCGTGATAGCCCGGTATGTCTCCCTGAAGCCAAACTTGCTGTCTCTTTCTGAACGGTACCTTGGATTCTTCGTTAGTGCTTAGTCTGATCAAATGGAAAAATATTTAAGGAACATAGAAATTGCATTGCAAAACGCTGAGGAGCACGAAAACTAGTAATTACATACACGGCTTCAATTTGAACTGTCCCCACTTCGTCGACATGTATTTGCGACGTTACTAATCAGTATGAAACTGTTTGCGACGTTGTGCACGTCTGACCTATCAGGAAAGAGGATACTACACTTGCAAGAGATTAAACAATTTCTCTTTTAAAAATATGTTTTTTTATGATGATGGTTTTATAAAGAAAATAAATATTCTACGAATTAAAAAACATAACATTAACTTCTGAAAAATAAACTAAAAATTTGAATTCATTTTGCTTTTCCATCATAGTTTCACAGATTTCTATGTTTTACAGATTTCGCTATTGTTTGGCATAACAAGGTGGTTTCTTTGAACCTTTATTGCGATGGATTTGTAATGTATTTCAAAATTTTAATTTATTTTTCGGAAGTTTTTTAATTCGTAGAATATTTATATTATTATTGGGACCGTTGTGGTAAGGTTGTGAACTTATTTTAAAAGTTTTTATTTAACTTGCAATGTTTGTATGTTTGTCCGGGTGGAATCTCGCAACTCAATTTTGAAGCAGATATCTTTCATCGATTGAGCTGAAATTTTGTATATACTTTAAGTTTGGATGACAATGCATGGTTAGCTGTGTGACGTCATTCTAAATTTAACATGGCGGAAAACCCAAGATGGCGGACTAGTTATTTTTAATGCACTTCTACAATATGGGTATCAAATAAAACTCGAAAAATAAAATGACGTCACTCTGAATCCAATATGGCGGACTTTAAAGATATCGGACTAAGTTTTTTATGCTTTTCTACAATATGGGTTTCAAATGGGTATGAAGTGAAAGAACTTGCTGAGAGTCGAAAGCGAGTTAAACTCCGTGCTCCAATCTGTCCGAAATCTTGGTGTACTAAGGTTTTCGGAGTCGTCGATTATGATATTGAAGTCAAATTTTTCGAGTCTGTAGTATCGTTTGGGTAACTTCCTTCTTCTTAAAGTGCCTATTCGGTCCGAATGTTGGCAATCATTCTGGCAATCATTATCTTGTTTGCTGCGGCACGGAATAGCCCGGTCGTGGTTGTAGAGAACCACGTTCTCAGGTTCTTCAGCCACGAGATACGTCTTCTTCCCAGTCCTCTCTTTCCCAATATCTTGTATCTTGTATCGACGTTCGTTGCGCATAATGTGACCAAGATATTCTAGTTTTGTGGTCTTTACAATATACATGATTTTTAACTTTGATTTGTGTAATTTGATGAGATAGGCGTCAACAGCATTGGTTTGCCATCTGTCTAGGATAAGGAAAACTACAAAATCAAAGGTCAAGCTTACGTGGCCTTAAGTATGGTAAAAAATTCGAAGATCTCCTTATTGAAGGGCTAGATTGTTTAAAATTAATCGGCTAACGACGTTGCAATAATGATGCTTTGAATGAGATGAACAGACTAAGAAACGTGTCAGGCGATAACTAAAAAGTAAAAAATAAATTAAGAGTAATAAATAGGTTTTAAAAAAAAGCTTCTATTTTAATGCGCTAAAAAGAATAAAATAAACTTTTCATTTAAAACTTTTACTATCAACTTAAAACGTCATTATGCAATTAATTAAATGATATAAAAGCTGGTAGCGAGATTTGCATATTTTATAGGAAGCATTTTCTTTCATAGAATGACTTACAATGAGTATCTCGAGCAAGACTAGTTAGTGCACAGGTAAATCTCGCGACAAACTTTTATATCATTTAATAAATTGTGTAGTACATGTAGGTACTAAATTGATTGGTTTGATTTAATTTAAAGTTAATTTGTTTCTTTTTAGGGCACTTAAATAAAAGCTTGTGTTTAAAAATTATTTTTTACTTATAATTTATTTAGAAGAGAAATTGTTCGATCTCTTACATGCGTCGTACCTAATCTCTTTTCTAATAGGTCAAATTGGAGTCGTGTATTTAATTAGTTGATTGTTTGTCGCGAATATTTATTATATTTTTCGCTGCACAACTTCCCTAAATATTTGTCCATATCTGTATAGTCACGCCTTTTTCCCGTAGGGGTAGGCAAAAACCACTTACTTCTTCTTGCTACGGTTCTTACACACATTTTTCGCTTTTTCTACTTTCATCAGCACTCTCATACATGCTCGTCGATTGTTGGTACTCTTGACCTGGCGTTTCTTCTAAACAATTTCCATCTGATCGAGATACGTTCGCCGAGGTCGACCACTACCGACTTGACCATGACTTGTCATGGTCTAAACATCCTCAAACCCAATTTTTAATTCTAGCGTGGACCCGCATGTACATCTCATGGATCCCCAATTTTTGTTTTCTTTGACGTGCATCCCTTGCCCGTAACCAAAGTACAAATAATCTGAAATTTAATTGATGTCATTTGTTATGTTTGCTTGCATGTCGGCTTTTTGCACAATAGGTGCGGACATGTGGCATGCCGATGTTGAAAAATGGGTATTAACGACGGTAGCTTATGATCGGAGCAAGGAGCCAGGTTTGTGTTTTTTTTTGAAATTTAATTATTTTTCCCCATTTACCGAAAGAAGGATTTTCGTATCGTACTGTGAGTTTCAAAAACATGCACCGAATGGGTAAAATTTTGTCGAAATGTCGAAAACAAGATCAACATTCCTATTTTCTTCTCCCCTGTATACCTACTGTCCAGCTTTTTGAAAATTTGACGACACCAAAGTAAATTTAACCGCCATGTACCAGCTTCTATTGGGAATAAAATTTTCTGATAATAAAAATGGTACCTATTTAATGGTGCAAACTTTTTGACACTCACAGTACACTTTTTTATAAATTTTTTATATCGATTCTGACTCGAACAAAACGAATTCGCTTTCTTCGCATATTGTTTATTAAAAATAAAACCACTTTGTCGTGCATGCAGATCGTGCAATGTTGTTTTATGTAGTAGTTGGTTAGTGTTTAATTAGAAGGTGAAAAAATTATTACACACATATTCCGAATGTGGTAATTTTCATATTTGATTTTTAATTTAAAATTATTTTAATCTTGCCACGCAGAAACAAAGATGGAAATTTTTAAATTACTAAAAAGTCTCTTACATTTGCATATTTAATAAACTAACATTTTGAAGCGATATTTTAAATTGTTTTAAGAGTAATATCACCTTGTGCCCATTCACACTCACACCTTCTTTTACACCCTTATCTCACTATTCTTTACTTTATCCAACCGAGTCACTCCGGCTATACAATTCTCAGACTACTCATCTCCGCAGCAATAATTCTATTTTTATATTTCTTCTGCCAAACCCAACATTCACTACCATACTGATAAGTGTAGGAACCAATACACCACTTTCTGGCTGTTTATAAAGCTATGCAGTGCCCCATTAATTTGTTTTGCTGCCAGCACCCTTCGCTCAATGTCACTGTCATACTTTTCATCTCTCGTAAACTTTGAACGCTAGTACACAAATTCATTTCCTTGTTCCACTCTTTCTCCCTCAATCAAAACTTGACAGTTTGTTATGCTTTCTTCTCTTTCAAAAACCATTACTTTAGTTTTGCTTACATTTATTTTTATCCCTTGGATTTTCAGGGCGTCATGCATAACATTAACCATCGCCTGCAACTCCTCTTCAGATGACGCCAATATGACTTGATCATCGGCGTAAAGAAGGCATTTGTCGATCAAATCATTCATTTTCAATCCATACGCACTCTCTTTTAAATCTTTTAAACAATCGTCTATGTATAAGTTAAACAGCCATAGCGAAGCCACACATCCCTGCCTCACACCTTTTTGATGTTAAACCAGTACGTGCAAGCTCCGTTTATCCTGACACAAGCAGCGGAATCCTCATAAAGTGATTTCAGTGCTCGTATTAACTACCGCTTACCCCATACATAGACAATGTTGACCAAAATTCACTTCTCACCGCTCTGTCATAGGTCTTTTCCAAGTCTATAAAAGCGCAATAGACCTTCTGACTTCTAGCCAAGAATTTTTATCATTTCCAAATAATTTACAAGTGTTTAAGCCCACCAACAAAAAGTGTCACGAGGTGATATCAACTCCTAATTCATTTTTTAGTAAACGCATAATGTATTTGGATTGAACAAAATGACCAAAATATCATAAAGGTTTTTTGGAAAAAGTGGTAATAGTAATTGGTCGAAAATATATTTTTTTGCAGTTTTTAGTGCCTCCCCATTTTATTTTTGTTTTAATATTTAGATAATACTGTGGCATATCGTCGTCTCGAATCTAGCGATTTAGAATTCGATGATGGTAAGAAAAAATGTTGTTTCACCGCAAAGAGTAGGTGCCAATATGAAGGGTGGCCCCCTTTTTACGTTGCAACGGAAATTGACATTTGTACTTTTTGAAAAAACTATTAAAATTACTAAAATCCAAACCAAAGCAAATATTATACAGGTCGTTCTGGTAGTAGGGGAGCCAAGGGCATGTACTAACAGATTTTACTTTTTTAATAATTTAACGAAAATGAAATTAGTTAGACATTTATTCTTAAAGCCTATGAATCGACAACTATATGCCTATGATTTTTGATAAAAGAAACTCGCCTAAAGCTCATATAATATAAATGTGCATGCACGTCATAGAGCGTGTATGAGGTGACATTTGAACAGCGTTGCCAGACTTTGACATTAGTACGGACATTGGGGAAATAATAAGGTTATGTTGTTGATCATTTAATAAACATACTTTAGCATTAATTAATCTGGGACATTGCAATAGAACTTTGAGAATTTTATCTAAACAAAAGGTTTTCAATACAAACTATTCAAGAAAAAAGACTTAACATAAAATGATGCTCGTTGGTTTCTATTCTAGCAGTAGGAATCCGTATCGAGAATTTCCATGATCGACCGTTTCCGCTCCAATAATGAACTCCTGCCCTTTTAGAAGTAACATAAAGTTGTTGCAATGTCTTTAGTTTAATCTCTTTGCGAACACAGGAATGTCTTATAAGAATTGACAGAAATATAATTACACCAACATACCGGTTTGTACTAATTACGAAATGGGGTTGATACGGTTAAACAGTATTTAGAAAAATGGAAACTGATACCCAGACACATGTAAAAGATATGAAGTTAATATTATTTGTACTTAAATTAAAAACCTGAGCGTCGCGCATATTAATTTGTAAAATTGAAGAGAGTGCCGCGAACAATCTTAATTATATATTTTTTTTAACTTTACGATCTTATAAATCGATAAAAAGACACTTAAAAGTAGTGGATGTTGTTTCGGTCCCACTACTCACTTGGGGCCATATACTCCCGGGGCGCCCTGTATATCGTAGACGTCGATAAACGACGTTTTTTAAAAATACTGATTATAAGGGATCCATCCTTCGTTATAAATAAAAAGTAGTTAGAAGGAACATAAAAGTGAACACATAATTAGTGTTAATTGCATAGTAAAACGTGTGGATTAAAGTAGTTAGAATTTTTGGAAAGTAGGTATAATGAAGTTGATTGTGTGTGTGTGTAATGTCACTGTAAATATTCGAGTTGTTTAATGTTAAGAAATTTAGAGAAAATTTTGTTCCGACAAACTTTGGAATTTTGAATTTGCTTATTTGTACCGTACAGATTCAAAATTGTGTTAGAAGAGACTTATTAAGACTTAAGTTCTCAAAAATTCTAGTACATAATTGTTATCCTAAATGTCCAGACATGCTCTTCTAGTAAAAAAACTGCAGAATTTTTAGCTCAAATTATGTCTATCCATCCAAAAATGCTCTACTAAAGGAGCTTCAAGATGGCGCTCCAATATTGCTGTAATTAAAATAACTAATTTCTTTTAAATTATATCATTTTGTATATTAATTTTTTGTAATGTGCCCAATCAAACTGTGTGATGTCGATTTATTAATTGTAGTCACAAGCGGCTCGTTTGAGTGGGGTATTAAATTAATATTATCGTTTATAATTTTTATGGCCTCTCAAGATGTCCATCCACATATTCACATATTCAATGACTTTCGGCTACTACAAACAAATGATGCTCCCAACTGAAGTCTTTATGACGAAATTTTTCGGCTAAATATCTATTTAAACTTTTCCTATGCGTTATGCACATGTTTCTTTTGATTACAAATCTATACACTGTGTTCATTCGAAAAGGACCCACCCTTAATATTTCAGAAATGCAACATATTAGAATTAAATAAAAAAATATACCCTCCCTACTGGAGGCAGAGACCACTTGCTACGGTTCTTACACACATCTTTTGCTTCCTCTACTTTCATCAGTGCTCCCATACATGCTCGTCGGTTGTTGGTACTCTTGACCTGGCCTTTCTTCAAAACAATGTTGATCTGATCGAGATATCTTCGTCGAGGTCGACCTCTAACCACTTGTCCATTCACACTCGCCTTATAAATTTGTTTCGTCAATCTTCCCTTATCCATCCTTTCTACGTGTCCAAACCATCTAAGCATTCCTTTATCTATCTTTGTAACCACATCTTTTTTTACACCACTGCGTTCATTATCTCACTATTCTTTACTTTATCCAACCGAGTCACTCCGGATATGCTTCTCAGACTACTCATCTTCGCAGCATTAATCTTATTTTCATGTTTCTTTTGCCAAACCCAACATTTACTACCATACAAGTGTAGGAACCAACACAAACACACACCTCTATGCACAGCCAGACGTGCCTGTTTGTCCTCTATGGACTCCAAAACGGCTGGACCGATTTTGATGAAATAATTAATAGATAATCTTCAGATTAGTCCGCCGGGTCTTCCTGTAAAGTTTGGGAGCGATCGGATCAACGAAAGGGGTGGGAAGGGGATGAAATATAAAGCTCTCAAAAACGGATAATATTAGTGTTGAATTCGTAGTCCGATTTTAATGACATTTTGTAAATGTGTACTGATTGCTGCAACTTAAGAGATAGGATAGTTTTTACCCCGATAAGTCCCTACGAAAGCGGTGAGATGGGGCTCAATTATAAAAACTATCAAAAATGGCCGATATTAATGCCGAAATTATAGTTTTTGGGGTCGCTGAGTGTAATAGTGACAATCCCAATTTTGTTGTACCCTACGAAAGATGGCTGTAAAAAATAAACAAAATAACAATTCGATTAATGTCAGACTCGCAAACTTTGACGCAAAAAATGTTAATGGCCAAAGACTGGAATTTTTATAGTAAAAAATAAAGGTTGTACTTATCGAAATACAATTTGTTTAAAACAGTTATAATAAAACAACAATTGAAAATACAAAATTGCTCCATATGATGGCCTCTCGTTTGCTTAGAAATGTATTTGTTAGTCATGGCAAAATGACGACATTTTGAGATGCAAAAAATAATAAATAAAAATACCCAATACCTCACCCAAACGTGATGCGTATGAGTACAATTCCTACAATTCGTAATATCGCAATTTGATTGGGCATATTACAAGAAGTAAATGTTAAGCGCCATCTTTTAGCTCCCTTTGCAAGAATTTTTGGATAAAGTGATTAACTTCAAATCGACAAAAATAAGCTACAGTGAAAAATCACGTAACGCGAGATGGCGCTGTCAATGACAAAATGTCGGATCGAGGTGTGAACAACAAATATTCGGTCATTTGATTACTTGTAAAACCAAAGCTTTTATTGAAAGGAATTTTAGTTATCTCAGAGATTTGAGTTCATTTTTTGTGTTAAGCTATTGGATTGAAGCAGGATTTAAGGTTGGTTTTCGACGTTTCAGTTTTATTGTCGCTGGATTCTTGTTAAATGACAGTAAAGACCAGGTGTGTCCAAGTATCAATTTTGGTTTGTTTTTCGAAGTTTTTCAGTTCTCTATTGTCACTGGAATTCTTGTTGCAATGCCTATGGAAGTCGAAATATCAATTTTGGACAAATTGTCTTAATGAAAAAATCATCAACAGTTTATGCATGAGATCCTCTACAACTCAACAATCCTCTCATGAAATCACCATTAAGCTAGACGAGACATGGGTTTGTGAATGTTACTGTAAAGCAGGTTTATCGGAAGGATATCAAACTTACCACTGAAAAAATCATCTTTCACAAAGTGCTTGCTGCAAACAAACAAACTTTCAGATTGGTTTTCCTATCTTTAAGATCTTCTTCCATTTCTGAGCTGCCTTAGAATTTGAAGGAAATTTATGCAAATATATAATCGAATTGCCATATGTAGAGCATTGTGAAACGAAGTATATTTTTCGTGATTCTTCATATCAAATTATTTAATCATTTGCATTTTCGGAATTTGTGGATTATTAACACAAATTCTTTACAGAATATCGTTCAAATATAACACTTTCAATGCTTAAATTGCTTGAAATAATATATAAAGTTCACTTTTCACCCATATAAATAAATGGAGACTAATATGTTGTTCACACCTCGAGAATTTCATACGATCAATAATAGATGTCGCCCACTCCGTGATTTTTCCCTATAGATTTTGCAGTTTTTTTTTTCATTGAATAGCGTTTCTGAATACTCTGTATAGTATTCCCAACAAAATTATGAAACCGAGGAATACGCAGAAGCAAAGTCAATGTTTTTTCTTAATACTTTTTTTTAACACGAAGCCCCAAAATTATAAAATGTAGCTGTACAGTATAAGCAGTGATTTTAAATTTAGTAAAAATTCTGTGAATTACTAAAGTAACGGTTCAAAAATGTTTGCAGAAATGAAGTATTGGGCAATAAAATATTACAAAACAAAATCCAATGCACGTCGTCCATGACTGACGTAGTTGTTTCAAAACGGTAATACCATCTATTGAAATATTTAGTTTAACCAACGTTCATTGGCATGCGCAATTTTTTTTCAGAATACAATATTTATAGTTCTTTCAACACATTATTTCATGGCAGTTTACGCTTCTGTACTATTTATTTACTAGTAGGATAAAATAACATTAAACTGCACCTACATAACGCCAAAAAGACTATCTTCATTAACTATAAAATAAAAATTCCGTGCGCCCATGACACAATTCCATGCGACTCAAAATATACGAAATTGGCAGCTTTGTCGATCAAAATACATTGTTGCCGCATCAATTAGTATCTTTTCAGTCATCTACAAGCTATATGTTTCACGGTTTACATTTACTTTGTGTCCTTTTAAAAAACGAGTATTTGATGGCAAGAAATCACAAACAGTGTTGATAAGAATTTCAGTAAGAATGAATCAATCACGACAGGGGCATTATATGTAAAGCAAACAACGAAAAAATGCGAGGTTCCGAAAGTCGTTCATGTACATACTTCTGGATGGTATGAACGTGAACACACAATTTTTTTTTCGTATGACGCTTAGTTGCCAAGGTCACTCTTACATGGGTTCCTGGACACACAGGAATAAATGGCAACGAAGTAGCCGATGAACTGACAAGAAATGGAATATTGGTGGAATCAAGAAGCCAGTTGGTCGGATTGCCAATTGCCGAAGCGAAACATGAATTGAAACTAATCCTTAAGCAAGAACATATCACTCAGTGGAATGCAAAACATCAAGACAGATGATGAAAAAACCGCTCCAGAAGAGGGCAGACGCACTCTGGATGATGAACCGGAGTAGGCTAAGCAGAACGCTTGGCCTGCTCACTGGCCACGTCGCACTAAACGCGCACCTCTTCAAACTTAAGCTGGCGGCTGAGAAAAACTGCCGACTATGTGGCGAAGAGGAAGAGAGCAGCATAGATATTCTGTGTTGCTGCCCGATGCTAGCGGTGTACAGGTACCAAACCTGGGGCCAACAGTAATCCTGCGGTTTACCAAAACCAGAGAACTGGAATTCTGATGCCCTGAAGACACATCGGTAGTCACAGAGGATCAAAAGATCTAGGTGACGTAGGTGCCTATACCAATGGCCCAACCACAAGATTTTATGTTAATGTAATGGAATGTAGTTGCCAAGTCATGGGCTTCTAAAAAATTTACGTTTTTAATGAAAGGATTTTTTGGAAACTGATTTCCGAAACAGGCAAATTTGCAATAAAATATTACACGTAATCAGATTTGAAATTTAATTTTTTTTTTTCAAAAAAAACAGGACATTTTAAATCATTTTAATTATTTTAAATTTATTTTTATAAAAATGTTAAGTCTCTGCATACATACTTATAGTCACGCCTTTTTCCCGTAAGGTAGGTAAAGACCACTTTCTTTTACTTGCTACGGTTCTTACACATTTCTTTTGCTTTATCTACTTTCATCAGTGCTCTTATACATGCTCGTCGGTTGTTGGCATATTCAAAAAAAATGTTATAAAAAGTGAATTCCGCTTATTTCTCTATTCTCATAATAAAATGTTGCAAATAAATTATCCATTTTCAATTTAATATGACAAAATTTCTAAGTGAAACTATAACCTTTAATTTTCTGCAATTTCCAGAATCTACTACAATTATAACAAATTGTCAACGATACGTAACTGTGACGGGCATCGGATTTTTTTGTGTTATCTGTAACAGTATGTTAGGGACTCTTTTTTAAAGTAATTAACTTTTAACGTAATCACTATTATTAGCTGGTATAGAATTTTGAGTGACACTGTAGAAAAGTATTTCAATATTTTAAAAAATATTAATTTTTATCAAAATCGATTTATCGATTCTGTCATTTTGCTGCCAAACTGTTTAGCCAACCATTCTTAGGACACCCTGTAAACATTTTTGAAAACCCGCACAAAATTTATCGATAAAAATGTTATCAAACATAGTACTCTTTTTAATTGAGGCACGTGTTGAAAAAAAAATTAAATTTTCCCCTTTTTTTAATGAAAACATTCTAGTAAATTTTTAAAATATTTAAAAGTTAAAATTTAAATATAAAGTTTAATTATAATATAAAAAATGTTTGGAACAAATATTTTCGGAGTATATTCGAGACTGTATAAGCACTGCTCTAAAATGTAGGTACAATGGTTGATTTACTTAAATAACAAAAGGAATAGGAAATTTTAGGTACTGCAATATTAAATCGGCAATTAATAGAAGCAGGTAACGATAACGTTGTTTTTTAACATAAACTTTTTATTTAACCTAAAGCTTAAATTGACTTAACCCAGTTTGATGACAGATTGTTAGTGTGGATTAGTAGTATCAGTAAACGCTGAAAGGTATTAAAGGCTGGACAGAAAGAAATTGTTGCATTATTGATGATTTCATTATTATTCTTTAGACAATCTCACGTATTTTTGATACTTTCTGTGGTTTGAATAGGCGAGCTTAAACTATCTTTTTATTAGAAACTACTCGCATAATGTTAATGAAAAATTGTAGACATGGATCATACATATATACATATAGTCACGCCTTTTTCCGTAGGGGTAGGCAGAGACCACTTCCTTTTACTTGCTACGGTTCTTACACATTTCTTTTGCTTCCTCTACTTTTATCAGTGCTCTCATGCATGCTCGTCGGTCGTTGGTACTCTTGACCTGGCCTTTCCGTCCATTCACACTCGCCTTTTAAATTTGTTTCGTCAATCTTCCTTAATCCACCCTTTTTACGTGTCCAAACCATCTAAGCATTCCTTTATCTATCTTTGTAACCACATCTTTTTTTACACCACAGCGTTCTCTTATCTCACTATTTTTTACTTTATCCAACCGAGTCACTCCGACTATACTTCTCAGACTACTCATCTCCGCAGCATTAATCCTATTTTCATGCTTCTTCTGCCAAACCCAACATTCACTACCATACATAAGTGTAGGAACCAACACACCTCTATGCACTGCCAGACGTGCCTTTTTTGACACTTTCTGGCTGTTCATAAAGCTATGCAGTGCCCCATTCATTTGATTTCCTGCCAACACCCTTCGCTCAATGTCACTGTCATACTTTCCATCTCTCTTATACTTTGAACCTAAGTACACAAATTCATTTACTTGTTCCACTCTTTCTTCCTCAATCGAAACTTGACTGTTTGTCATGCTTTTTTCTCTTTTTAAAACCATTACTTTAGTTTTGCTAACATTTATTTTCATCCCTTTGATTTTCAGGTCATCATGCATAACATTAACCATCGCCTGCAATTCCTCTTCAGATGACGCTAATATGACTTGATCATCGGCGTAAAGAAGGCAAATCATTCCTTTTTAATCCATTCGCACTCTTTTTCAAATCTTTAAAACAATAGTCTATGTATAAGTTAAACAGCCATGGCGAAGCCACACATCCCTGTCTCACACCTTTTTTGATGTCAAACCAGTCCGTGTAAGCTCCGTTTATCCTGAAACAAGCAGTGGAATCCTCGTAAAGTGATTTTAGTGCTCGTATTAAATTACCGCTCACCCCATACATAGACAATGTCTACCACAATTCACTCCTCACCTCTTTGTCATAGGCCTTTTCCAAATCTATAAAAGCGCAATAGGCCTTCTGACTTCTAGCCAAGAGTTTTTCGACTATACCTCGTAATGAAAAGACCTGACCCAGACATCTCCTTCCTCTTCTAAATCCTGCTTGTACATCGCATATTATCCTCTCAGTTTTATTCGTTTCTCTTTTAATCAATATCTCTGCATACAGTTTGCCGACTATGCTGAGTAAATTAATACCTCGGTAGTTCTTACAGACATGGATCACAAATTGTTATATAGATAAAATATGTTGACAGTCATGTAGCAACTTTGTTATTTTATACGAAACACCCTGTACTATATAACATTTTCGGATGCTACATAAAATTTAGAGTCACTTTGTGTAGAATACGAGATATTAATTTTTTTAATAAAATATAGTTAGATGCAGACCTTTATACAGTTTGTAAAGAATGAAAGTAGACGAGTGATAAGTTCAACTTCAAAAATGTCGAACATCTTTTTTTAAAATGTTTTAGTAAAATAAGTTTGTTATAAATTGTTATCCATGTCTACAAATTTTTTTAAATATCGTGATACACACTGTATAGTAAAGTGTCCGTTATTTACCAAGTTGATTTTGTTTTTGTAGCGCCTTCTAAATTTTTTATTCATGGCCAAAAAAATATTGGGCCAAAAAAAGCTCTTAACACTTACATTAAACCTTACACTGAAGACGAAACATTTTGCATTCAAATGTCATTTTTTTCTTTTAAGCAAGTAAATAAACAGCAATATACATATTCTTGTGGAAAATTGAACCATCTATAAAAATTATCTTTTATGATTTTTGATAAAGTGTCTCTTTCAAAAGTTATGAATTCCAATTCCCTTAAATTTTTTGAAAAAATCGGTATCGAAACGAAATTTTTTCAGCTGAATGGCAGTAGAATCCCGAATATTTAAAAGGCTTTTTAAACATTAAAGAATAGTCGATGATGCGGCAAAAGGAGCTGTAAAATTGACCGATTGAGTTCAAATATAATGTTTTTTATTACATTTTCCGCTGTATTTTTTTAAGCTAATTCGTTTGGTATCAGTATTCCCTATACCTGAATCTAACCACTTTTGAGATATTTCATTATCTTAGTTAAAACATAACAACACTTAATTATTTTAACATTAGTAAAAGGTAGGCCTTAGTCAAAGATTTGATAGTTAGAACGTTAATTGTTTGTTGTTTTGACAGTTTTCTTTACCAGTTTGTATTATTATTATTATGTATTATGTATTATTAATTAAAACTTTTCGTGCCACACCCTGTATAATTTTTTTTTTAATTAGATATTACAAACCAATCACGTAATATAAATTATCCCCGCCAATTATTTAAATTCAAATGACGTTTTATGATTGGTTTTGTCATATTACGTTTCCTCTCTCCCTCTCTCTGCAGGCAGTAAGTAGAGGAAGTGAGATAACGACTAACGCATCCTTGTTCTTGTTCTTAAATTTATCAAAAAATCATAGGGGACTATTTTTTTTAGAGCGTTTAATTTCCTACCAGAATATGTATTGCTGTACATTTACTTGATTAAGAGAAAAAAAATTAATTGTAAAAAGTGTCATTTAAATGGAAAATGTATCATCGTTAGGGCATCGTTTCGCAGACGATAGCACACTTGTCTTAACTTTCACACCATATCGATCACTTTCGGTGAATGATACAAATAGACTCAGGCAGGAACAGGTTGATTCCATCAATAGATATCTTAAAGCAATCGTCGAGTGGGGAACCAACAATCTTGTTCAGTTCAACGCCCAAAAAACACAAAGTGCCACGTTTTCCAAGAAAGTGAATTCCTCAAATCATCCCATTACAATGTCCGGAAGTACCCTTGAACCAAGTCCCTCCATCTCGATTTTGGGAGTCACATCGCAAAGTCGGCAAGCCAGAGGCTAGGTTTTCTGTGGAAAGCCAGAAAGTTTTTTACTCCCGATCAACTGTTGACGACGTACAAGGCTCAAATCCGACCTTTACTGGAGTATTGCTCGCACATTTGAGGTTCAGCACCAAGGCATTCTCTTCGTCTTCTAGATTCCATTCAGAAAAGAGCCATTCGCTTGATAAACAACTCAACTCTCACAGATACCCTTCACCCTCTAGAACATAGAAGAAGAGTTGCAGACCAGTCATTGCTCTACAGATATTTCCATGGCAGATGCTCCAGAGAAATAAAAACTCTTGTACCACCATTGGCCACATTCGGCCGAAGAATTCGGCACGCTGATCATTCTCACACATTTACTCTCAAGATTGACACTACAAGGACCAATCTTCATCAAGAATCCTTCTTTTACAGGGCTGTTACGGAATGGAATAAGCTTCCAAAATCAGTTTTTCCCGAGAACTATGACCTGCAACTTTTTAAAAAGTGTGTCCACAATCATTTCCTTTCTATAATCCCTTCCCTTTCTAATAGTTGCAGTGCGGGCCGTCCGCGGCCCACACGATAGGTCTACCCTTTTTGCGACTATTTTCATAAAAAAAAAAAAAAAAAAAAAAAAAAAAAAAAAAAAAAAAATTAATACGAATATTAAGAGCTTTTTTAGTCTGATATTTTTTTAAGTCATAAACAAAAATGTAGGTGGCGCTACAAAAAAACCAAGTTGTCAGTTTTTTGTTAGACCAAATGTTGGCTGTTTAGATCGCGTATAAAATCCACAATAAAAGAAGAGCGACTTCTAATAAATGACAAATTGTTTCAGCTGCTAAAAAATCTATCTGCAACCAATTTTCAGCGCTAAAAAGGAGCCTTTGCGTTTCGATAAACGAGGTCGAATAAAGAATAAAAAAAAACAAACAGAAATACTACTAACATTATGTAAGCGATGTTTGTTTCATGTTAAACTTATTTTTACTAACCGATAATGTGTATCATGCAGAAAAATCAACAAATACATTTTTCTACATTATTGTCGATAATTTTTGTTGATCCTGTATATTTTTTTTTTTAAATTTATAGGAAGGGTCAGAAAAATTACCGATATAAATATGGTTTGTATGGCGATTTTAGTGTAATTCAATCGAGTTGAACAAACTGAGCACTGCTGTATTTCCTTTTAATTCATCGACAAATTACAGGGTGCTTCAAAAAAAAGTTAACCCTGTCTCTAGGCTAGGTGGAAAACCAAAAAATAATTAGGGTGTGCTTGGTAAAAATTTTTCGTAACTCCATCCGTATTCAAGATAAAGGGCGTTGAAGAAAAAAAATGTATACGCATTTATTACGATTTTGCCGAAACTAATCAAAACATTGTAATTAAATTTTTTACGAATATGTTTTAAAAGCTAATACATCCCATGAATTCGTTTTTATATCTGACTCTCATAGAGGGCACAAGTTACACGGTTCGTACCAAGTAGTATTGAACATAACTTTTTTAAGGTTAGATTTATTAATTAAAATTTCAAATGAACTTAAACACCATTTAATTTTACACCAAAAAGGTAGTCTTAGTAAAACTCGATACTGTGTACCGTTTTCGGAATATTTTGATTTGAAAATTATGAAGTATTAACCGATGCTGATATAAAGTAATGATGTTTTAAAAAAGGGGGCCCTGTCTCCAGGATTGGTAAAAAACTGAAAAATAATTGGGGTTTGCTTAGTAAAAAAATTTCGTAACGCCATCCGTATTCAAGATAAAGGGCGTTGAACAAAAAAAATTTGGTTATTACTTCATAATTTTCAAACCAAAATATTCCGAAAACGGTACACAGTATCGAGTTTTACTAAGACTACCTTTTTGGTGTAAAATTAAATGGTGTTTAAGTTCACTTGAAATTTTGATTAATAAATCTTACCTTAAAAAAGTTATGTTGGTACGAACCGTGTAACTAGCGCCCTATGTGAGAGTCAGATATAAAAACAAATTCATGGAATGTATCGGCTTTTAAAACATTCGTATAAAATTTAATTACAATGTTTTGATTAGTTTCGGCAAAATCGTAATAAATGTGTATACATTTTTTTTCTTCAACGCCCTTTATCTTGAATACGGATGGGGCAAACCCCAATTATTTTTCAGTTTTTTACCTATCCTAGAGACGGGGTCACCTTTTTTGGAAACACCCTGTATAAAGAATAGACGTCGATTAGTTATCAGGAAAATTTTGGAAAAAAAATGGTCCAAATTACGGTTTTGTTCGGAATGTTTTTACCTAGCAACTTCTAGATTTCGAAAGACCCATACATAGTACGATTTAATTTTACCGAACGTAGCAATGTAAATATAACGAGGAGGAACGATGAAAGCTTGTGTTGCACAAATTAAGGAAAAAAATAATCCACTTTTGTGCTATCATTACGTGCGATAAAATCAGGAATATTAGAAGACATCTGTATGACAGATTTGTCCACTGTTTGGTGCAAGAAGGTGGAATATTTGAAATTAAGATTCATTAGGTTTGCTTTTTGCTACGCTTTGCAGAATTTCTTTTTGATTGTAATATCTATTTGTGTGAATATACCTTTTTTTTTAATTATTGAATTCCATTATGACTGGAAAAAGGAGCAAAATATTAGGTTTAGGCTGTTAGCAAATATCTGTTGTTATAGCCCGTTTGATTGATCTGAACGATGGCTAAATGTTTCATACAATATTGGAGATTATAATTGTACGAAATATTGTAAATTATTTTTTCAACAAATAATTTAATTCAGTAGTAAAATGTGTCTTGATCCATATACTTTTGGGAGCATACCATCAAGATAATGTAAAGTAAATCTCCGACTTAAATTTTTGTGAGAAAAATGTTGAAATGTTATGTTTACTTAAATAAATCTATTAAAATTATGATGAGTGGTCTGAAGATCTTGTCCAGAAGATACAAGCAAAAGAGCTATAAAATTTGTTCATAAGAATGTTGATACAACACTTAACGGAGAAAAAAAATTTACCAATAATAAAGGATAGTATAAAATAGAATATTTATTTATTTACATTAAAATGTACGTAATTAAAAAAAAATTTCATTTAAGGTAAATAATTCGTCATAAATTTAAAACTACTACTAGTATTAGATAACGATATTTTGGCATGGTATGGTGTTTGTAGTTGTGAAAAACTCTGATATGTCGTACGTTTATCAAAATTTAATAACTTTTTTAAAAGACTTAAAATTATAAATTACTTTCATATTGTCTGGAAGATTGTTAAAAATTTTACCCACATGTATTTCGTGTACACTCCGTATATATTTTCGGCTTTTTATAATCTATTAAAATACAAATACAGCCGGATAATTCTACCTTTAATAGTTCCAAAGTTACAATGGTTTGAAACTAAAATTATAAAAAAATTGTTTGTCAAAAAAGTAGTAGGTTTTTCTACCATAATTTTTTTTTAAATGTCATAAATTATTTCTAATTATCATTATTGAAAGGTGTTTATTGTAATAAGTTATTTTTAAAATTTAAGTATGTTAACCGAACAGGAAAGAATAATCATTCTTATGATGAGAGGTTACGGTGATCGTAAAAGAACTTATGATGAGGTACCTTACTTTTTTAATGATACTTATCCAAATCGCAACCAAATAACTAAAACTGCAGTTTGGAGGATTGTGAAACTGTTTGAAAAAGTGGGTTCAAATAAAAATCGCTCTAAAACTGGCCGACCAAAGACCGTAACTAATGATGAAAAATCCTTGGACGGTATGCAAAGTTTTGTAGAAAATCCTTCGGAAAACTGCATTAGAACTTAATGTTAGTATGGGATCCGTCTGTAACATTATTAAGAAGAATAAATTTCATCCTTATAAAGTAACGCTGTTGCAGGAATTATCTGAAGATGATTATGACCGCAGAATGAAATTTTTGAAACTATAATGCAAAAGGTAAATGCATGCCTTCATTTTACAATTAAGATAGTCTTTTTCGATGAAGCCAGGTTTATGTTAAATGGTACAGTTAATCGCCACAATTGTAGATATTGGAGTGATACTAATCCTAAAAGGATGCGGAAACTTAGAACACAAAGGCCTTTAAAAGTTTGGGCAGGTATTATCGGCACCACTGTTATTGGACCATTCTTTGTAAAAGGCAATTTGAACGGACCAAAGTATTTAGATTTGTTAAGAAATCAAATAGTTTCTGCAATAAGAAATGCAGTTGGTACCAATTTTAATGACATTTGGTTTCAGCAGGATGGTGCACCGCCTTCAGACTTTCTTCTCTGGGGATATCTAAAAAACAATGTGTACAAGACAAAACCTGATAATCGAGATGAACTGAAAAGTAGAATACTGATAACAGCCCGTCAAATAACAAATCAGCAATTGAGTAATACCTTATCAGCTTTTTCTAATAGACTTGGATACTGTCAAATAAAAGAAGGAAGACAATTTGAACATCTAATTAAATGAGATTAATAAGTTATTTGTTCCTCTTTATTATTTTGATAAAAAAATGTAAATTATTTTTCTCAATAACTGTTAAATAAATAAGGTTAGATCTATGCGGTCTTGACGATTGTATTTGTTATTTAATAGATTATGAAAAACTTTTTTTTTTCTGAAAATAGTCGCAAAAAGGGTAGACCTATCGTGTGGGCCGCGGACGGCCCGCACTGCGACTATTAGAAGGGGAAGGGATTATAGAAAGGAGATGATTGTGGGCACGCTTTTTAAAAAGTTGCAGGTCATAGTTCTCTGGAAAAACTGATTTTGGAAGCTTATTCCATTCCGTAGCAGCCCTGTAAAAGAAGGATTCTTGATGAAGATTGGTCATTGTAGTGTCAATCTTGAGAGTAAATGGGTGAGACTGATCAGCGTGCCGAGTTCTTCGGCCGAATGTGGCCAATGGTGGTACAAGAGTTTTTATTTCTCTGGAGCATCTGCCATGGAAATATCTGTAGAGCAATGACTGGTCTGCAACTCTTCTTCTATGTAATAGAGGGTGAAGGGTATCTGTAAGAGTTGAGCTGTTTATCAAGCGAATGGCTCTTTTCTGAATGGAATCTAGAAGACGAAGAGAATGCCTTGGTGCTGAACCCCAAATGTGCGAGCGAGGTCGGATTTGAGCCTTGTACGTCGTCAACAGTTGATCAGGAGTAAAAAACTTTCTGGCTTTCCACAGAAAACCTAGCCTCTGGCTTGCCGACTTTGCGATGTTAGCAACATGGTCATGCCAAGACATATTATTGGACACCGTGACTCCCAAAATCGAGATGGAGGGACTTGGTTCAAGGGTACTTCCGGACATTGTGATGGGATGATTTGAGGAATTTACTTTCTTGGAAAACGTGGCACTTTGTGTTTTTTGGGCGTTGAACTGAACAAGATTGTTGGTTTCCCACTCGACGATTGCTTTAAGGTCTCTATTGATGGAATCAACCTGTTCCTGCCTGAGTCTATTTGTATCATTCACCGAAAGTGATCGATAGGATGTGAAAGTTGAGACAAGTGTGCTATCGTCTGCGAAACTGTAAATGGGGTTCGTGGTGGTTTTCAATAGGTCGTTGATGTGTAAAAGAAATAAGGTGGGGGACAGGATGGACCCCGGCATTGGTTTTAAACGCATTAGAAGAAATACCGTCAACTGCCACATGTAAGGAGCGATCTTGCATTGGCGCAGTTTGGTTGGGAGACCGTAGGCAGATAATTTACTTAACAATGCCTGGTGCCAAACGCGGTCAAAGGCTTTAGATATATCCAAGGCTATTGCACGGGAATCACCAAACTTCTCAATAGTGTTTGTCCAGAGCTGAGTGACATAAGCCAGCAAATCTCCAGTAGACCGAAGTTGTCGAAATCCATATTGTCTGTCATGGATTATCTCAATTATCTGAAAATATATACAGGGTGTACCATTTAAAAAATTATGTTAATAAGTTATTTTGGAGTAACGGGTACACTCCTAACGATTTATGCAGATGGCCTGAATTATTTAAAAAAACTTCTAATAAACTTTTTTTTTTCTAAACCTAACAGAAATCAAAATAATGCAAGTTACGTTACTTTATGTACACAATGTATATTATTATAAAGGAAGGAGTTAAAGAAAACCCAATTTTTCACGGTTTTTTCAAAATATAACTCGAAAAGTATCAATGATATCGAAAAATTTTAATATATGTAGTTTTTTAGTTATTAACAAAAAACTGCGGATCGCAACTTTGCCAATTTTTTAGGTTATGTTCGGTAATCAGGATCGAGTCGCATGAAATAGAAAGTCACCCTAAATTTTAATTTCCTTTACGCTAATTTTTTTTTATTTGGATATTAATTTTTGCACATATAACATTGGGCCGCTTCCTCGTTTGTTGGACTATAAAAAGGGACAGGCTTATGGGGAAACAACGTGGTCAAACTTAAATACGATAAAACCATACGAATGGGTTTATGCCAGTGGACAATTAATTTACATAGCACCACTCGAAGCGAACGGACTATAACAAATAACAGACAATGTTGCAAATTTTTGTTTTCAAGACTTGCACCCTTCCACAATTACTAAACTACTTAATTCACTCTGGCCAACTGTTTTCTTGTTGTAGAGTGAAGACTAGAGATGGAAATTATGTCGTACTCTGTATATACGCATATTTGTTTATAGTTTACAATGTGAAGACCTCTTTCAACATTTATTATCACTGCTTTGCCGTTTGTATGTTTTTATTTTTTATTTTTAAAATAAATGTCAGTGTGATAAATAGTGATGCATATCCAGTCAAGTATGTATTACGAAACTTGTACTGAAATAGATGAGCAACAGCAACTGACAGTGTTTACTGGAAAGACTTGACCACAAAACAGTCTGTCTAAAAAATGGTTGTGCATGTTAACGCTTAACAGAACATACTAACAAATGCTTGTTTGCAATTTTATTATAGAGATTCGGATTGTGTGCCCTGATAAGCCGTACACTCAACTATCCACAAATTCACAAACCTCAGGTATGACATTTTTCAATTCAAATATTTTAAGTAAGTTTGTACCGTTATCTCATTATAATTTAAAAAACTTTTTCGTTTTCGATGATGTTTGATACGTTTATTTGCTGTTTCGCGCAAACTTCTCTTGCTTCCTATTAATCGACGCGTATTTCCTCGATTGGATGTTCGTTCCAACCACCGCTCGTGTCTGCTCCGGACGTGAGCGAATCGAAACTTTATTTCTTGGTCCAATCAAAGAGGCCTTTAAATCGAAATTTTGGGGAAAGTAAGTACAGGAATTTTTTGTTCAGTTTTTAGAAATAATGGATAAAAAAATATAAGAAAAAAAGCGAGTCGCCTATGATGTGTTACATTTGACATCTCACCTTAGTAATAAGCAATTTTAAAATTAAATTCCGAAAAAAATGGATCAGGTATTCTATTTTAAATGATTTTTCATAACAAACAATAATTATTTTTAATGAAAATTGTATTTTATTTAATTGACACTGACAGTGACAGAAATCAATCTCAAAATTTAAAAAAGCTAAATTCTGAAATATTTTATTCGAATAACAACACTGTAACTTAAGTATTTCCGTCCAATTGGAAAATTGCAAGAGTACAGCCAGTCCCTAAAAAAGGCAAAAAGACCCTACCTAGCAACTACAGACCTATCGCACTGCTATCTATTATTTCAAAGGTCATGGAAAAAGCCATCAACATCGAGCTCATGAAATATCTGGAAGACTCAGGAATGGCTTCCGCCATCAGAGATCAACTGGTGACCTGCTCGCATACGTCTCACATATATGGCAGCTATCTATTGAAAAGTATGGAGAAACTTTAGCTGTGGCATTAGATATCTCCAAGGCGTTCGATCGAGTTTGGTACCAGGGACTCTTCGCCAAGCTTCCATCTTATGGCTTGCCCCCTCAGCTGTGTTCTCTGCTTGCTAGTTTTCTCTCAAACAGGTCTCTCCATGTAGTGGTCGATGGAGTTTCATCTGACACTCTACTCATAAATGCTGGTGTTCCGCAAGGATCCATTCTAGCACTAACACTATTTTTACTTCACATCAACGACCTATTGAAAGCAACTTCATGTCCCGTACACAGCTTTGCCGATGATAGTACCCTCCATACCGCTTTCTCTTCCAGGGCCCCTATATCAGCCCGTGAAACCAGAAATGAACGAGGAAGAAATGTTAACAATATAAATATGGACTTAGCAACAATTCTCGAATGGGGATCCAATAACTTGGTAGAATTCAATGCAAACAAAACACAAGCATGTCTTTTCTCTAGAAAAGCCGATCTCACTGTGCCTAACATAACTTTGTCAGGAGTAACCATACCACTGAAGTCATCCATATCGATGCTTGGTATTACTATCAGCAATAACCTTTCCTGAGAAAATCACGTGAGCTCCATTGCCAAAAGTGCATCCCAAAAACTTGGTTTTTTGTTTCGTGCCAAGAGCTATTTCACCTCCAGTCAGCTGCTTATGATCTATAAGGCACAGATCCGACCTGTACTGGAGTACTGTTCCCATATTTGGAGTGCAGCACCTAAACATATCCTGAAGCTACTGGATTCTGTCCAAAAAAGGGCAATTCGTCTCGTCGGTGATGCCTCGCTTACAAACTCGCTTACTTGTCTGGAACACCGTAGAAAAGTTGGCGATTTGTCTCTATTTTATAGATATTTTCATGGGCGATGCTCTTCTGAAATATCAACAATCGTTCCTCCATTGCAGTCTCTTCGAGATTAACCCGTCAAGTTCAGTCTTCACACCCCTTCGTGGTCACTTTGGAGACCTGCAGAACATCACTTTCCAAAGACTCATTCATCCAACGAATTGCGAGGCTTTGGAACTCATTGCCTAGGGAGGTGTTCCCCGAGGCATACAACCTCCAGAAATTTAAGAAGAACACCAACTCCTACCTTCTTTCCCTTGGTTCCCACGATGTTCTCTGAACATTACAGGATATCCCTTTTCGTGGGAACCAGAACATAAAAAAAAAAAAAGTGCAAAGCTGATGGCTGGCAGTACCGACCTCTCGGAAAATTGGTTGACGGCTATCTGACGGCCAACTCTACCACCGCGCGCTCGGTACCCCTGCGCCAAAAAGTGGGTCTCATCTGAGAACAAGACATTTCTCCAGGTTTCTTCTGTCCAATGAGAATATTTTTTTGCCCAAATCAGTCTTTTTATCATTATGGCCTCCGTTAGAAGCTGTTTTTTTTAGGTCTGACAGCTTTTCTGCCTCCCTCCAAAAGGCGTCTGCGAATTGTATCTTTTCTAAGTCTTGCTTTTCATAGCTTGTCTTTCTAGGGTTTAGCTTGCTGTTTTTTAAAAGAAACGAGTCATCTCGGGAAGTTGTTTTCCTTTTTCTTCGGCATTTCCCCTTCCGCTGAACTTTAACTCCCTTTTTTGTTTAATTATTTTATTTATAGCTCCCATGCTGACGAAACACTTTCTAGAAATATATCTTTGCGTCATGGATGTGTACTCACTAATGGTTTTTATCTTTTCTCGAAGCACGAAAAACTAACTAAAACGTACTATTTCTCCCAAAACCACAAAAACAAGTGTAACTTAATCACAAAAACGACTTACATTAGCAATAACCCGATGCAGAATGATAAGTTATGAGATACGTCAAGAAATAACTGTCAAAATTGTCACAGCAGTGTTGCCAAGTTCAAATAACACAGAAATTTCCCATGTTCACATTAATTCGCATAATACTGTACTAAATGAAAAAAAGACCAGGGCCGGTGTGTTATTTTCACAGTAAATACAGGAGACTCTGACGAAAACTCAGGAAAAGAACTATCAGATAATGAATATTCCTGTGGAAAAGACTTGTCCGATGACAACAAAAGTGATTGAAACCTTCTTTAATCAAGCCAACTCATAAGGAGTTTTGTAGAAATGAATGGTTCTCTTGTTTACGTGTATTTTGTCTATTAAGAGAATTATTTTCACCGGTTTCGTTTTTCTTTTATTTATTTTAGATTTTCAGAATGTTTTACATTTTGTCTTTTGTTAAAATTTTTACAATTCCAACATGTTAATCTCACACTAACATTTCTAATCCCGTTTCCTATGACGTAGAATAATCTCTTACCCACCAGTTATCTTCACCAAACAGTGCTGAATTAAAATGTTAATAATTAAGATAGAAAGGATTAAGGCATAAATGTTTCCACTACTATTCGCTAAAATTGTCCCGTAGGTACCCCTTTTTTTACTGAGTAATAATTATTTCCCAGGCAAAATTAAAGCAACAACATATTTAATCATACAAATTGCTTTAATGAATTAATTTAATAATTTTTTATGGACATTGGTTACATTAAAAGTTTAAAAAAACTATTTTTTTATAAGATTGTAATTAAAATTATTCTCAAAACTGGTAATAAAGTAATAAACATAACAGAAGAAAGTAAACAAAGTTTAGTAGATGTGTTGCAGTAAAAGCTGGAATTTCGGTAAATCTTGAGATTTTCCAGTAAAACCTAAGTTTTATCAAATCTTAATTGTAGAAGTCTGAACTGTTCTATGATTGTGGTAAATATTTACCAGGATTAAAGGAGCAAATCTTGGGTTTTACCTCAGAGACCCAGCAAATTTTAAATTGGCAACCATAGCAGCGTTTATTCACAAAAGGACAAAGTCAATAACACTGCCGAGAATAAAACATAAGGAGATTACGACATGATTATATCTGAGAAAGGTGAAAAATAACCGATGTTACCAATGTGACGAATGAAGATAATATCATTAAAATTATTGAATCTTTACTGACGATAAGAAATAAATCAAAAGTGAGTTTTGAGAAACAAGCCACGTCGGCTTATAAATATCCAAATGTGAAAAGTGCTCAAAATATCAACAAGATTTCTTCGTAATTTTAAATGCCACAATATCTCACCATGTTGCAATTTTGCAACAAGTAAATTCCTTCTTTTTTATCTTTGATAAAGACAGTAATATCTACTAAATGTTAAGACATTTTATTTTTGTTTATTATACTGTTCAGTATTCAAAAGGATGTTGTTGACTTAACTTGGATATTCATTTACTTACTAATTATATGATTATTGTTCATACGTGTACAACCATGATGGAAAAGCAAAGTAAAAATGATGTTTTTTACGAAACATATTATTTACAGATGAGTCTTCGTTTTATTTACAAACGAAACACAATCCATCCGTTGTAAGATATTGGATCAGCATCTGAGTATACCTACAAAAACTTAATGTATATATATATATATATATAGTATTGCTCGCATATTTGGGGTTCAGCACCAAGGCATTCTCTTCGTCTTTTAGATTCCATTCAGAAAAAAACCATTCGCTTGATAAACAGCTCAACTCTCACAGATACCCTTCACCCTCTAGAACATAGAAGAAGAGTTGCAGACCAGTCATTGCTCTATTTCCATGGCAGATGCTCCAGAGAAATAAAAACTCTTGTACCACCATTGGCCACATTCGGCCGAAAAACTCGGCACGCTGATCAGTCTCACCCATTTACTCTCAAGATTGACACTACTAGGACCAATCTTCATCAAGAATCCTTCTTTTACAGGGCTGTTACGGAATGGAATAAGCTTCCAAAATCAGTTTTTCCAGAGAACTATGACCTACAACTTTTTAAAAAGCGTGTCCACAATCATTTCCTTTCTATAATCCCTTCCCCTTCTAATAGTCGCAGTGCGGGCCGTCTGCGGCCCACACGATAGGTCTACCCTTTTTGCGACTATTTTCATAAATATATATATATATATATATATATATATATATATCGCTCATTGACTTTTGAATACTGGTTTGCCATTCCACTTTTCCTTTTTTCACTTGGTTGCCCTTGTAAGACTTGTTTGTGCAATCTTGTATCGGGCATTCGTTGGACATGGCCGTACCAGGTGAGCTGTTTTGCTCGATATCACTAGTAATGGTGCCTTTAATTCCTATTTGTTGTTTTATAGTGTCATTTTTTATTTTGTCCCTTCGGGAGATGCGCAAAGACCTCCTGAAAACATGCATCTCAACAACTTCAACTTTCTTTTTGTTCTTCTCGGTAATTCTCCAGTTTTCTGCTCCATATAATAGAGTAATTTTTATCATGGTTTCATAGATGTTAATTTTTGTTTTTGTTTTTTCTTTACTCCATAGTATCCCATTGAGGCATCCGATAATTCTTTTTGCTTTTTGCATACGTAGGAATCGAGGGTTTTAAATTTCCCTTTTTCTACACGGGAGAAATGAATACTCACCTTCGATATAGTGGACTGGAAGTAATCACAATTTGGCTGGTTTTTAACGTTTTATTTAAAACAAAATATAGGTATTTTCACTTCAAAAACACAATGCACTTTTCCCGACTGCTGCAAGCGATGAAATTAATTCAAAGCTGTGGAAACTAACGAATGAAAAGACTCGCCACTATCGACGGTCGAAGAAATACAACAAGCGAGGTTTAATCGCCGTGGAAAAAGGAACTATATGACAGCCGCTCGCTACGACTGTCGGAACAATACTTCTCACAACCTTCGCCTTTGCGGCCGGAGAGAAGACTCTTGACCGTATCGGTCTACTGAGGAATGAGTAACTAATGTTCTTACAGTAATTTAAGAAAATTATTTATAGGTCCCTGCTTTATCGATCGTAACCTAAATGTCATCAAATATCTACAACTTCTGCAAGATTAAATTATTTCTACAGTTCGGCTACTTCCTGTTAATTTCGGGGACATTTGGTTTTAACAGGATGGTTGTTCAAGTCACACAATGCACGAGCAGTGACACAATTTCTCCAAACGACGTTACTTGATCATTTAATATATACACGTGGTACGATCACGTGGCCTTCCAGAACTTTAGATTTATCTCTTTGGGGATACCTGAAAGAAATCGCTTATCGACACGAATTTGAGAAAGATAAAAATCTTAATGGATTAAGGGAGAAAATTATCCAACTTTGTGCCAACATTACGCCAAATCTACTCAGCGATATGAGATGATCTCTGTTTCACAGATTTCGCCATTATTTGGCAAAACAAAGTGGTTTATTTGAACCTTTATTACATAAGATTTGTAATGTTTTTTTTTTTAGCTCAAATGAACACATTTTTAGAAGATGATCTTTTGCGTAGGTCGTAGTATCTTTCCTGATAAGTCAGACGAACACACCGTCGCTGACAGTTTTATACTGATTAGTAATAGTAACGTCGCAAACACATGTCGACGAAGTGGGGACAATTTAAATTAGAGTGGTGTAGTTAATTATTTGATTATTTATCGCTAATATTTATTACATTTCGTGCTGGTCGACTGGATACCGTACACCTCAACGTTTTGCATTGAAAATTCTATGTTCCTAAGATATTTTTCCATATCTGTATGTGCGTAACTTTGAATCGTCTTTAAATAAACGTATCCAACATTATTGATGTAATTCGAATAAATTTGAACATAGTTTACGTTTTGTAGATGTATAAATATATTTATTTTATATATATACTATGTATTTTTAAAATCCCTGCATCTAATTTTTATTTTAGCGTCGTATTTTCAAGCTTATATATCTAAAAAAAAAACTACTATTTCGTCTTTGTAATTACTGAATTATTTGCATGATTCTGAACATATAGCGAGTGGTAATTTTTGTCGGAAAAATCATGGAAATTTTAAAGGATTATTTGAATTTGTCGAGAAAACATAAAAGTTATTAAATTGTAACTCAATAGTTAGATTTAAGTCTCGACTGAAATATATAATCCATTAAGATTTTTATATATTTTTCGAGCGAAAATTACTACGTGCTACAATCAAACTGTGCTATTTGTTGTTATAAACCAGTGGTACTTGGTTCTCCATTTAGATTCTTCCGGTTGTTTGGTGGTCACTGGTGTTGCTTTTATTATTTAATATTGTCAAATTAATGAGCGTATTTTCGCAGCTCGACGACAAGAAATTATTAAGATGACGGAACAGCTAATAGAAGCTATCAATACAGGAGACTTCGAAGCTTACACGTAAGTAAATTTATCATCTAATTGTTTATAATTACCGGAGATGGTTCAAAAATGGATTGCCGCTCTTAAAATTGAGTTATTTCTGTTGGAAAATCAACATTTTACCTAAAAAGTTTCAGATTTTAACGTGAAGATGGCAGCACTCGTCAATAAAACTAGGGAATGTGGTACTCACTAAAATTTCAAACATTTTGGAAGTTAATCATCATTATCATTCATTATATATATTATAGAAAATAAAGAGGGTGACGCGAACATACTGCTTGACCACCCTCCTTACTCACTAGATCTTGCCCCAACCGACCTTTTTTTGTTCCCAATCTTAAAATTGCGATCGGAGGACAGAGATTTTCGTCAAATGAGGGGAAGTCGTCACCTTCATAAATATTTATTTTGCAGATAAAGACGCGTATAGACTTACGAGAAAACTATGTAAAGAAATAAATATAAATTTAAAGAAAAAAGGTCGGAAACTTTTCAGACTACATCTCGCGTTTGGTTCCTATGTGGTAATTTAGTATTTTAAAAATGAAATCTGGACTCTTAACGCAGTAAAAAATGACCTATTAAAGTAACTTAGTTAGCAGTAACTTACTTAATTGTGCTTGTGATTCAAATCTATCCGTAGTCCAAGCTTTATTAAATCATTGCAACAATTATCGTGCAAACAATTTATATAAAATCAGCCATGTTCTGTAAATATTTGTTTTTAAAAAAAGTCAAAAAATAGAATTAAGTGACACTTTAGTTCTACAATTTCATTGGCATAGTAAGATAAATAAATATTCTGTTTCAGAAAAATATGTGACCCCCATTTGACTGCTTTCGAACCAGAAGCTATGGGAAATCTAGTCGAGGGTATGGACTTTCACAAATTTTATTTTGACAATGGTAAGTTGACAGTAAACTAATAAAGTAATACGGGCCAGAATGACAGCCAATGTCAAATAAGGATAAGACTTAAAAAGAAGAAATTGACAGCAAAACTTTTAAATGCTGTCAAAATTCCGGGGTTAATTTAGAGTAAAAATCGTTTATAAATCAAATTATGTTTGTTATCAGACTACTGGGGCAAGGCCGTTATCGTGCCGCTTTACAAGGGAATACGTTCGCAGCAGGACTGCAAGAACTACCATATGCGAGCAGGATTTAAAAGAGGAAGATGAGATCAGATCTTACACGGACTGGTTTACCATCGTTAAAGGTGTAAGACGGGGACGTGTGGCTTCGCCATAGCTGCTTAACTTATACATAAACGGTTGTTTAAATGTTTTGAAAGACAGTATGGATTGAGAATGAATGATTTGATCAAATTCCTCTCTTACGCCGATGATCAGGTCATATTAGCATTAGCAAGAGTTGCAGGCGATGGTTAATATTATGCATGGATCCCTAAAAATCAAAGGGATAAAAGTAAATGTAAGTAAGACGAAAGTAACGGTTTTTGAATGAGAAGAAAGCATGACAAACTGCGAGGTGCTGATTGAAGGATAAAGAGTGGAACAAGTTAATAAGTTTGTATACTTGAGTTCAAAGTTTACGTGAGACGAAAAGTATGACTGATATTGAGCAAAGGGTGTTGGAAGGGAGACGTAGGCCCCCGCTGTATAACTTTATGAGCAGCCAGAATGTGGTTCCTACACTCATGTATTTTAGTGAATGTTGGGTTTGACAGAAAAGTGCTAATGAAAATAAAAGTAAAAAAAGTGTGTAAGAACCGTAGCAAGTGAAAGGAAGTGGTTTGTGCCTACCCCTACGGGAAAAAGGCGTGACTATATGTATGTATGTATGTAAAAAGAACAAAAGGAATCAAATATAGTTACAAATCTAATATCCATAACAAAAAATAAGTAGGTATCTAAACATTAGGTATTCATAACAGTTAATGGTATAAATAAATGAACTTTAAAACTAACTTAATTATTAAACATTACTTGCTACAAATTTAATGAAAGTTTATATTTAGCGCATTATTAATTCTCTTTCCAACGTCAAGATATATATATTTATAATCCCGGGTGAGTACAATAATTTTTGTTGTTGTTTTAGTATTGGGCAAGAATTGTAAAGCTGTAAATACAACAATACTGAATCCACATGTACATTTACTTGGAGAAGATGCTGCTTGTATCGCATACGTTAGACTTACTCAATACATGGACAAGTAAGTTGCCTATTTAATCAACGAATAATTTGGTGTGATATTGAATCCGATCATTTATTTATTTAATCTATTTTATATAAAATTGAATGATTTTATTCAAATTTAAAACTGAGTGAGAAACAAAAAAATTTGTACATATGTACATACATCCAATCACCTAATTCTTCCTGTAGATATTTGGAATTAACTAATAAACACGTCTCTTTCTATAATTTTTTGCTCCATTCCCATTTATTGCTTCTTTATTATTATTGATTGCTATTTCATTATCATTTATTAGTTATTTTTAATTTTCGCTCTATCATTATCATTTATTGCTTTGTCGTTATCATTTGTTGCTTAGTCATTATCATTTATTGTTTTGTCATTATCATTTATTGATTTAATGCTATTATTTATTTCTTTGTCATTTACATTATTGCCTGTGATAGAATAGAATTTGTTGTCCCTACTTTCTCTTTATGTACCATTTTTTTTATTATGACCATATGAAAATTAAATTCAATTTTCTCATTTTTATCGACACTTGGCATTTTTCATTTTTTTCCCGAGTAAAAAGAATTAATCCATTGTGTAATTAAATTTCCAGACATGGTCAAGCACACACCCATCAATCGGAGGAGAGCCGCGTATGGCATAAAAGAGACAGCAAATGGCAGAACGTCCATTTCCACCGCAGCGGCGGCAACGGGGGAGCGGCATTCGGCTTCAGTTTGCATAAATAGAACTGTCAAGAGTCTTTTTAAATGGAAATGAAATTTGCCAAGCAAAATCCATAAGAAGACTTAAGATGTTTTAATGTGAGATTCTCGATGGTGATGTGTGTGAAATTTATTAATTTTCGATTTCTTTGTGAGGTAGAAGTTTTTATTTTATCTCGCAAACAGCTATTTGTATCGACAGCAAGTGCTATTCCTCCATCCAGTCGGTATATTTCATAGAAGCAAAGTAGTTACACTAACAGATACTTCGGTCTTAATCTAATTTTATGCATTAGAAAAATATTATAAATGTTTTTTATCGTTACTTTTTTCATACAACCCATACAAAACAAATCCATTTTCTCGGTGAAAATTCATCATACTTCTGGGTCATAAACAAAATATTGCAGTAACTGTAAGTGAAAGGGCTGCTGCTAGAGTAAGATATCTCACGCACTTGGCCGCGCGACAAAGACAGTACGTTTAGATCGAGGTCAAAGTTCCACAAATCGGAGTGATACAAAACCTGAGTTAAATGAGCTTTCCACTTAGGTACAGTGTTTGACACAGAAACTTCAATTAACGACACTGAGTCACACTACGAGAGACAGCAATATCCTAAGTTTCCATTTAGACATAATTTGTCACAGTGTTTAATAATGTACCAATTAAGTAACAGATTCACACTGTGTTTTTAATTGAATGCTCAAACACTGTGTCCAAAGGAAAAGCACTTTTAAACTCAGGTTTTTGTTGTCTCGCAGTGTGACACTGTATTGTTAATGGAACGCTCTGTTTCAAACACTGTGTTTATATGGAAAGCACGCTTAAACTCAGGGTTTGGTTATGTCTTGTAGTGTGACACTGTGTTTTTAATGAAATGCTCTGTTTTTAAAAGGAAAACACGCTTAAACTCAAGTTTTTGTTGTGTCTCCTAGTGTGACACTGTGTTTTTAATGGAATGCTTTGTGTTAAACACTGTGTCCAAATGGAAAGCACCTTTAAACTCAGGTTTTTGTTGTGTCTCGCAGTGTGACACTGCATTGTTAATGGAACGCTCTGTTTCAAACACTGTGTCTATATGGAAAGCATGCTTAAACTCAGGGTTTGGTTATGTCTTGTAGTGTGACACTGTGTTTTTAATGAAATGCTCTGTTTTTAAAAGGAAAACACGCTTAAACTCAAGTTTTTGTTGTGTCTCCTAGTGTGACACTGTGTTTTTAATGGAATGCTTTGTGTTAAACACTGTGTCCAAATGGAAAGCACCTTTAAACTCAGGTTTTTGTTGTGTCTCGCAGTGTGACACTGCATTGTTAATGGAACGCTCTGTTTCAAACGCTGTGTCTATATAGAAAGCATGCTTAAACTCAGTGTTTGGTTATGTCTCCTAGTGTGACACTGTGTTTTTAATGGAATGCTTTGTGTTAAACACTGTGTCCAAATGGAAAGCACCTTTAAACTCAGGTTTTTGTTGTGTCTCGCAGTGTGACACTGCATTGTTAATGGAACGCTCTGTTTCAAACGCTGTGTCTATATGAAAAGCATGCTTAAACTCAGGGTTAGGTTATGTCTTGTAGTGTGACACTGTGTCCAAATGAAATGCACTTTTAAACTCACATTTTGGTCATGTCTCATAGTGTGACAGTTTGTGTGATCAATGGGATTTGTTTTATATTAATAATTTGATGAAATAATTTCTGCTTTGCTTCTAAATCATGTATCGAATAATTTAGAATCGCGCAGGTACACAAGAAAATGGTTTCGAAAGAGATTAGACAAATAACGTTAACAATAGCTCTGATAAAATTATTCCGAATTAAATTTTAAAATTAGAAATGTTAAAGCTTGTTAAATTTAAAAGTATGTACAACCAAGGTTATCTGTCTAATATCTTTAGATATTCTGTTTATGGAACGTTGCAGAACGAGAGGAGAAAAATTCGATACAAAAATGTTTCAGTCTAAGGATTTTTTTAATAATTGCAACAAACTTGTTCTTCAACGATGCAGAGTTATTCAGTGTACACTGTGGGTGAAGTTTTTATACAATGTGTTTATCAAGTTTGCTGCATACAGAAATTTTTTTTATTAATATATAATATAATACTCTTTGTAGCAAATTCTGTGTGATATAAAACTGGCATCAAAATCAGTCACAAATGTAAAAAGTTCGTCTTAAGGTATGATTTTTGTTATGCTTTTGTTTTGGCAATGAGAGTGCAGAGTAACATATTTTCCCATACAAAATGCATTTCTGTATGCAATAAATTTGTTAGACGCAATTGTACGTTCAATCTTAATTTTTTGTGCCATATGAGATTCAATTTAACACTAAATTAATGTACGTACTACTCTATAAATAAATAATATAAATTTATTTCGTGAAATTTGTACAAAAGCATTTGCTTGAAAAAATATATATAAATATATGTAAGCTGTTAATAATATATCAAAACCATAGTCTTAAAATTCTTTTCACGTCTAGAGAAGTTTCAGATAAACTTAAACAATGAGTACTTGCCAAAGATAGAATGAAATTCTTTAAAACACAAATTGAATGCCTTTAAATCTTGTTGAACGTGAAGCTTGCCGCTGATAATATAAACTTTTTAACGTAATTAATAATAAATTGTTGCGACGTATCGGCGACTGTAGAAGAATTAAAAATCGATCCGAAACAAAAAAATCCAAAGCTAATGTCTCTAATTTTATAGTCAAAGTATTAAGAAGGCTCCCCATTAAAAATAAACAAGCAGTATATAAAGAGGGTCTTTATGACTGCTTACCTCTTCTGGGATTACCAAGTAATCCTAGAAAAGTTGAGAGTTACCTTACATGGAACTAAAAAAAAAAGAAAAAACTTGGAAAAAAAGACTTTCTGTTTTGACTGCGTAACTCTTGTGGGGTTACTACGCAATCCTAGGCAAGTTGGTAGTTAACTTACATGAAACTGGAAAGAATATTAGTTGTTTATAGCCAAGTGGGAGAAAAACAGTCTGTTTTGACTGCTTAATTCTTGCATGGTTACCAAGAAATCCTAGACAAGTAGGATGTTAACTTACATAGAACTCAAAATAACATTGGTTCCTTAGATCCAAGCAGTTTGTTTTGACTGCCTAACTCTTTTGGGGTTACCTAGCAATCCTAGTCAAGTTGAGAATTAACTAACATGGAACTGAGAGAAAGGCTGTCTGTTTTTACTGCCCAACTTTTAATGCAGATTTCATAAGCAATCCTAGATAAGTTGAGGGTTAACTTACTTTGAACTGAGAAGAATATTAGTTCCTTATAGCCAAGCAGTTTGTTTTGACTGCCTGACTCTTGTTTGGGCAACCCTGTGCAAGTTGGAAGTTAACTTACATAAAACTGAGAACATTAATTCCTTAGAGTCAAGCGGGAGAAAGACAGTCTGTTTTGACTGCCTAACTCTTGCAGAGTCACCAAGAAATCCCAGACAAGTTGAATGTTAACTTACATGGAACTCAAAAGAACATTTGTTAGATTAGAGTTAACTTACATAGAACATTAGTTCCTTATAGCTAAGCGGGAGAAAGACAGTCCGTTCTGACTCTACAACTTTTGTAGGTTTAACAAATAATCCCAGAAAAGTTTAGAGTTAACTTTCATGGAGCTGTAGTAGTTTGTCGAATACTGTACATATAAAAATATCGTAAAATATAAAATACTTTTTTGATTTTTAAAATCATTGTTTTCCGAATTTACCGAACTATAAATAAGTACTCCACCCAAATGCTGGTAAATACAAAAGTGATCTTTTCAATTCTTGCACAATGGCTTCCTCAATAAAACAACGTTAATGATGTCTCTTTTTTAATATTGTACTTCGGTAATTTAATGTTGCTCTCCAAAATAATAGAATTAATTGGTACTTACAGGAAAGGCTGTTACATTTTTACTTAGTATTTTGTTCGGAAGTAGATTTTTATTTCCCTACATTAATTGCAGATATCGCTTGCAGTTGATCGAGAAAAATTTGCGTCGTTAAAATTTTTTAGTAATAAGGCACACTCTGTGGAGAATATTTTTGGAAAAGTTACTTCCATATGACTGTTCGAAATATTAATACTATTGACATGTTTTTAGCTCTCTTATTATAAAATAGGGAAAAAGTATATATAATCACTGACAAATAATTTTCACATTTATCGTCATTTCGTGTTTCTGATATTTTTTCACAGCAAATTCCCCTTTTAAGGAATAATTTTGCAGATTTGCATTTAAAAACCTCACTTAATATTAAACAGGTTCCAAATATTCATTAAATAACTAATTTGTGAATTGTATTGGAACGATTTTTTTCAATTATTGGGAATGTTTATGAAAAAATATCAAATGACTGCTTTTTTACTGTATTTGATAACATTATCGAATTTAAAAAACAAAATATTCACTACTTGTCTAGAATAGTCCTACTTTTTAGTAAAATTTGTAGTTGCATTAATCTAAGAATAATTATTTAGTCATTCTGTGAATTGACTTAAAGTGTAACTTTTTATAGACTGGGTGTTACACACACGGTACACCATTTAGATATTAATGACTTTTTCTGGCAAAGTATCCAATTATTTATTGTTTGAGAGGTGGACCCGTTCTTTACTACAAGAAACTTATTAAAAACTATTTTCAAGAACTTATTCCAACTATTCTTAAATAAATATTAAGTGTGGCTTGCAGATGGTTTGCGAAGGTTTTCTAAGAATCCGTCGCGCTTAAAAAAAAATGAGCCGTCGCGGGACGTCTGACATATGTGAAACATTGAAACTAGTTTGTATAGAAAATATGCATGTTTAACTAAAAACACTAAATACTAAGTATTGCCGAATATCACTTAATATAAATATGCTACATTTTTCTTATACTTTTCTTACTACAGCCAAAGGTATTTTGGGTCGGACGGAAGACTGACAATCGCCACGACAACAGACGCTTTAACCCTCACCAGCCGCATTAGCTGTTTCACATCGAAAACGTGTTTTAAAGCTCTGTTAACATTTCAAAAGGAAATTTCCCATCATTACTTTTATTACCCGTCAGGTTTAAATAACATATCTCGATAGTTTTTTTAAATAAACTCATGGACAAAGTTAACGCACTACCTTAACACACGAATTTACTTAATTATGATATTAGCATTACTACATGTCTGGAAGGGGCCTTCCTAAAGCCCTTCAATGTTAGAAACTTGGCCCCCAGGAAACTGATAAACTTTACACGAAGTCTTGGAATGCCGAGCCTCGAATATATTAAGGGTTATGCACAAAATATCCATCGATGACCTACAGAGACTTATTAATAGGGTAACTTAAGCTTGCGAAGTATTTGGTTTGAAAATAAACTCGGCAAAAACTAAACACATGCTAATAAGCAAAGGAATTCATAATCAAGTTGCTAGTGTCTACGTCAACGGAACACAATTAGACAGAGTCTCAAGTGCGAGCTACCTTGGTTGCAGGATAAACGAGGACTGGGATCCATCAGTTGAAATCAAAATACGTATTGAGTGTGCCCTGGCAACATTTATTCGCATGAAAAAACTTTTTACCAGTCACGATGATTAGAGCATATGTCTTTACAGTTCTTTTGTATGGAGTCGAGAGCTGGACACTAACAGAAGCCACACTGAAACGTCTACAAGCTTTCGAGATGTGGTGCTACAGGAGAATGCTAAGAGTTAGTTGGGTGGAAAAGATCACAAACGTGCTTAGAAGAATGCATAAAGATACAGAAGTTGTCAATATTGTAAAACAACGAAAACTTAAATATTTCGGACATATCATAAGACACCCACAAAAGTATAAAATTCTACATCTAATAATACGGGGTAAGATTAATAGTAAGAGACGCCCCGGCAGACGAAGAACTTCTGGCTCAAAAATCTCAGACAGTGGTTTGGTCCCACCACTATGCAACTTTTCCGAGAGGCTACCAACAAAATAATGATTGCAAAAATGATAGCCAGAATGATCTCCAACGATCGTTAAACGGTCATGGCACCTAGAAAAAGACAAAATATCTGCTAGGTCGAGTTGCTTGAGATGCAGCATAGCCTTCACGACCCCCCCCCCTACAATGTACAATGTACTATTATAATTAAAATTGCATTAATTAGCGCAATCATTTACTATAAAAATCACAATTCACGTGTATTAGTATCATACGCCATCTTGGCTTCCTTATTACTGTATTTAAACCTAAGGTGCAGGAAATTACGCTGAATAACTTCCTGTGGCATATTCTTCCATTTTTCAATTACTGCATTTAACAGTTCATTGTGGCTGGTAAGTGATGGTCTACGACTCTTAAGAGCGTCTCTATGGGATTTAAACGTAATATCGACAGCATTCAGGCAGTCGATAACTTTTCTAGCTAAGTGGGGACGAGCATTATCTTACATGAATAAAAAATGGGCCCTATAAATGTGACAAATGGCATGACATTTGGTACTATGATGCTTTCAAGGTAATAATCCTCATTTATAGACCTCGCTACTATAGGGATTATCTATGTGCGCCTGTTGAAACAAATTATTTTCCGAAACATCAGAGCCACCACCAAAAGGGATTCTTGGAGAGATATTGCAACTTGTTAATCTTTCTAATGAAGGGAAAAATAGAGGGGCGCCATGGACCTGGGAGAAGGCATGGTTGAAGAACATTCGTGAATGGACAAATATACGTTCAGTAGGAGAACTCATACACTTAGCAGAAGATCGAAATGCTCTAGCCAGAATGATAGCCAACGTTCGGGAGACCGGATAAAGCACATGAAAGAAGAAGAAATCTTTCTTCTACTCTTCGCCAAGCACGCTCACGTTGGTCAAGTGATTTGAGACCGATCCTTGTATCATTTAAGAATAAAAAATTTTCTTCCAATCATCATCTGATGATTTCTACTGCTTATTGCTTTTTTGAATTGTTCGAGTTGATATTTCAAGGTTGTAAGCAGATGCAAGCTCATTTTTTAGCGTATTGCCAGTGGTTCCCCTGTTAATTGCTTATGAATACGCTCATCCCTTGGGTTTGTAGATCGTTATAACCCTTTCCCTGGCCTCCGAAGGTAAACTCCTGATTTCTTTCTATCGTGTTTGCAGCATGACTTATCGTGTATCCTTCATCCAATAAAGCTGAAGCTCTTACTGCTTCCTCAAGTGACAAGTTGTCGAGTGCGTTTTAAAACCCTTTTAAAATTTGTATTCAAAGCATTTTATTTTTACCAGAGAATAGAGATTTAAATAGAAGTTTATTTCTAATGGGTCACTGTTGCCGGAAAATTTAGTACGACTTGTGTCGTTAGATGGCAGGACAGCATAGATTCGGATTTTCTTCAGTTGTTGGGCGAAGCTCGAAAGTTCGTAATATAAGGGTGAGGAATGTATATCGGCCAGTCCCCTTCCTTTCATAGGCTGATTGCACGTGTCGCTGCCTGATGGTTGGGGGTACGGAAGCTTTCATGTACGGTGTCGCCACCTGATAGTTGGGATGGGAATTTTGCAGTTTGGGGTGATCGCCAAATACAACGCAATATTGTACTTCCATTTACGTCTCTCTATTCTCTGCTTTCAGTTGCAATTTTAAAACAAAACATTTGACAGAATTTGCTCCAATAGCCTACTATTTTTTAATTTTTTTCTTTTCTATTTACAACGAAATCAGTCTGAGAATTCGTTTGTTTTAAAAAAAAAACTTTGTCAGAATTAGTAACTTAATTATGTGTGACAATGATAAATCCAGACTATAGTTATTGTGTATGTTTCAGGCCTAACTGCGTGATTATTATTTGAAATCATTAAATTTTAAATCGATATTTTCAAAATTATGGCCAGTTCAGGAGTAAATACAGGGTGGCCAACCGAAAACGAAAGCTATTTGCAGGAACCTCGTCAACATTTTAGAAAAACGCTCAAGCCCGTCGATTTTTTTCCGGTATTTCTGACTCCACTACTTTCAACCCCAATAGATGGTAAGAATTAGTCCAAAATGTTTCAAATTGGCATTGGGGGTCGAATAAGATGTCTTTTGAAAGCTCTGACAATTATCTTTACAATAGTCTTTAAATTTTACATTTCCTCCCATTACTTTAAAAAAAATTACATGTTCAAACTGATGACCGCCCGCTTTCTACAATAATAAAGATTTTGTTCAAATCGTTCACGCACTTTCCGAAGAATTTCCGGAGTAATTCGACGGCACTCGTCAACGATTCTTTGGCGCAAATCTTTCAACGACGCTGGTTGTGTTTTATAGATATTACTTTTCAGATGTCCCCACAAAAAGAAATAGAGGGGCGATAAATCTGGCGATCGTGGAGGCCATTTAATGCTGCCTTTTCTCCCAATCCATGGTCGTGGAAAACGTTTGTCTAAATACTGACGAAAAATCGCCTCATAATGCGAAGGAGCACCGTCCTGTGAAAAATATAAGTGATCTTCGTCATACTGTAGATTATTTGTTCGTCAGTATATAAACCAACGTTTTCCACGGCATTAGATTGGGAATAGCCTCCACGATCGCCAGATTTACCGCCCCTCGATTTCTTTTTGTGTATTGGGAGGATATGTAAAATTTAAAAACTATTGTAAAGAGAATTGTCAGAGCTTTTAAAAGACATCTTACTCGACCCCCAATGCCATTTAAAAATTGTGTGTTAATTCTTACCCTTGCTTGGGGTTGAAAGTAGTGGAGTCAAAATACCGGAAAAGAGTGTCCCCCTTTAATCAAAAATTGATGGGTCTAAACGTTTTTTTAAAATGTTGACGAGGTTTCTGCAAATGGCTTTGTTTCGTTTTCGGTTGGCCACCCCATATAAAATGTAAAATGTGTTGCATACGTATAGATGCTTGTGAAAAAGACGTACTTACAATGTTTCAAAAACATTTCGCGCCAATCAAAACATTAATTACAAAACTTTTTAGTTGACATTTCAATACTTTAAAAAAAAATTTACTTTTTTTTCAGCTCTTGCTACAAAAAACAAAGCCGTTTATATTTCTTCTAAACTGGACTGTTTCGATATAAATAAAATGGCCAGAAGCATAAATAGAACTCAATTATAGAATATTTGTACTTAATTTGGTTGCCATGTTTAATTTTCAATCGGCATACAAATGTATAGTCGGTAGACTGTGTCATCGAAATACTTGATTTAGTTTACAATTTTTTGTGTGGCGTATCTATCTTTCAGTTTCTACGGGATGGTTCGGCTATACGTTTTTTAAAGCAAAACTCCTACTTTTCCCAACAGTTAATTTATGTACTTACTTGTAAAAGTGAAATGAAATAAACGAACTGACTATATAAAGATGATCCATCCTGTACGCGATATATTTTGTTTCATTAATGTATTGGGCACACATTTCTTAATTCATTTTTAACTACTTTTTAACCTAATATAATGAATCTCGTCTATTTGCTTCAAACACTTATTTGCAAGTGACATGTGTATCAATAATTTTTGTATAGGTAATAAAAAAATGAGTGTCTACATATGTGATAAATATAAATAAAATCATATTTATGTAATTCCTCATGTAAGTAATACCTACCGGAGTCATTTTAATACTGTCCTTATCAAATAAACAAAAATGGTTCTCTGACTATGAAATTGTTCTAAAATTTTAAATTGAAAGTTTTTTTAAGGCTACGAATTTAGCATTGTTATAATAACTATAGACTGCGTTTGACATTCTACCAACCGCTTATTAACAGTGTTACATTTTTACTAAACCTGCTACAGTAATGTCGGTTGATTTACTGAATTGCCAACGATCGAATTTTTACAATTAGCCAAACATGTTAGAAATAGAATAAGGAATTATAGATTTGATTGGCGTTGAACCACACACATTTTGAAGCTTGTTATGTCATTAGATGAAAACATATTGGCAACACTGATAGGGCACCAATATTTTAAAGCTTGTTATGTCATTATATGAGAACATATTGGCAACACTGATAAGACACCAACATTTTAAAGCTTGTTATGTCATTATATGAGAACATATTGGCAACACTGATAAGACACCAACATTTTAAAGCTTGTTATGTCTTTATATGAGAACATATTGGCAACACTGATAAGACACCAACATTACGAAGCTTGTTATGTCATTATATGAGAACATATTGGCAACACTGATAAGACGCCAACTCATGTTTTTGGTGGGGAAAGGAGTTGTCACATGTTACATTGGAGCAAACGTAAAAGTTTAAAAATCACCAAATTCCCATTGAAAATTTAAAAAACGGATTTACATAGTTGTATAGCTGTAGCAATCTTTGTTGTCGATGACTTTCGATTAGAACCATTTTTATTTATGCAGACGGTATGAAAATAAACAGTGTGTTTGTACAAGTTTATGATTTAATGTTCTTCGCAATTGTATTTAAATATTTCATATTTACATTTGCTCATGTTTTTATTTCATTATTCTTTGTGAATAATAGAAAGTGTTAGATTTTTGGCACTTGATGTATATTCGTTCGTATCGTAAATTATATATGTCATTTGAGTGCCATTTTTTTATATATTAAAATGTTGATTTTTATTTATTTTTGTTATATTTTAATATAATGTTAACTTAATGTATATATACAGAATTATAAAATGTTGCTTCTATCAATTTATAATGATGTAATGTATGTTTTTCTTTAACAATCAAGTGTTGAAGTAAATCACTTTTATGGAAATTATACCAAAAAATCCATTCGTATTTTATTTATAACTTTCCTGTTAAAATTAGCCGCACCATAAATACAATACTGCCATATTAAAATCTCTATCGAAAAATGCATATTTTGATACAACCATTTTTCATGCAATGGGTAACTGCACGTGACGTTTCAGCTTGACAACGGTAGAAAGAGTGACGTACATGTGACGTCATTGCTTGAAATTCTATCTGTCAAAAAGTGGCCTCGGCTACGGGTAACCTTAACCCTACTTGTTAACACTTGAACATTAAACCTAAATAATTGTCAAAAAGCTCACTCAACCTAATTAACCCAAAAAGCTCAGAAAACTAACATCGTTGATCAAACACACATACATATTGTGAAAGGCTTTCGCGGCCATCGTCTATTGGTGACTGGTTTTTTGCCATCTCTAGTGGATGTTATCTTCTGGAGATATATCTGCTTTTTTAAGGCTGACGGTTTGTGACATTTGTATGTCATGATCGCAGATTGTATACGTTTTGGTGGGCGGGGCATATTTGAGGGCTGTTCAGAAATTGGTCACGTTTCGAAGAGGGATTCATTCTTATTTTTGTAAGGAAGCAACGTTGTATTTTTAAGTACAGATAGGTACCCATGTTCTATTAATTTTAAGTGTTTTCTAAAATTTATTAAAGTTCTGCTTTCCATTCACCAACAAACACACAGTTATTTGTTGTACACCTGCACGTTATCTAACTCAAGCAGTGACGTCACTTGTACATCACTATTGTAACGTACGAACTATTTTTTATTGGTTTTTTCATTAATTAATGCGTTTTCTGTTCTTTGAACAATTTTTACTCCGGATATCTCCTCGCGTTTCTGATATCCTAATAGGAAGCTCGAAAATTTGATGATTTTTAAGAACATGAAAAAAATTTTACCCAGGATACCTCTTGGCGTTTCTGCTAGCCTAATAAAACGATCTAAAATTGCTAACATTTTGTCGAAATTGCAGATCGTTTTATTAGGATAGTAGAAACGCGAATAGACATCCGGAGTAATTTTTCGTATTCCCAAGATCACCAAATATTTATGCTTCTTATTAGGATATCAGAAACACGAGTAAGTATCCGGAGTAATTTTTCGAATTCTTAAGATCACCAAATTTTTATTCTTCTTATTAGAATATCAGAAACGCAAGGAGGTATGAATCAACACTAACATACGCGCGGTTTTGAAATAAAATTTTACATATTTGTAGAAAAGAATATTATTTAAACACCAAGCAATTATTAACAATTTAAAAAATTTGATAGCATACACAACACACAGCTTGGAATAAAACTCGATAAGATGTATCGTCAGCGGAACAGCTTATCATTTTTTTTTCTTTTAACTTACGCCCACTTGGACAACTTTTCACAATACAAATTTGTCAGTGACAGTGGTCAAATATGACAATAGTCAAAATGGCTGCGGTCAAAAATGACAGCTGTCAAATATCAAAAATGAGAGCCGTCAAATATCAAAAATGACAGCTGTCGAAAATCAAAAATAACAGTTGTCGAATGTTAAATTTTGACATTTGACAGCTTAGGTAGTCCATTGAGGCTAAAGAAGGACCAGCATCCATGGAAAGCTATACCGTTGGGGTTATAAACACATGGGACTTTATTTTTTTGAATCGCCAAATTAGAACAGGTTCTAATTTTTCATCAGGATTGGAATTGGAAAGTGGAAAAATGCTTAGTGACTACTAAGCCGCCGTAATTATTTGGATAGTAGGTAAAAAAAACGACACGTAAAAAATGAAAATATTTTAATAACAATTTTAAAATACCTTTACACACTATTTAATTCCTCCAATAATGAAGCACACTTATTTCTTAAAATATTCACAGCTTCCTTAAAAATTATGTCTGGTTGCATGGCTCCAAGAGATTCTATTGTAACTAAAACACAAAACAGTTAAAATCATTTTTACCACAATATTAATAATGGGTAGAAAGAGTGATGTACATGTGACATCACAACTTACAATTCTATCTATCTGTCAAAAAGTGGCCTTGGCTACAACAGGTAACATAAACCCTACTTTTTAACACTCGAATATAAATTTTTGGTCTTTAAACCTTACCACAATATAGTTCCTTAATCCTAAATAATTGTCAAAAAGCTCACTTTAAACTCAAAAAAAAAAACAAAAAAGCTCCGAAAACCAAAATCATTGTGAGAATGAAAAAGAACCTTATGGATACAAAATCTGAGAAACCCTGGTAGCTATGATCCTCAAAAATATACCTACCTATTATAGAAAGAAATCTAGTAACATTACCTAAAGAAATTAACAAGAGTTTTGTTATTAGAAAATGAGCCGTCGCGGGACGCCTGGCAGACGTGAAACATCAAAACTATTTTGTATAGAAAATATGCATGAAAGGAAAACCTATAAAATTTTTAAAAAAAGCATTGTTTTGAAACTGTCATTGCCATTGGTAATTTTCTTCACTTTATCGTTAAGATCTCATTTTTTAGTTACTGCAGCCAAGGTATTTTGGGTCGGACGGAAGAATGACGGTCGCCACGCGTACAGTCGGTTTAGCCCTTACATTAGATGTTTCACATAAAAAAATTCTGTGAAAATTCCTTTTTTGTCAAAATGTACTATTAAGGTATTTTTTCATCACACCACTTTCAACTATACTTACATATAAAATGGTCTTGTATTCTTGTCATAGCAACTGCATCCTTCAAATCATCATATCTATAAACATTTCTACTGCCAGTATCATAACGGGCATTATTTACAACGGCAACTTTCCGTCCGTCTTTTTCATTTCTTACTCCTATAACACCAGGTGAAAAACAACTTTGGAGTTTGTATGCAGTTTCACCTGTTACCTCTCTTAACAATTTTATATCTGGCATTAATCTATAAAAAGCTGTTGCTGAAAAATAATCGAGTCAATTTATCAATTTGTTTGTTGTTCAAAGCAAATTATCAAATTGTGACTACCATTCTACCTCAGAAACTTAATACATACATATAGTCACGCCTTTTTCCTGTAGGGGTAGGCAGAGACCACTTCCTTCCACTTCTGCTACGGTTCTTACTTTCATCAGTGCTCTCATGCATGCTCGTCGGTTGTTGGTACTCTTGACCTGGCCTTTCTTCAAAACAATGTTGATCTGATCGAGATATGTTCGCCGGTGTCGAACTCTACCGACTTGTCCATTCACACTCGCCTTATAAATTTGTTTCGTCAATCTTCCTTCATCCATCCTTTCTACGTGTCCAAACCATCTAAGCATTCCTTTATCTATCTTTGTAACCACATCTTCTTTTACACCACATCGTTCTCTTATCTCACTATTCTTTACTTTATTTAACCAAGTCACTCTGACTATACTTCTCAGACTACTCATCTCTGCAGCATTAATCCTATTTTCATGCTTCTTCTGCCAAACCCAACATTCACTACCATACATAAGTGTAGGAACCACATAGCCAGACGTGCCTTTTTGACACTTTCTGGTTGTTCATAAAGCTATGCAGTTCCCCATTTATTTGTTTTCCTGCCAACACCCTTTACTCAATGTCACTGTCATACTTTTCATCTCTCGTAAACTTTGAACCCAGATATACAAACTTATTTACTTGTTCCACTTTCTCCCTTAATCAGAACTTCACAGTTTGTCAGGCTTTCTTCTCTTTCAAAAACCATTACAGTGGAATCCTTGTTAAGTGATTTCAGTGCTTGAATTAAACTCGCTCACCCCATACATAGACAATGTCGACCACAATTTACTCCTCCCACTTTGCCTTTTCCAAGTCTATCAAAGTATAGGAGACCTACTGAGAAGAATTTTTCAACTATACCTCGTAATGAAAAGACCTGATCCATACATCTCCTTCCTCTTCTAAATCCTGCTTGATCATCCCATATCATCTTCTCAGTTTCATTCGTTACTTTTTTAATCAATATCTTTGCATAAAGTTTGCCGACTATGCTGAATAAACTAATACCTCTGTAGTTCTTACAGTCCTGCTGCGAACCTTTTCCCTTGTAAAGCGGCACAATAACGGCCTTGTACCAGTCGTCTGGTATGCTACCACTCCTCCAACAAAGGTTAAAAAGGTGGTACAGCAGACTAGTTACCACACTTTGCCCATCCTTCAACATTTCAACCGTTATCCTGTCATACCCAGCTGCTATACCCAATTTCATACTGTTCAATGCTTCTACAATTATTGTCATACTAATTTTACTTTCATAGCAACTTTCACTTATGTCTCTGAATGTAATGTAATGTAAGAACATTTCTAAAAATTTTATTATTTGGACCTCATTCACTATTATTTGAACATAGGTATTTTAGATTTCCGCTGCTAACATTGATTTACTTTAAACAAATATTAATTACTTATTTTATAAATAAAAAAAAAATTAAATTCAGGGTGTTTAAAAAACATAATCATGAAGTACAATGTACACTTACCAACTGGTGAAAATTTTGCATGATCTTTTCCACATCCTTTAACAGCAACTAATTTTATATCCATTTCATGTCCGGGTCTCATTTTTGCTATAAGAATATCAGCATCAATTGGACACACATCTGTTTCTTTAAATCTTTCCTTTTGAGTTCCTACTGGAATCCATTTTATGTGTTTAGAGTAAACTAAAAAAGTAAATATTACATGTTACTTTTGCATTTAGGTACAACTATTTTAATGAACGTTTCAGTCAATATTTTAACATAGCTTATAAATATTCTGTGATTAATTAATATTATTTATAATTCTTGTTGGAAAAATTGGTAGCTAACCATTGTTATTTTTATACATATCTTCAACCCTTGATGAATCTTTTTTGTTAGCTTCTTTATTAAAACTGCATTTAATTTTAAGTTCAAACTCCAAAGTATCATTGTCCTCTGATGGAGCTAAACCTAAAAATTTAACATATTTGTTAAAAAAACTTCAACTAGTTTGTAAAATTCTGAAAAAAATTTAAATTTTATATTATATTAAATAAAAACTTACTGTCTTCCTTATAATCAAATAATCTAGGATCTGCTTTTAATGGAATTAATCCTAGCCGATGAGCCAAAACTTCATCTTGTATAATCGACGTGTTGTTATGAATATATACTTTCTCAATAGCCATGCTGGGAACATCACTTAGAATTAATCTACGAAATGTGTTTGCAAGAAATGGATGTATTCCAATCATATCAAATTCCATTTCATTATGTTCATTTCGAACTATAACAATTCTGAATTTCTTTTTGAAATTTTTAATTGAAAAGGCTTCATTAAAAACCGTAGGACCATTCGGCAAATTCTAAAAAGTAGGGTTTTAAATATACATATTAAATAAATAAAAATAAATATTCAATTAATAGAACGTAAAGATTCAAACCTGTGTTACTTTATATTCTTCTAATATTACTCTTGGTTTTTCATCGTTTATTGGATTCATTTTTATAATTTTATTTTGAAATAAAGAGGAATATCGTATAATATACGTAACCTAACTTTTTAAGACGTGAGTTCCCTTTAGTTCTTCAAATTCTAGAAAGCCTCTACTGCTTAATGCGACAATTTTGAATGTGGGGATGTATAAATGAAGACATGGATGGCCTTTTACTATTGAGTACAAAACCACGCGACAATAGTGGATATATAAGGCATGTTTGTTTGTCTTGCTCACGCTGCTCAATGAATTACTTATAAATGTGCAGATCGATATAATTTTCGTGATACAAATCCACGAAGAGCATTTACCAACTGCTGAGTTCAATGGAACACAAAACCCACACCAAAACAATTTGATATTTTATCCCAACAAAAACAACCTTAAATTGTCCATCAAATTTTCATTTCGTTAAGTAAATAATTTTCCAACTCAAAATTTGCATCAGTCACTCGCCATTAATTATACTGAATATTCTGTTCATTTTTAATGTCCGTTTTTTGAAATTCCGCTAGATCAAACTGATTTGATTTTTCTGCTCTACCTAAATTGGTGGAGCAAATAAATCCTGCTTTATCTGGTATATAGCAACTTGCTCCTGTCAAACGAACGGTCTCTGATCAATTGCTTATAACAAACGAACAGTCGAATACTGCTCAAATCATTTGAGCAGCACGAGCATGATAAACGAACAGGCCTATAAAGATCTTTGAATAAAAAACATTAGGAAGGAGCTTAGTAGTTCTCAGGTAAGTGTTGATCGGAATGGAGGTTGCATATGGCCGACTACTGCTTCCGTTTTGGCAGAGGCGTAGTGCTTTAAGGTAGAATAAGGAGAACAAAAATAATAATTTATTCGTGTAGTAAGATAATAATAAAACAAATAGATTTTATTAATGATTTTCTAATGTAGTTACATTATTTTCAAAAATTATTTGTTTTAAATTTTTATTACATCGCCACTTGGATAACTCAAGTAGTCTCACTTTTAACTTGGATGACCCATTAAAACAATTCTCAGCAAAATGATGGAAACAGAAAAACACTATTGCTTTTGGGAATAAATTCATGATTTTTCACGAAATTAGTCCATTGTGTTCTCATGTTTTCATCTTTAGGAAAGCTACACCAAAGATATACTATCTAACATCACAAAATCGAAATGATAGTATCATTTACACGTATTTTGTAGAACAATGATTAATTAAGTATCTATTAGGTACATTTTTTCTCTAAAAATGTTATTTTCACGTAAATAATAAGGCTGGGTATTTCTTTTCACAGAATAATAACCACCTGATGTTCAAATTGAAAATTTCATTGAAATAATATTCTTATTTATATCCAAATATTTAACAAATTTAACATTAAGCACTTACCTGTGAAATGTTACACCAGTACTTATATGTTTTGGTATCAGGGAAGATCCACAAGATGAACAACTAACCATATTTGTCGTTCTTTTTTCAGTAATATAACAATGTTTGACCACCAATTTATTCAGATGTCAATAATGGTTAACTAATAAGTATTTACACTAAAGCACATAACAAATACACTTAATTGGCACACTCACTGAGAAAAAAAATGAGTCATAGGTGGAGATTCATGGAGGCCCTTTCGTCGCACTCTTAGCATTCGTGCAGAGTAACAATGCTCGTTCCTTTTCGTTTTTTATTCAAAGATAAATACAAACAAATAGTCGTTTTTGTGCTACTACTGTTTAAAATATAAAGTAAACTTTTAATTCACAACTGTTTGATCGACACTACATTATGCGATAAAACATTACATTTTTAAAATATAGTTAATGTATGTATCACGTATGTGTTGAAAAATAAAAAAGATATGTTTTTTTTATACTAAAAATGTTTCAGTTTACAAAATTGTTGAGTAAGAATTATTTTATCAAACATAAATCGTTTATTAGGTTAAATAAATGTCCGATTTATTCATATTTGAGTATCTTTATAACCCGAGTTGCTCAGGTTGGTTTCCAGACCGCTATTCCGTTTTTTTTCTAAAATGGTTTTTGTTGTTGAGATAAACACATTTTGTTTGTTTATATTTTTTATTTACTAGTATTGCTCTTAACTGAATCTTTTCTTTTTCTTTTAAATTTCTTTTTTCCTTTGACAGACAGAGTTTTCTCCAAGTCGAATTTTTCTTCTTTTTCTACAATTTTCTTTAATTCTTCCAAGGATTCTTTGTATTTTTCGCCAAGAGGTTCAAGATCATCTTCAGGAATAACGAGCTAAACAAATAAAAAGCCAAAAAAATTGATAAAAATACAAATAATGAAGCTGCTTTTGTTATTCCCTTATTTAAAAGTTAGGTAAGATTATTAAATAGGCCAGTTTTCTTGGGAAAAAAATGGTTTTGAATATTTAAGTTTTCTATATTGTATTTAACACATTACTGAATATATTACCTCTTTTACATTCGTATGATTCGCTTGATTTAGCATCGATTTAAACTTCGACAGTTGCGGTTTATTGAGTAGCGTTATAGCTAAACCTGGCTCTCCTGCTCTTGCTGTTCTTCCTGCACGATGAATGTACGTTTTAAGGTACTTGGGAGCCGAGTAAGAAATTACACATTGTATTTGAGGCAAGTCTATACCCCTAGCTAATGCATCCGTACAAACCAATCTAAAATGTTAAAACAATTAACTACTTAGAACCAAGGTATATAGACTCTATTGCTACGTTAAAATGTTTACCGAAAATTATTCGAGCTTTTACATCCAGAAGAGTAGTGGCGCTAGTATAACTCAACGCTAGGTCGAGAGTCTACCGCGTAGTTTAAACTTTTAGACAGTACCGTACCAAAAATGTTATCAATGTAAATCTGTATGTTTAGAAAATTTAAAATTATGTTAAACCCAAGATAACTTTTATTTAACTTTTAAAATTTGATTATAAATGCGAGTAGTTGTGGGGTCGATGTACAGAGGAATTTTTTTGAATAACAGTAAACGGAAAATTTTAATTTATTTGTATTTAATGTGGTAAATAGGCCGATGCGTAAGGGTGTGATCGAATTAATAACAAATACTTTTAACTGGAATGATTTAATACAAAGTTTTGGCAGGAGGACGATACGGTGCGCACCCGATGATGACTGTTAATCGACTGATGTTTTTAGTAGCCAAGCTACGGATACTCTGGCCTGCCAGGTCTGCAACTATTTTTACCTGTCTAGGTTTTTCCATTATCTCCGGCTCGGTCGGCCTGTTACAAAGGCTGCATGCCATATATTTTTACAGAGCCTACCGACCGAAGGATTACTTAATTATCCCGGCTGAAGGATTACTTATTTATCCCTATCATAAACATGTAGACAGAACTCATATCATATATACATATCACAAATAAATATTTTGGTTTTTATTGCACTTCCAATTGGGCGGTACGTCCGCCACATTTAATAATTTTTCTGAATCTGCTTCTATTTAACTGTTTAATTTTAATGTAATATAATAATGTACATAATAAAATGTGAATTATGCTTTTTATAGTATTAAGAGCATTACTATCAACTGCCGTTGAATAATAAATAGAAATATAACACAGCTCGTTACAAACAAAAGCTAGAATACTTTGTGTTTAAAAATTATTTTTTTACCTTTTTTTAATTTAAACTTTAGGTAATACATGCTTACAGTAAAAATATTCTTGAAATATTAATTTTTTGTGGATGGTAACTTTGAGAGAGAAAGCTAAAATTTTGCATCTTTGTGCCCGAGACTAAGCCTAACCCTGTAACATGCGTTAACGTGCCATCTTATGTCGCTATTTATTTTTCATCATTTTCCCTATGCTGTGTTTACCTCTATAAAAGTCTTTCCTGGCAGAATTAACTAATGGGTGACACTGCTTGAGATTGGTAACGTGCAAGTGGTACAATAAATGACATATCTTTCATGAGGTTATGTGTGTTTGAGTAAGCTTTTTTGGATTTTTTTGAGTTTGGTCATTTTTATAGACTAAACATTAAGTGTTAAAAAGTAGGGTAGATAGAACCTCACATGACGTCACATGTACGTCACTCTTTCTACTGTTGTCAAGATAAAACGTCACGTGCACGTTACCCAATATTGTTCAAAATCCGTATGTGAAACTTCTATACGCGCGCTGGGAGTAAAAATTCAAGATCGCGTCACACGAGCTAGCGAGACGAAAATGTGTAACGATTCATAACGCGTATGCGCGTTGTTGTAGAGGAGAGGAGACGCGTAGCATAGAAATACTTAGTAACATGACGTATATTTGTGTAGTCCACGTGTTTGTATAAATGACAACTGCAAAAATAACGCGCATGCGCGTTCTGTTGTAGGGAAGAGGAGACGCGTAGAATAGAAATACATAGCAACGCGACGTCTATTTGTCGTCTATTTAAAAAAACTACACCAGATGTACAGGCTATTGAAGCACCCAGTACAGTTACAGAAATAAATTAAGAATAATATTCATAAGCAAACAGTAGTATATGTCGTTCCATAAATACTTCATTCCAATCCTTATAATATTCCTTAAATATTCAGTATAATTGAATTTAATCCTAGCCGTTTAAATGTTAGAAGTTTCACTTCTAATATGCGCACATAGTGTACACATCTTTTTTTTATCACCTGTAAACTCATTAACTTGTCAGAACTTAAGTAACATTTTCTGCTTTTATACTAAGTAATAATTTTAGAGAATTCATTTTGAATTAAAGTTTATGGAACAAACTGGAACCTATACGTGGGCCGGCTTTTTACCTCTTTACCATAGTTGTCCCAACAGGGTTTTTTATATTAAAATATAAAGTACTGCAGCAAGGATCCGGAAATAGTAAAACACATACTGTGCTGCTGCGAGACACTGGACCGCAAAAGACAGGCAATTTTTGGGCAGCCATCTGGCGATCCAGAACTATATTGTTCCCACCCAGTACAGAACTTGTACAAGATACGAAAGTACTGGATTGGGTACAATGACATAAAATTACATAGGCAAGATACAATGAGCCAACAGGCCTAAGTGTCACCGGAGGCAACAGCCAGCCGGACCTACTCAGGGGTAGAGTTTTTAGTGAGTAGACCTGACAGTCAGGAAAGTCTCACATTAGACCCTAAGTTTTCAGGCTCATAACCTCTCCATAAACGATTTTCTCCACCACAGCAAAAAAAAAAGTACTTAATGTTTTTTTTCACATAAATTTTCCACTAAAAGAACATGTACATAATAAAAAAGTTTAAAATATGTTTTTTTGTGAAACAAGGCATACTTACATATCAATTTCACCTGCTGAAAACTTGTCGATAAGTTTTGTTCGGTTCTTTCCTTGAAAATTGGAAGAAACCTCTTCTACTTTTAATTCTTCTTTGAACAAAGCTCTCAGTAAAATAGTTAATCTGTGTACACTTTCTAGGGAGTGCGTAAAAATGATGGATTTCGTCAATTTTTTTAATTTGATGAATTTATAAAGGAACAATGGTTTCAGTTCTGCAGTTGTAACAATGTATTTTTCCTTAAGTTCTTTCGGAGTCGTGTATTTCCCGATGAAAGTATCTGTGTTAACAGTTTGTAAGGACTCTTCTACATTTTTATTTTCAACAATTGAGGTAAAAAGTTTTGGTTGGAATAGAGACAGTTTTTGAAGTTTTTCAGGATCTTGAGATAACGTCGCCGAGAATAAAAGTTTCTGAGGCGGTCGAGGTTTTTTTAAACTATGAAGGTTAAGGATTTTCTGTACTTGTGAGTTTGGTTCTAAAAATAATCATAAAATTCAGTTAAAATATTTTATGTTAGTTACTTTAAGATCCTGTAGCTCAAAAAAAAAAGAACTAACCTTGGTAAATATGTTTTTCTAGATGGAATAACCAATCATTCTGAATATTTTCTAATACTCTGTCAGCTTCATCTATTACTAGATATTCTAAATTTTGCAAGCTGAATCCTTTAGTTACTTTTAAATGGTCTACAAGTCTACCAGCAGTGCACACCAAAATATCAATTTTACTAACAAATCCAAAGGCTTTATCTAAAAAAAATTGCAAATATTTCACATTAAATGCTGGATAAAAATGGGCTAATCACTGAAAACCATAACTGGTTCTTCCAAGTACAAGGTACCAGGCTTTGAATTTTTTTATTTCATGGTTTGAACTTTTAATATATCGCAATGATACATTTTGCAAATATAAAATGTAACCCAAATTAATACATTTTTAAATAAAATGCTTCATGCTGAAATAATTATTAATAGTAGAAAGAGTTCTAGAACAACATAACTGTTGGAAAGGCACTAAAACACATGGGCATACAACCATAAAAAATATAATCAGACACCCATTTCTAGAAATGGCAACTGATTATATGAGTGCAGAAAAATCCTTTGACAAATACCTTTTCCAAGCTGAATTACATGCCATAAACGCTTGTGCTGTTGAAAATTAAAGACGAGGATACACAAAGAAAACAATTCTCATTAGATCAGATAGTAAAGCGGCACTTAAAGCTTTGGCATCACGGAAAATAGACTCAAAAATTGGAATGTGTCGGAAACCTATGAACCTTGGCTAACCATAACAAAGTCACTTTGTTGTGGGTGCGGGGCTCTGTAACACCATTTATTGTGCCATAACCAATAAAAGGGATACCCAAGGCCAGCGTTAAAGCAGCGATCAATGGCTGGGTCCACTCTCAGCTTCAGCTGAAGTTGGCACAGACAGAGGGAGATAGGCACAGCAAGTTAATGCTGAAAGAACCCTCACCTAAGCAGGTAGGGAAGCTGCTCTCGCTAAGTAGGAAAAAACTTAAAACAGTTGTAGGGCTTTGTAACGGGCACTGGTATTTGAGGAAACATCTGTACAATATAGGCGTGACTGACACATAACCTATATACAGATTATGTAATGAAGAGGAGGAAACAGCCACTCATATTATCTTCGAATGTAAAGCCACCCCCCAGTGGGGGCACTACCTGGGGTGTATACAAGACCAAGGGAGTGATCCACCTAGGGCAATAGCAGTACATAAGCTTCTACTCCTTAACAGGAGAATTGAAGAAATGGGACTAAACTAAGGAGCTGGAAAGGTACAAAAAGCAGACAATGCTGCAGTGCCTGGAGAAAATTTATACCTCTTCCACAACTCCTATTCATTCATTCATTCAAGAAATATGGAGATTTGGGACTAGAATAAAGGTTCATTTGGACGAGTACTTAGAGATTCCTGATTTTCCTTAGACAAAAAATACTTTTTTATAGAGGTCCCACAAAATAAGTTCGAAGACCTTGATCTATTAACCATTGTTGGATTCTGCAAAATCAGTTTACCACAAAAAAAGTCTTGGCAAACATGCAGTTATATTAGAAAAACAATAAAACTGTTGTGTAGCAATGAGCAATCGTATACAGCCTTTTCCATTCTAAACAACTTATCATGAGCCGACGGTGTAGAATTCAAACGCCCCTCATAAAACCCAGAAATTCCTGTATGCTTAACATTCTACATATATGATGTTTTAGTACATCTCAAAAGAGATTGCACTATTGAGCCACATTGTACATACAATTTATTATTATAATTATTTAAAATTGCACATGAAATGTGCCCTTTAATGTCTCCAAAGTATGAACAAGTAACAACAATCTCGTAAAATGTGCGAAAATGCTTTCAGTCCCACTTTATAGTGTCTAAGTAAATAATATTTCATGGAATCTTGTTTTTTATCACCCTGTAGGGAATGCCCATCGTGTATTTTTGTAACACCCCATAAACCAAGTATATCACGTATGTATTTATATACTTATTAGATATTATCATTCATTCGCGTTATAAAGGGAATTCCCATTTTATATTTAAGTGCTTCATCGACACATTATGCAATTTTAAATAAAATTTGGTTATTTTATAGGCGATGAGTCGTAAGCACAGTTAAAAAAATATATTTTTTTTAACTGTGGCCCTAAGTCTGCAAAGAGTGCGAGAGATTTTTACATACTAGTGACAAAAAAATATTTTTTCTCTCTTTCTCTTTCTTTTTCCTCTTCGCCTACATCGGTAGAGATTTCTACCTCCCGCTTTACCCCACAAATTTAATTTGATCTCCTTCTTAAAACATTATTTTTAAGTAATATTTTGCAACTATTTTTGTTTATAACAAATAATTATTGGTTTTTTTCTCATCTCCAGAGTAATCTATGAAAAAATATTATAAATATTATAAATATTTGGACACTTTCAACAACAATAAATCGTAATTTTTGGGGAAAGTCGCTAAACTAAACATTTACTAATTTTTAATACTATTGCTTTGAAAAAAAAAACTTACTTTCTACAATTATCTGTGATTGTTCTGTGGCAAAGGAATTAATGCCACTAATCAGACAAACATCAATATTGGTATTCTGAGAATAAAGTTTAAATGTTTTAAACACTTGAGTAGCCAAATCTTGTGTGGGCAGTATAACTAAAGCTCTTATTTTTTTCACAGTATATTTTTTTAGAGCTTGAATAACAGGCAACACATAAGCTAAAGTTTTTCCACTGCCAGTAGGTGCTGAAACACAAATATCCCTAGGGAATATTACATCAGATTGCCTTGAAGTTTCCAATAACCAAGGAATTACTTCTGCTTGAACTGGGAAAAAATAGTTGATTTGATTTACTTTTAGAAGCTTACGAATTCCTTTATCTAACTGTGTTATGTCAGATACTTTGGTTTGTAAATCTTGAAGGTTTACTGATATTATTGTTGGATTTGTTAACCATGAAGGTAACACTCTCCTTACCTAAAAACGATTTGTCATTAATTTGACTCAATAATTTATAGATATTCTAATTAGAGATTTTTAAAGAGATTATTAAACAGTGCAATTTTCTTCTTTATCAAAGGTAAACTTAGTAAATATTAAATGTTCAGCTAACTTACTTTAAGTTTATTAGGAGCATTTTCAGCACCTAATATTGTAAAGCCTTCTAAAGATTCTAAATTAAATTTGGATTTATTAGGTTTCTGATCTTCTGTTTGAATTGTATTTTTAGTTGCCAAATCAGTGAATTTATCATTTGTGTTCTCTGGAACCTTTACAATAGAAGCTTTGATGTTCCTTTTTATTTCTCTAGACTGTAATGTCAATTGTATTGCTTTGTATTGTTTTGCTTTAGATAGCTGGTCCTTTTGTTTTTTACGTAATTTTTTTTTTTGTTGAATTTTTTTTAGAACTTGATCTAATTGATCTTGTTCATTTTGCAATGAGTCTTGTGGTTCCCCATCGCCATGCCTTAAAAGATTTTTTTTTAATTTTTTGATTACCATACAATTTAATAACATACCTGTTAACTACAAATAATTCCATGAGGTCTGTTTAAATAACTACAAAATAATATATAATTGTTAGAAATTAACCTAAAGTAAATATAAAAATACAGAATAGTATACTGTATAGATAAGTATGTTATTTTACTTTTCAGTTTTTAAGCATGATCTTTAATCAACTTTGGGCAGCCTTAAGTTGATATAACAATGAGGTTAGAAATGACTTGAAGAATGGTATGTTCTTCTGCTTTTTTGTCTGTGTTAAAGACATAGATTAAGAATTGCCGGAAAGGTGCCATGTTTTACATTTATAATAATTCCAACTTTTTGTTAGTCATAGCATTTATTTTCAATTTCATTAATAATGTATCAATAATTAAGTTAACTTCAAAAATATTTTTTAAATCTGCTTGTAAACAATGTATACCAATTGTAAACCAATTTCTGAAAAAAGAAGATTTCCTTGCACCCTCTACAGCCCTTACAGTGGTTGACTAATAAAAAATTAGTTTTATTACCGCCGTCTCTTCTCTTTGGTTTTAATTAATTTGAAGTCATAAGTTAATTTAGATTATTAGTTAATAAATTAATTTTAATATTTTGCTTTCTTGAAATTTTCCTATTTTAACTGTTTCTCTCGTTATCTATGATAAATGTTTTTAAAAATTTGACATTGACATTTAACAGCTGTTTGACGTCAAAAAAACATTTATAAATTTGGCAAACAATGATATTGTCAGCATAAAGTTTCACAACCTACGTAGAGATGAGTGTAAATATTCAAAAAATTCCTGTGTTTGTGTTTCCTAATTCCCTAAAATTTTATTTAGGTTCAAAGTCTTCACATAAACAGTTATTGACACTCTACAATCCATATGATTTTCCAGTTCGATATAAAAGTAATTAATTTTTAATGTAATTTTAATAATTTATTTATTTATTTAATTTAATTTTAGTTTTATCCAATGCTCAAAAGAAATATGCAGCGATAGATTCAGAGGGAATTATAGGTCCACGTTCGGTACTTGATGTTATTGTTCGACACACTTTGCCACTTGCATCAAATTGCAATGTAGTTGATACATTTAGAGTCTCTATGTTTGAACACACTACCAATCGGGTAAGTATTTTATATATTTGTACTTAAAAATATATTTAAAACACACCTTTATATAAGTTCCTAACTAACCACAGGTATTTTTTCAACATTCCTGTTACATTATAAGGGGATAAAATTAGCATCTCTTACCTTATTTAATACCATATCTTTTTTTTGGGATTTATTCATAAAATAAAAATATTAAGAAAATCCCTGTTTATTTAAAAACATTTCTTAATCTTAAAGTTTTTTCGTAGAACCAATATATTCGGTGAAAAAAAATAAAATACAATATTCTGTGTGATTCAAATAGCGAGTGATATTATAAGAAATACGCCTGAAATATTTGAATGTGTTAGATGATCAATAGAGTATGTTCATGTAATTTGGCTGTGGGCGATCATTTCCACCATTTATTATGAATCGTATTTTATTCTTACATTTTCCATCTTTATTTTTTTCCACTCTCAATACGTAGTTTTTTATTTAATAAAGAATGTGTGTGTGTGTGTGTGTGATTGAGTTTTATTGGCACTGGTTATTTAATAAAGAATAAAAATCATGATATTGTATTTTATGTTTTTCACTGAACCTATTGGTTCTAGGAAAAAAAGAAAAATAATAAGAAATGTTTTTAAATAAAACATTGGTTTTAAATAATATTTTTATTTTACAAAACTAAATCTCAAAAAAAAAAAAGATTTGATATTAAATAAAGTAAGAGATACTGATTTTACCCACTTGTAATGTAACAGGAATGTTAAAAAAATACCTGTAGTTAGTCCTTTATGAGTGCACGGAAATAAAAAAATTTATATCTTTACTTAAATTTGAGTAAAATAATTAAAACTTAATTTTACTCACCACCTTTTAGGGGCGATATTTCGGAAGGGGGAAATTTTGTTATAGGAAAGATACATTATAATTTTATAGAGGCAATCACCTCCTGAATTTTTTTATGTGAATTTAGAAACACCCAGTATATTTAAAACCAATATTTCAGTCTTGATTAGAATTAGTTAAATGTTGGTTTAACTTCTGTATATTTACTTTTTATTATCTTTTTCCTTTTTAAAATACATTTCTACTAGTATTGTAATATACAAATAAAAATAAAACAAATTTGAATAACTACATATAAAAATTAAAATTTAATATAAAAATATAAAACATAAAAATTAAAATTCTATTCATTAATATTTGAATATGATTGTACCACATTTTTAACAAAAAATGATATATTTAAAACAGTTTAATTTAGTAGTTAACTGAGAGATTTTTAAAACTTTTATTTTATGTAAATTTTATACATTTTAGTGCGTAAAATTATGCATTGGTTATTTTTTGCACTTTCAAAAATTTTATGGATACATACTACCTGGTCACCATTAGAATTTATTTGTAACAAAAGTTTAAAATATTCAATAGGGATTTGTAAGATACCTTCCGAGAAAGGTCCAAAGTTTAACAAAGAACTATTAAATTTTATTGACAGTTCTTGTCATCATAAAAGTCCCTTCTAGCAGTTTTAGCATTTCTTTGAATTGTTAATTTTTCTAATGCTATTGTAGTCAAATAATTAAAGTGTACCTTTTAGTAAAGTAAAAATAACTGTAAAGAAATATTTAAAAATTCTGAAAAGAAAATTCTTTAAAATATTTCAAGCATAAGGACCCAAAAAAATCCTTTTATATACACTACCAGTTATTAAAAGTCTTAGGTATAAAATTTTTTATTCAAAATACAAGATTGGTACCTATTTAAAATTTTAATAGTCAATTTAATTTTTTTATAATCTGTATCAAAGATAGTAAAGTAAAAATAGCTATAAAGAAATATTTAAAAATTCTTTAAAATATTGTAAGTTTAAGGACCCAAAATAGTATATTACACACCTAGGGCAGTAAAGTAAGAAATGTCTCGGAGCACATGTTTGTTGACCAAGACGAAGCCTACGTCATCATACATGTGTTCTGAGACATTTCTTACTTAAATGCCCTTGGTGTGTATACTATTTTTCTCCCTACTGTAGGCAGAAAGCGGCAACTTCGTTTTGCGTAGCGGGCCGAAAGTGACGCTTTTTGCACAGTAGGGAGAAAATAATACTTTTATATACACTACCACGTTTTAAAAGTCTTGAGTATAAAATTTTCTTTTGAAAATAAAATCAATTCAGAGCAAGTTTGGTACCTATTTAAAATATTAATATTCAATAAATTTTTTTTAATCTGTATCAAAGATAGCAAAGTAAAAATAACTAAAGAAATATTAAAAATTCTGATAGAAAATTCTTTAAAATATTATAAGCATAAGTATGCAAAATAGTATATTACACACCTAGTGCAGTAAAGTAAGAAATGTCTCAGAGCACATGTTTGTTGACCAAGACGAAGCCTAGGTCATCATACATGTGTTCTGAGACATTTCTTACTTGAATGCCCTTGGTGTGTATACTATTTTTCTCCCTACTGTAGGCAGAAAGCGGCAACTTCGTTTTGCGTAGCGGGCCGAAAGTGGCGCTTTTTGCACAGTAGGGAGAAAATAATACTTTTATATACACTACCACGTTTTAAAAGTCTTGAGTATAAAATTTTCTTTTGAAAATAAAATCAATTCAGAGCAAGTTTGGTACCTATTTAAAATATTAATATTCAATAAATTTTTTTTAATCTGTATCAAAGATAGTAAAGTAAAAATAACTAAAGAAATATTTAAAAATTCTGATAAGAAAATTCTTTAAAATATTGTAAGCATAAGTATGCAAAATAGTATATTACACACCTAGGGCAGTAAAGTAAGAAATGTCTCAGAGCACATGTTTGTTGACCAAGACGAAGCATAGGTCATCATACATGTGTTCTGAGACATTTCTTACTTGAATGCCCTTGGTGTGTATACTATTTTTCTCCCTACTGTAGGCAGAAAGCGGCAACTTCGTTTTGCGTAGCGGGCCGAAAGTGACGCTTTTTGCACAGTAGGGAGAAAATAATACTTTTATATACACTACCACGTTTTAAAAGTCTTGAGTATAAAATTTTCTTTTGAAAATAAAATCAATTCAGAGCAAGTTTGGTACCTATTTAAAATATTAATATTTAATAAATTTTTTTTAATCTGTATCAAAGATAGCAAAGTAAAAATAACTAAAGAAATATTTAAAAATTCTGATAAAAAATTCTTTAAAATATTATAAGCATAAGTATGCAAAATAGTATATTACACACCTAGTGCAGTAAAGTAAGAAATGTCTCAGAGCACATGTTTGTTGACCAAGACGAAGCCTAGGTCATCATACATGTGTTCTGAGACATTTCTTACTTGAATGCCCTTGGTGTGTATACTATTTTTCTCCCTACTGTAGGCAGAAAGCGGCAACTTCGTTTTGCGTAGCGGGCCGAAAGTGACGCTTTTTGCACAGTAGGGAGAAAATAATACTTTTATATACACTACCACGTTTTAAAAGTCTTGAGTATAAAATTTTCTTTTGAAAATAAAATCAATTCAGAGCAAGTTTGGTACCTATTTAAAATATTAATATTCAATAAATTTTTTTTAATCTGTATCAAAGATAGCAAAGTAAAAATAACTAAAGAAATATTTAAAAATTCTGATAGAAAATTCTTTAAAATATTATAAGCATAAGTATGCAAAATAGTATATTACACACCTAGTGCAGTAAAGTAAGAAATGTCTCAGAGCACATGTTTGTTGACCAAGACGAAGCCTAGGTCATCATACATGTGTTCTGAGACATTTCTTACTTGAATGCCCTTGGTGTGTATACTATTTTTCTCCCTACTGTAGGCAGAAAGCGGCAACTTCGTTTTGCGTAGCGGGCCGAAAGTGACGCTTTTTGCACAGTAGGGAGAAAATAATACTTTTATATACACTACCACGTTTTAAAAGTCTTGAGTATAAAATTTTCTTTTGAAAATAAAATCAATTCAGAGCAAGTTTGGTACCTATTTAAAATATTAATATTCAATAAATTTTTTTTAATCTGTATCAAAGATAGCAAAGTAAAAATAACTAAAGAAATATTTAAAAATTCTGATAGAAAATTCTTTAAAATATTATAAGCATAAGTATGCAAAATAGTATATTACACACCTAGTGCAGTAAAGTAAGAAATGTCTCAGAGCACATGTTTGTTGACCAAGACGAAGCCTAGGTCATCATACATGTGTTCTGAGACATTTCTTACTTGAATGCCCTTGGTGTGTATACTATTTTTCTCCCTACTGTAGGCAGAAAGCGGCAACTTCGTTTTGCGCAGCGGGCCGAAAGTGGCGCTTTTTGCACAGTAGGGAGAAAATAATACTTTTATATACACTACCACGTTTTAAAAGTCTTGAGTATAAAATTTTCTTTTGAAAATAAAATCAATTCAGAGCAAGTTTGGTACCTATTTAAAATATTAATATTCAATAAATTTTTTTTAATCTGTATCAAAGATAGCAAAGTAAAAATAACTAAAGAAATATTTAAAAATTCTGATAGAAAATTCTTTAAAATATTATAAGCATAAGTATGCAAAATAGTATATTACACACCTAGTGCAGTAAAGTAAGAAATGTCTCAGAGCACATGTTTGTTGACCAAGACGAAGCCTAGGTCATCATACATGTGTTCTGAGACATTTCTTACTTGAATGCCCTTGGTGTGTATACTATTTTTCTCCCTACTGTAGGCAGAAAGCGGCAACTTCGTTTTGCGTAGCGGGCCGAAAGTGACGCTTTTTGCACAGTAGGGAGAAAATAATACTTTTATATACACTACCACGTTTTAAAAGTCTTGAGTATAAAATTTTCTTTTGAAAATAAAATCAATTCAGAGCAAGTTTGGTACCTATTTAAAATATTAATATTCAATAAAAAAATTTTAATCTGTATCAAAGATAGTAAAGTAAAAATAACTAAAGAAATATTTAAAAATTCTGATAAGAAAATTCTTTAAAATATTGTAAGCATAAGTATGCAAAATAGTATATTACACACCTAGGGCAGTAAAGTAAGAAATGTCTCAGAGCACATGTTTGTTGACCAAGATGAAGCCTAGGTCATCATACATGTGTTCTGAGACATTTCTTACTTGAATGCCCTTGGTGTGTATACTATTTTTCTTCCTACTGTAGGCGAAAAGCGGCAACTCTTTTGCTTTTAAATCTTTATCAATGCGCAATACAAATTATTCCACATCATTTTTGAGAAAAATTATTTTGTGATTAGCTGTAAATTTTTGGAAAAACCAAATAAATAAGAAAATTAGATTTCTCATGTGTTTTTATATATTGCAGTTACTAGGTAATCGGGATATTGAAGCAATACTGATACCAGGCGAGAAAGACAACATCTCTAATGATAATGATATTCAAAATGTTTCTCAATCTGACAGAGGAAGTACAATAGATGAACAGGAACAGATTATATGTAATAGGTAAGTTATTTTATAAAGGAAAAGATTGGTGTTGTTTAAATGAACTACCTTTCAGATCATTGCCAGTTGCAAATTCAACAAATTACACATTAGCAGTTATTATAGGATTGGTATGTGTACTGATGTTATTTTTACCGACTCAAGAAGAAACTCCCAAACCTTCAAGTATCCCTGTTAATTTCCATATTAGCACAAATGTCAAATTGGTCCTAGCATATGTTCTAGGATTAGTGACTATGGTTCTTTTGCGACTATAAGTAATGGTGGCTCCTGTAAATATGGTTTTACAAGTGGACGATGTGTTCAAATTGTGTGATTTAATTGTAAATAATGATTTATTTTTTGTTATGAACTTAAACCGATTTTATAAAAAAATATAAACCCTTATTTGGAAGTTTCTTTTTTTTTAAGTGTTAATAATATTGAAAATTTGGCAAGTGCGCAATTAAAGTGTGTTACAAGTAAGCTTGCATAAAAAAAACATAAACAAACTAGGATTCACAACTATTTATTCACCGACAGTGCTTTTGTGTTCTTAGACATGAAACTTTAACTCTATTAAGAAATCGCAATTTGAAAAAAAAATTAATAGCACATGTGACTTGCAGCACGTGGGCACTTTTTGGCATCGGTAGAACGGGTGACGTATATGTGACGTCACTGCTCGAGATGGAGCACGTGGTACATCTTTCATGTGTGTTTGGTTAACAATTTTGGCTTTCTAAATTTTTTTGAATTTGGAGTGAGCTTTTTGACAATTATTAAGGTTTAAGGAACAATTATTGTGGTGTTATTAGTGATTTTTAAAGAATAAACATTAATATTAGAGCGTTTTATGTTAACTGTAGCCAAGGCCACTTTTTTGACAGTAGGGATGGGAAAAGCGGTTCGGCGTCTGTAACGTTCCAATCGCGAACGCTTCGTAAAAATGCCGCTCCAAAATAACGTTATTTCGGAACGATGTTACTCTCTGTCGCCTCGACAGCCGTTCGTAATTCGTATTCGTGGTCTGAGTATGGTACACTAGGGACAAGGACATTAAACATTATTACAGAGGATGGCCCGATTCGCCAATTTTATTATCCTGTCAGTGACGTCAGCGCGATGCCTTATACATATAAACAAAAACGTATATTCTTCGAGTTCACAAATGTTTTATTATTGATATTTATTTTTATTATTGTGAATTCATATGATTATTTAGTATAAAGTATAAAAACGCTCATTATATATTGGGATTACACTGAGAAAGAAGCATTCTTCTGGAAAATTGGAGATTTTCCCCGAAAAAAAAACTGCCCCTTCAATACAGCACGCTGGAAATTGAACTACATTAGTTGATAGATAATTTTAAATCCAACTGTAAAAATGCTGACGATGAAAATATGAATTTTTATTGTCAATTGAATTTTTTTACCTATGCAGGAAATTTTTGTATGAAGCAATAATTTTTTTAAGCTACTCATCAGACAATAAATTTGTATCAACTTAATATTGAATTCTTTAGTGTGGTGAAATAATATACTGTTGCGATTTGCAAGCTCGTCCCTGTCGCCTTAAGGCGACAGCGCGTCGACCACAACGAGGAGAAAAATTGCATGATTATAGCCGCAGGCGTAATAGAAGACATCGGATGATTTTTGAAAGGTCCAATAATTTCTGAAAATGTTCAGAAAGCATTGTTTTGTTGAGAACATTGGTTTACAGATATAAAAATAAAATCAAAGATCAAAGTTTTTAGTTTAGTTTGAAGTATTTATAAAGTGTTATAAAAAGATAGTATACAGTTGTGAATATCTAAGTGATTCGTCAAGTAAAATTTATTGTGTAGAAATATTAGAATAAAAATTGTTTAGTTATTGTGCTGAGTGTTTAGAATCATCGAACCCAAAAAGTAAATATCGTAACAATATGTATTCTGCAGAACAAGTGTTATTTGGTTTCCAGAAATCTTTCCTTGAAATTATTTACACGTCCGTCCTAATTCTAGACAAGTATTCCTTTTCCGTGTTCTGTTGATTTCAAATTTTACTACCGTTGCATGTTATAAGGTATTCCTAGAATCTCAAAAGTAACAGTTGTTTGAAACACGGAACAAAAAGGTAACAAAACTATTACTAAAAAATAACAGTGTGTTCCACCATTATTTGACAGTTAGATAGAATCTCAAGCTGTGACGTCACAAGTATATAATTCCCCAAGTTCTAATACTTCTATAATCGCCTTAATAGTGGCGGCATTGTATAATTATAAAAATGCCGAAATTATTACAATTCATGTGTAATAAATATTTTAAGCAAGGTGTTTTCTCTTTTAATTAAAGTTTTAGTTACCATATTTTGTAAATTTGATGCGAAGTAGTTATTTTGTACAGTAAATACAAAACAAAATCGGTTGGTTTTATGTTCGCAAGCTATTTGTTTCAAGTTTGACTTTTAATTTGCGTATTATTCTTAGAAAACTGCTCTTCAGAAAAAAAAATTATTTTTTTAATGACAGGAATTTCTCAAGTGAAAACATACAAGGGTAGCCTGAAAAGTTTCCGACCTTAACGTGAAGATGCATTCGTCAATAAAAGCTAGGGAAAGTGGATGCGCATCTTTTGACAGGTACTTTCAGCCATTTTGGATGCGCAGTTGTAGTTTGACAATAGTCAATATGTTTTTGTGAAAATGGAAAAAGTCGAGTATCGGGCTGTCATTAAATACTTGTTTCTGAAATGCAATACGGCGAAGCGAATCAAAGAAGAGTTGGACGCTGTGTAGGAGGACTCTTTTACCACCGTGAAATTTTGCACAGCTGAATTTAAACGTGGCTGTACCAGCTTGGGAGACGATGAACGTTTGGGACGACCAAAAACTGCAACCACTGACGATAACACTTCGCTAAAGTTCACCAAATGGAGCTAAACGACCGTCGAATTAAAGTCAAAGAGATAGCAGTGGCTATAAATATATCCAAAGAACGTTTTTGTCACATATTGAATCAAGAATTAGGCATAAGAAAATTGTCCGCGCGTTAGGTGCCGCTTTTGTTGAAAAAGTGATTAGGATAGTCGTGGAGTTATCTTAATCAATTATCTTCAAAAAAGAAAAACCATTACAGGAGCATACTACGCATCATTACTTGACAAGCCGAAGAGAGATATTGCGGAAAAACGGCCACATTCGCAGAAAAAAATTCTGTTTCATTCTGTTTGGCCACCATTCTTACTCACCAGATTTAGCTCTGAAATAAGCGTTGAACTTTTTAGTTGGGTTGGCCTAAGATTATTGCTGGCTTTGCCGATGATATTGACGTAGTGGGTAACACGTTACTCACTGTGCAAGACCTCATTTCAAGGGTAGAAACTCAAGCTGAGCAAATAGGACTCAGAATAAACGAGGACAAAACCAAGTACATGCACACCAGCAGGACAGGACGCAGAGATAGAGTGGGCCAAACTGTCTCTGTGGGGGAATATAATTTCAAAAGGATCGCAACCTTTAAATATTTAGGAATCACAATCTGATAATCTGACAGAAGAAATTAAAGTTCGAATTCAAAGTGGAAACAAATATCTCTATGCACTAACGTCAGTGCTAGCATCGAAAAACATCTCGCGAAGAACAAAAATCACAATCTATAAAACCGTTATATGACCGACTGTTATGTATGCTAGCGAAACATGGACCTTGATCAAAGACAACGAACGGAAATTAAGAATTTTTGAAAGAAAAGTTCTATGCAAGATTTTTAGACCATTGCAAAGCACAGTAACCCAACAGTACCGAGTAAGAACCAACCAAGAAATATCAGAATTATACAAAGATCCAGATATTGTGAAGGAGCACCAGTGAGACAAAGACCTTTAGGGCGCCCCCGAATGAGATGGCGAGACAACATCAAAGCGGACCTAAGGACAATTGGAATAGAATACGACCCAGCATTGATGGAAGATCGGCAACAATGGAGGCGAATAGTACAGTCGGCCAAGATCCACCCCGGGTTGTAGAGCCTTGTAGTAGTAGTAGTAGGTTTAGTTCTAAGCGAATTCTTTTCATCAAATAAGGAGGCCATCACCTTCGTAAATAACTATTCTACAGAGAAAGATGCAGAGTACTATTTAGACGAGTTAAATAAATGAGAGCATTGCTGGAAGAAGTGTGTAGACTTACAAAGAGACTACGTAGAAAAATAAAAATAAATTTAAAGGAAAAATGTCTTGTACTTTTGTTAGGTCGGAAACTTTTCAGACCACCCTCTTAGCTAACAATTTTTGGATTCTCCTATTATTCTGGCATTTTGGCAACGGTGTGTAGCAGTGACGCTATTAAATTGTATGACGTGCATCGCATGTTGTTTTGTATTAATTATATACAACACTGTATTTACCAGGTAAATAAATATTTAACATGAGGCATTTCTTTTATCTAGTTGTAATTTACAAAATTAAAAACCTGACAAGATTTGGCAGTAAATGCTTACAAAAAAATAACTAAATTAAAAGGTATCTTTGAATATTTACATTAGTTTAGAATGTAATTTGTTACGACAAAATTAACAGAACTTAAAACGCTTTTAATTTTCTAAACTTACAGTTGAATAGAAATACAGTTTGGTAAAAATAAAGTTAAGGAGATTTTGAACCACTCCTAGATCTGGACCTACTTCCCGATTTAGACCGTGATCTCGATCTACTCTTGGACCTAGAAGCGCTTTTCGAACGGGATCTTCCTCGCGAACCACTTTTGGATCTCGATCTTTCTCGCGAACCACTCTTGGATCTGGATCTCTCTCTGGAAGCACTTTTGGATTTGGATCTTGCTCTCGATACACTTCTAGATCTCGAACCACTATTCGAACGGGAACGAGATCTAGATTTAGACTTACTTTTAGACCTAGATCGCGATCTTGAACCACTTTTAGATCTCGATCCGCTCTTCGATCGCGACCTAGATCGGGATCCGCTCTTCGATTGCGATCTAGATCGTGATCCGCTCTTTGATCGGGATCTAGACCTCGATTTGCTTTTAGACCTCGAACGGGATCTAGAGCCGCTTCTTGATCTCGATCGACTGCCGGACCGTTCGCGAGATTGGTCAGAATCGGATCCAGATGATATTTTCCTTTTACGTCTACCACGATCTTGGTCGCTTTCGTCTTCGCTAGCTGCTTTGGCGTGATCATCACTGTCATCGTCACTAGAAGAAATTGTCGCCTTGGACACAATCCTACTCTTTTGCTTAGCGCTAAGTCCTTCGTCTTTGGGTTTTTTAGGTTTGGGTTCTTTCTTCATCCGATGTTTCTTTTTCGGTTTGTCACTACTATCGGAGTCATTATCGTGTTCCTTTCGCTTTCTTCCCCTGTTTCCTTTACTCCTTTTGTCGCCGTCATTTCGCTGTTTTTTTCGTCCTCGTTCTTTCTTATCTCTTTTCTCGGAGGATGTTCCTTCGACGTTTTCTTGATCGCTACCAGAATCGGAGAGAATGTCTCCTCTACCCTTTGCTCCTTTGCTTTTGGCCTTTTTTTCAGACGGCATATCTTGGAAAATAATGGCATTCTTCGTTTTTTCCTTGTATTCTTGACGTTTCTGCAAAAGCTGTTCTTTATTAAGTCTCTGAAATTCGGCGAGTTTTTTCTGCTCTTCAATTTGCCGCATTTTGAAAGCTGCTCTCTCCTCTTCCTGCTTTCTTCTAATCAATCTTTCTTCTTCGTCAACTCTTCTAGCTCTAGTTACGTGGTATTGAGCTTGAGACAGCAAGTCTTTGCATTGTCTCGCTTCCAATTCTGCCAGCGCAACGTCGTATTTTTGTTTATCGGCCAATTCAACCAAATAGTCAAAGTATCTAAAAAAAAATAAAAAATTAAGACTGTGGAAGCAGTAAAAGCAAAAGCGATAGACGTTCTCGACAAGGAGAGAGAACAATGGAAAATTCGTATGGAGAGTACATCTAAGTGGATAAGATAGAGAGTACATTGAAGGAGATAAGATGGTGATAACATTGAAGGGGATAATATAGAGAGTACATTGAAGGGGATAAGATGGAAAATACATTAAAGGCGATAAGAAGAAGAGTGCATTGAAGGAGATAAGATGGGAGAGTACATTGAAGGCTTTTTAATTTAATTGGAGATCAATAAAATTATTTTGCAGCACCAGTATGGTTATTTAATAGCCACACCTCGTAAAAGTAGTAAAATGGATTTGTAGCATTACTTAATTTGATATGGTTTCTTACTTTAAGGATAAACCCAGTTCGTGCACAGCCTGCAATACGATTGATAAAGTGGACTTTTCATCCTTCAAAATAACTGTAGCTAATCTCTGCAGTACTAAAGCGATATTGTACAGGAGTATGGTATCCTGGGGTGCTACTCGTCTAGCTTTCAGCAAAACCATTTTGGCTTCTTTGAATTTTCCAGCTTTAAAATAAGCTCTAGCAAGATACTGCAAGACTTCCACATTATTATACTTATAGAATTTTCTCAAACAATTTTCGTACTAAAAAAAATGTATTATTACAAAAAAAACAGACTCAATTTTTTTTTAACCTACCATTTGTATGGCACTAACGAACTGTTTTTGTTCAACGTAAATGTGGGCAATGTTCAACCAAACATCGGAAAAATCAGCAGTGGCTTCTCTAACTTGCGCGAATATATCTCTTGCCTCGTTAACGGCATTTTTATGCGCCAAAACGGCCCCGACGCCATTCGCTGCGAATATGTTTTTGGGATCGATTTTAAGCACTTGCTTGTACAAATTCAATGCCCTGTCTTGATGCCTTTTAATTCGTTCTTTGTCTTTAGTGGGTTGATGAAGAGTTTGCAACCACACGTTTCCTAGTGCTATGAGTGAGTAAGCATCTTGAGATGTCGAAGCATTCTAGAAATAAACATACTTATTATAACATAATACATGAGTTGATATTTACTTCTTTGTGTAACAAAAAAAACAAATATTTATCATTGAAAATGGTTTATCGTTTTTCAAAACGTTTATGTGAAGATTAACTTTTTCGTTGCTGTGACAATATGTGCACAATTTTGAGAAAAAGGACAAAGGATATTGTGCATTTTTGATTTCCTTTTTACATCTACGTTCACTTAAGCAACTTTTTACTGCAAAATTGTTTTATTTAAAAATTATTGCGCATCTATTTCTCTTCGACATACTTCACTTCATCTAAAACAGCTAAGTTCAGATCTAACCCTTACGTCTACCAGCGCCACCTTTATATACCACATTTTAAATAAAAGTCCCTTGAAAGATCATTCTCCTTATCTCTACCATCCATATTTTGACAGCCCCTGTCACCTTCTACATCGATAAAACCCATCTGTTGGTGACGTGAAACCGTGTTTTCTCCCTACCAAAAGTTGCTCAACGTGCCCAAAGAAGTTTTCAGTTCAATAATTCACTTATTATTAAATAATTTAGTAGTAGTAGTAATTTAATTAACATTACTGTACACTAGTAGCATCTCATACAAACAAGTTCATAAAATAAAAAAAGAGAAGAAAAACACATTAAAAATTTGATAATTAACACTTTTTAATTGAATATAATAAAAAATACATGTACCTAATTCGTTTATTGTTATTGTTTAATATTTGGAAGATTAATTACTATTAAATTATTCATTTTACTTTAGTATTATTTTATTTTCTAGAAATTTATGTATTTTTACAATAATTTGAACTAACATGCACATTGGGATTCGCTGACACTTTTTATTGGTTAGTCGATTACATAAAACGGTCACAAAATCTTTTCAGATTTTCTATTAATAATTGAGGGAGCGATCCAAACGATCCCAAATACCTTACGAAGGCTGCAATTTTGAACAAACCTAATGTCACATTGTTTCACGTCAACAAATTTATCGAGACAAGAATCAAAGTTGTTTTGGAATTTCGACGCGTCAAAGTAGATTTATTGTTGACATTTTTTGTCGTTTATTGGTTGTCATTCATAAAGTAAAAAGAACATGAATTGGTTTGGAAGTTCTGATATTTTGTCGATGGAGGAGAATGCGAAAAAAAGTGTACACCCCAATACGGTGAAATTTAAAACATATATCTGGAAACAATTTGAAGTATTATGTGCTATTCGGGAATACAACGACAGTGCGCAGGACTTCCACACAGTAAGTCTGGGTTCGATTCTAATCTAGGGCTTATTTTGTTTTAAAATATTTTTAAAGAAAAAAATTATTTAAATTTTGTTGGGTTATCTTTCCAAATACCCCAAGAGACAAGAGAACACTTTATTCTCTGAAAAGTATGCTAATTTTACTTAAATAAGTGACTCCAGTAGAGGCAATGGAAAAAAATCACATATTTAGAGTCAATTTCTTTAAATTAATGACTTCTAAAAACATCGTAAAAAATTTAAAAAATTTGCATAATTAAAAAAAAAAAACGACAAATTGATCTCAAAAAATTCTCACCTCTGGTGGTATTACCATTAAAAATTTTACTTTTCTGACATTATCATTAATTATCCTAGTTATTATACAATATTTATTACTGGACAGAATTTTTATTTGATATTTCGTATTTTTACATGCTTTAATTAGCTCGACTTGTACCTATCTATCTATCGTGTAACGGAATCTTTGGACACGATTTTCACCCACTTAAAAACATCGGATCGACTTGAAACTTTGTATACTTCTAAAGGACCGATAACAATACAATAATTTCATAATTTTTTTTCAAAGATCCAGGCCAGGATCAGTTATATGATATTCCCCATGAATTCAATTTAAATAGATGGCGACGCTTGAACTACTCTCCAACAGATGTCGCTAACGTATATCACCATTTTAAATCCTAGTAATTTTAATACCTCCTTGCGTTTATTTATACGCTTTATATTAGCTTGACTTGTATCTATCTATCTAAGTAACGGAATTTTTAAACACGATTTTTACTCACTTAAAAACATCGGATCGACTTGAAACTTTGTATACTTCTTAAATACAATACAATGTCATTTTTTCAAAGATCCTGGTCAGGACCATCAGGATATTAAAAAAATATAGTGCGGTGTAATAGATTGCGGTCATATTGATTTTCTAGCGTCAGGAGAGGGAACCTGAGAAATGGCTATCACTGTCAGTAAATAGAAAAAAATCCGTACTAAGAAATAAAAATAATTTAACAATCAAATAATGTTTACATTTTTTTCCTGGAGACTTTACTTTTACCAATATCGGTTTATTATCAAATAAATTAATTGATATAGCGCACCCCACGCTTTTGATTGTAAAATTATTTTTTATTTTTTAGTTCAGTTTTCTTATAAAGCGTGTTGTCTTAGTTTTTTTTTAAACTATTATTTATTATTTGATATTTTTTAAACAAATTAAAAATTGAATCGAATTTGTGGTTGAGCCGAATGCTTAGCCATTGTGCCAGGGCCCTACGAAGGACAATTCATGTTGGTGGGAATGGATTCAGGAGACCAACCTCATGTGCAAAGCAAATCAGCCTACCTGGTCCCACCTCTTTGATGTCGGTGTTGTTGCCTGTGTCTAGCCCGAGAACATCCTTGCAGATTTCCCTGAGCAATTCACAGTTAATCAACACATGAAGTGGAGTTTCTTCCTCCACCCTGCATCTTGGACATAGTGCATCATGGGTGATGCCCATGTTTTTAAGATGCCTTGCAGTGAACCAGTGACCAGTTATCAGTCAGATGATCGGTCTCAACTGATTTCTCTCGAGCCTGATTAGTCTGCTACCCAGTTCTTTGGAGGGCCCTTTAAAAAGGGCTTTATTATGTCGCATCCCGCTAGCTGTTCAAAAAGCTCAATGCAGTCATGTAGCATTTAAGAGGTGGTAATTAAATATTAAAAGCAAAAGTGTATGCTATGAATTAGATAAATTCGTTCTTGCTAAAATTTTGTTTATAACAGGTGACATTGGATAAGTGATATTTTAATTGGAAATGAACTTATTTGTCAAAAATGACTAAATTTAACAACTTCATTGATACATACATACATATAGTCACGCCATTTTCCCGTAGTGGTAGGCAGAGACCACTTCCTTCCACTTGCTACGGTTCTTACACGCATCTTTTGCTTCCTCTACTTTCATCAGTGCTCTCATACTCTCATACTTCTCCATTCACACTCGCCTTATAAATTTGTTTCGGCAATCTTCCTTCATCCATCCTTTCTACGTGTCCAAACCATCTAAGCATTCCTTTATCTATCTTCGTTACCACATCTTCTTTTACACCACATCATTCTCTTATCTCACTATTCTTTACTTTATCCAACCGAGTCACTCCGGCTATACTTCTCTGACTATTCATCTCCAAAGTATTAATTCTATTTTCATGCTTCTTCTGCCAAACCCAACATTCACTACCATACATAAGTGTAGGAACCAACACTCCTCTATGCACAGCCAGACGTGCCTTTTTTGACACTTTCTGGGTGTTCATAAAGCTATGCAGTGCCCCATTCATTTGTTTTCCTGCCAACACCCTTCGCTCAATGTCACTGACAGACTTTCCATCCCTCATAAACTTTGAACCCAGATATACAAACTTATTTACTTGTTCCACTTTTTTCCTTAATCAGAACTTCACAGTTTGTCATGCTTTCTTCTCTTTTAAAAATAATTACTTTTGTTTTGCTTACATTTATTTTTATCCCTTGGATTTTCAGGGCATCATGCGTAACATTAACCATCGTTTGCAACTCCTCTTCAGATAACGCTAATATGACTTGATCATCGGCGTAAAGAAGGCATTTGACGATCAAATCATTCATTTTTAATCCATACGCACTCTCTTTCAAATCTTTTAAACAATCGTCTATGTATAAGTTAAACAGCCATGGCGAAGCCACACACTCCTGTTGCACACCTTTTTTAATGTTAAACCAGTCTGTGTAAGCTCCGTTTATTCTGACACAAGCAGTGGAATCCTCGTAAAGTGATTCCAGTGCTCGTATTAAACTACCGCTTACCCCATACTTAAATAATGTCGACCACAATTCACTTCTCACCACTCTGTCATAGGCCTTTTTCAAGTCTATAAAAGCGAAATAGACCTTCTGACTTCTAGCCAAGAATTTTTCGACTACACCTCGTAATGAAAAGACCTGACCCATACATCTCCTTCCTCTTCTAAATCCTGCTTGCACATCCCATATCATCTCAGTTTCATTCGTCACTCTTTTAATCAATATTTTTGCATATAGTTTGCCGACTATGCTGAGTAAACTAATACCTCGGTAGTTCTTACAGTCCTGCTGCAAACCTTTTCCTTTGTAAAGCCGCACGATAACAGCCTTGCACCAGTCATCTGGTATGCTACCATTCCTCCAACAAAGTTTAAAAAGGCGGTACAACCTCATTGATTGTACAAACAAAATCAAATTTACTTTTTCTACTACTCCCTTGTCTATTATTGGTTGATTTTAGGCGAAGGAAAGTTCAAAGAGGCGTTCGTAAGAGGGTAAAATGAAATCCTGGTGCACATATACAATTTTCGCGTTATTTCCTTAGTTCAAGAAATCAAACCACGCCCGTGCCACGAGTTTGGCAAGAAGTAGGGGAAGTAGGGTGACCATCAAACAAGGTAACCTCAATGAAATTATTTTATCTCCGGTTTACTTACTTTTAAAATTCTCTCATATTTTTTTTGACCTGGACCCCATTCCTGTTTTGCCAAATGCAGATTTCCTAACAAAGACCAGGCATCAGGATGTTCAGTATCAATCCTAAGAGCTTCTTTGAACCAATCTGATGCATCATAATAGTGACCTTTATCTCTTGCCATACAGCCTAAACATTTTAAAATTACATTTTAAATAAATACCAAGCACACAGTTTATAAAATACGAACCCAGTCTTAAATAACAGTCGACGTAGTTCGGGTGCTCTTTTAAAATGCTTTTGTACAGTTTTTCTGCTTTGTCAAATAGGCACATTGCTTCATTTAAACGTGCCAAATTATATGTCATGGTAACAGACACTGAGTTATAATATTGAGGATCCTGAGCGGCTTCTAACTGAGCTCTGCTTATCGCTTCTTCGATATTCTTTTTTGCTTCTTCCAGATTGTTAAGCCTAAAACACCAAAGTCAATTACGAAAAGAATGTAAAAAAAATTAAGCCGCGCGATGAAACATCGAAACTATTTTATATAGAAAATATTCATGGTTTACTAAAAACACTAAATAATACTGCTGAATATCACTTGATATAAATATGCTAAATTTTCTTCATACTTTTCTTTGACATTTTAATTGTGAATGCTAAGGTATTGTAAATTTGTGACTAACAATTTCAAACAATAACTTTAAAAAATTTAAAGAAAATGCATTGTTTTTTATAATTGTCGTTTGTCATCAGTAATTTTCTTCATTTTTCGTTAAAATCTCACTTTTTAGTTACTACAGCCGTATGCCAAGGTATTTTGGGTCGGACGGAAGATTGACGGTCACCACACCAACAACCGCATTAACTCTCGCTCGCGGCATTAGATGTTTCACACCAAAAACATACTTTACCTATATTGTAGTGCTCCAACGTTATTCAAAATTTCAACTGGTATTTCACTCTGCACATTCTTTTTTAACAGTTGCATTGCCATTTCATAAGCAGTTAAAGAGGCTTGCAAGTCACTTTGTTCCAAAATTTGAGCCAGTTCAATCCAAGCTTCAATATCATCGGGAAATTGGTCTGTTACTTTTTTTAAATGTACTTTTGCGATATCTCTTTTAGATTGAGATGTTGAGCTGGCATAGAGCGATCCTAAGATTTTCATTGTTTCATAATTACCTGGTTGGGCTTTAAGAACCTTTTCAAAACACTGAGCCGCCTGAAATATTTAATGTTATGAGATTAAAAATCTTGAGTAACAACAATTATTTACTGTTTTACTTTAAAAAAAGTAAATAAATATAACAATCAAGCAGATAACAGAAACGGATATTACATTTTCAGTGTCCCCTCTGTAGATATACATTTGACCGAGCCCAAAATGTGGAAGAACGAAAGAAGCAGGTGAAAACTGGGTAGCCTGATAATAATATTGAAAAGCTTGATCGTAGTCTCCTTGCACTTGAAATGATCTAGCTAATTGGTAACAACTTTCAGCTCTCATTGCTTCATTTTCAGTATTGTGAAAAGCATGAAGTGCTAAATGCTGTACTTTACTGTAATCCTAAAAAAATTCAATATATAAATCTTTATATATAAAAATTCAGCTTCCGTATATTTGTATTCACAAAACTCGAAAAGTATTCGATGGATTGCATTTTAATAGACAAGTGTTTTTTTAAATTTTCAAAATTTCTACGAAAACGGGAAATTCCAAGCTTTCTGAGAGTTTTAAAATAAAATTAGTTTGAAAGTACAAAAGGATTAAAAATTATTTTCCCTGTGAAACACCCTTAAAAGGTATTATTTAAAAGAATTTGAAGGAATAAATATGAAATTATTTTAAATACTTTGTAATCCTTTTTTTATCCGACAAATGACTATTTGTATTAAAATTTTTTCAGCTACACATTTGCACTCATTTGTTTTTCAAATATGTCAAATACTTAAAAAATAAACGTCAATCTCGACCAACAGTATTAATGTAGATAGTGAAAGTAACATTAGTGCAAAAAATAGTCTTACTGTGACCAAATGATTGATATGCATAGTATTATTTATGATTATTTAATCAATGATCGGAATTAATTTGATTTCATCTGAAAGGTGATTACCTAGCTGTTTTTTTTTTGAAAAAAATAAAGGTCATAAAGTCATTAAATTGAATGATGTGTTTTCTCCGTAAATCTATATTTGCTAGAATACTTTTATTTTTTTCATAATAAATAATATTAGACTAAGCTACAGCAAAGCTTAGCCAGGTTTAGCTAGTTTTTATAAAAAAAGAAGAAAAAAGTAAATTTTGCACAGCACCAAACATAATTTATTCAACAGTACCTAGTTTTTTATTATCTATGATAAAGGTGTGTAAATAATTTTAATCAAATACATATATTTCCTTTTTAAAATTGTTTTAGGCTATTTTTACAAAAAAATTCAAAAAAAATTAAAGCAAAAATATCATAATTGCATGAAAGATATAAATACACCCAATAATTTTAAAACTTACCTTTTTAAAGAAGAAGTGATTAGCTAGGTGGTTTAAAACCATAGGATCCGATGAATCTATGGTATATGCCTTTGACAGCATCTGTACTCCAGATCTTATAGATTCTGGTTGTTGTAGATTCAGTTTCAATATTGCCAAACCTACCAAAGCACCCACGCACTTTGGGTCCAACTCAAGTGCCCTTTCAAAAGCTAGCCTAGCTTTTTCAAGATTATTGAGTTTTATAAAACAATGACCCATGCCTAAAATCAAATAAGTTCAAAATAATTCTTGTGTATGAATAAGAATAAATGAAATAATTCATTAAAAAAATCAATAATTTAATTTCAACACAAAGATTTAATACTTCAGTATTTTGACTGAAAACATTTTTTCTTGACAATTTTTTCTCACCCAATCTAACAGCTGCTGGGCAGTTGGGGTTTGTGCGCAGTGCTTTTTTGTAAAATGCTAAAGCTGCTCTATAATCTTTCCTGTTATAAGCTATACATGCTTTACCCAATAAAGATGGAATATTATTTTGTGATTGATTCAATACAAAATTAAATTGGGCATCAGCCTGTTCCATTTTATCTCCTTCCAGGAGACAGAAATATGCTCTACCCAACAAGTGGTTCTAAAATAAAACATTAGTATTTCAGGAGGAGCACAATTATTGAAATGTAAAAGTTTTATTTCAGCAACTCGTTTAAAATTTGCTTATTAAGTTAGCAATCAAAAACTTAAAAAATATATAAATTGTGTCTAGTATTTACCTGATCATACATAATAATTTTATCTGCTGTTGTATACAAAAGAGTAGCTTTTGTAAAGAGTTCTCTTCGTCTATCCTTATTTTTTTCTTTATTTGCTCTTTGCACATAATATGCGGCAAGCATATCAAGTGCTCGCATTTGATCTTTTTCATAATCTCTGTAGTCAACATTTGCATCTGATCTTGAAGATTCCAATATTTTGATGAAATCCTCAATTTTTCCTTGCTTATAATACTCAAGCTAAAATAAGTCCAGTTTATTGCACAGAAAAAATATATACTTTATTAACTTTTTTGTTGAAAACATTTATAATTTTAAAAATAGAATAACCTTAGAGTTCATAAAAATTTAATAAATAAATTGTATTATGTGTATTAAATTGGAATATGAATATTTATAAACGTTCTACAACAAGCTTTTGAATAAAAATTAATTGTCCTAGATACAATTTGTAGCACATGGCCATAACTTACAGCGAGGTTGACCCAAACTGACAATTGGGTCTTTTCTTGTCGTAATATACCCAAAACTTCATCTCCTTCTGGTAATTGATCAGAATATAATTCAATGACCTAAAATAATTCCATTTATCAGCAAAATAGGAATGGAAGCTTGTGAAAAAAACTTACCTCATCTGTATCCCGTAACGGAATTTCAATCACGCTAGCCATTTTGGCTATTAAAATATTATTTTAAAGAAACTAACTTTTATGCCTTTACAAAAAGAGCATTATCATTTTAAAAATTGCAATTGTATATTATGAAACGCCACAACATTGTGACCTTAGACAGGGATTCCTTGTCTATGTAACAAACAAAATGACAATTCTCCAAAGAACGTAACCTTACTTTTACTTCTTTTTTGCATTTATGACATACGTTTGTTGTCATCATATGTCACTGTATAGCCAATTGTAAAAAAGGATAAGAATTGTATTCAAACCAATATTAAAAGAATTAAATAGAATAATAAGAATTGTTTTTGTCAACAAATTTTGTTTATTTCTGCGGTATTTTAAGTGGTTAATGTATTGATAGTACTTTGAAAATAAGTTTTATCTAATAATGAAAAATTATGACAAATTCATACTTATTCAGAAGACTCACATTATTTTTGCCAATTATTAAAAGAGCATTTAAAAAAATATTTTTTCAAGAAAACATGGCAAGTATGTATATTGTTTTTCCATTTAAATTACTGTGAAAACCATCAACTAAGCACATTATTAAAAGTTAACACTTATAAAAAAGATTATTGCGTTTTTATTATAATTATACTAAATTTAAAAAAACTTAAATTTGACACCAATGTAGTATATTTGACGAGCAAATTTATTATCAACAAGTTTGATACAAATATAGGAGTTCATATAGTTGAAAAGGTTATTAAATTGTCTGGCAATTATTAATTAATCTGGTTTATTGGTCAACGTTTTCTTTAATTGAAGGTGTATCCCAAATAAATATTGATTGCAGAAAAGGTATAATCAATTAATAGTGATACATTCGTTTGTATTTATAGCTTGTTTTAGTACAATAGTTTATTATTGCTACACTTTCAATTTACCAATTTTGAAATTTTGCCTGTAATATTTGTATGTTCATTAAGTTTTTTATTTTAGATACAAAAATGCAAAATTTTGCTTATAATTATGAAATAAAAATATATGTAAAAAATTGCTTAGAGAGAAAGAAAACTAATTTAATTTTCTCTTAGTAACCATTAGGGGAGCAAATATTAATTGATTGGGATTGGTTAGGTTAAGCTTTATTTATACACAGTGTACTCTTAATCTGAACATTGGATGATATTTCCAGCTTCCTCGGAATTTATTGAAGATATAGTTTGCAAAGTATCTGACTTACCAGAAAACCAACTTAAAGTATTTCAGTTAAAAAATGAAGGGGAAGTATTACTTGTTAAACAGAAAAACATAATTACTGCTTTAGGATCAAAATGCACTCATTATGGTGCTCCTCTCGTCAATGGAGTTTTAGGCAATGGCAGGGTAAGATGTCCTTGGCATGGAGCTTGTTTCAACTTATCTAATGGAGATATTGAAGATTTTCCAGGTAACTTTATACTGATGATTATTGTCAATTTGTTTAATATTGTCTTTAAGTGAAACTTTATTATTTCTTATATCTTAATTTTTAAAAATTAACCAAGCTTTTGAAGAAACTACATTGTAATATTTATAATAAATGAATATTTGCGTTTTTTACAGGCTTGGATTCCTTACCTTGCTACCAAGTAACCATTGAAGATGATAATGTTAAAGTAAAGGCTGACAAAGAAAGTTTACTCACTAACAAGAGGATTGGATCAATGGGTTTCAGATGTCAGGAAGATAAAACTTCTGTGGTCATTATTGGAGGAGGCCCGGCAGCTGCGACATGTGCAGAAACACTTAGGCAAGAAAATTATAAAGGAGAAATTACCATGATTTGCAAAGAAAATTATTTGCCTTACGATAGAGTAAGTTATTTATCATAAAAATCCCTCATAATGAAATATTAACTTTTATAGTACTAGAATTTAGTACTCTAATTGTTTTATTAAAAAAAAGTAGAGGCTCTTTCTCAGGAAAGAGATCTTGATCTCTCAGTTCAATCCAACATGAAACAGATAAATCAGTTCACAGATTAAACTATTCGAGATTTTTAACTAATTCAACTTACTCAAACTGAACTAACTCCTAGTTGAGTGCCAAGTATTTAAAAAAAAATTACTAAGTGAAATCAATAAACCTCTAGCAAATCGAAACTGTATCTGTATATGTTAATACCAACAAAAAAACTGATATTCCTTACTTAACTAACTTCAAAAGTAACTTAAGGAAAGCCACTGTGGCGACCTATACCTGCAGAAGGGCCATCGGCAAACAATGGGGGCTACAACCCCATGTTGTTCATTGGCTCTATATTACAGTCATAAGACCGATTCTAATGTATGGATCATTAGTATGGTGGCCAGTTCTAGAGAAGGGAGCCAACCATACAAAGGTAGGAAAAGTCCAGAGATTGGCATGTCGCTGATCACAGGCTGTCTACGGACCACCCCAACAAAATCCCTTAAAACGATTCTTCATCTAGTATCAGTAGATCATGATTACTTTAGTGTGTATCAAGCCGAAATGACGGCCATTAAATGAGCTAGCAGCTAAGGTTAGAGTTCACATTGTCTGGGTACCAGGATATAGGAACATACCAGGCAACTGTAAGGCGGACAAGCTATCAAGAGAGGGCACCCACATGCACATCATCGTAACAGATTTGGCCTAGACTACATCTACATCGAACTAATGATGTTTTAACTTTATCCAGGTAGTCCATTGGAAATGCGATCGCGGCCATAACAGTACACTGGGCAGGTGGATCCCGCGCATGGGCGCATGGGAATTGCAGAGCTACGACACGACTTCTGTAGAAGCTGTCACGATGAGGACGAGGAGGAAACAATGGTACATCTTCTCTGCCACTGCCCTGCTCTAGGCAGAAAACGGCTTTCTATACTAGGGCAACCGAACTTTGATGACTTATCTGATCTTAGCTCAGTTAGCATTAAAGACCTCACACTTTTTAATAAAAGTTCCAGCTGGTTCTCACGGTAGAGGGGGAAGGCACCGCCGTCCATCACGGTATCACAACAGGCCAAAAGGCCTAAATAGGTTCACTCCAATCCGCGGATTTAACCTAACCTAACCATTTTTATACGTTAGCATATTAAGTATATATTACTATTTAAGGTTGAAAAATCTCTTTATATTTATTACCTTTCTTAGGTGAGACTTTCAAAGCAAATGGGACTCGAAATAGGATCTGCCGAGTTTCGCAACGAAAATTTTTATAAACAGTATGATATAAATGTAATAAAAGGTATAGATGCTACTAATGTTAATACCACAAATAAAACAGTTACTTTACGAAATCAAAAGAACATTCCATATACCAAATTATTTATTGCTACTGGCAATAAAGCCAGGACACCTTGTATTCCTGGAACTTATTTGGAAAATGCTAAGGTCTTAAGAACTTATGAACAAGCTAAGTAAGTACCCACTATGTTGTATTTAAGATGGCTAACTGTTTCAGCTTGAAAACGGATGAAAGAGTGACGTACATGTGACGCCATATTTCGAGATTCTTCTACCTTTTAAAAAGTGGCCTAGGCTACAGGTAATATAAACCCTACTTTTTAACACTTGAATATTAATGTTTAGTCTTTAAAAATCACTAATAACACCACAATATTATTCCTTAAACCTAAATAATTGTCAAAACCAAACACACATAATTATGAAAGATATGTCATTTGTTACACCACGTGCACTTTACCAATCTCAAGTAGTGACGTCACATGTACGTCACCCTTTCGACCGGTGCTTTTCACCCATATTGCACAAGTACTGCCCATGCACTCAATAAGAGGTATTTTGTTTCTTTTGGTACTTTTAGGGAAATAAATGATTTATTAACAAATGATAAGGAGGTAGTAATAATTGGAAGTAGCTTTATAGCAATGGAAATTGCTGAATACTGTAGGGATAAGGTTAAAAAACTGACGGTTATAATGCGCGATGATGTACCTTTTAAGCAAGTTCTAGGACCTACAATAGGAGAAGCTATAATGAAATTGATGAAAAAGAATGGAGTCAATTTTATCCAAAATATGACTGTGGATGTAATCAATGGCACTACAAAGGTGGAGAGTGTTAAATTACACAATGGTAAGATAATCTAATTTTAAATTTAATAAAAAAGTACATACAAAAATGGACAAAAAGTAATAAGACTGTATTTTTTAAAATACGTGCGCTGTGAATGCTAATGTGAATATTTATTTGGTAGATTGGTATGACTGTTGTGAACAGCCGACATAAATTTGATGACATTTGCCTTATTAGGTTAGAAACTACAGCGTTTTTCGTGTTTAAAGAAAATTGTCGATCTAAAAAATGGAAAAACCTGTGGAACGAAGATTATGCATAGCATTTTGTCGAAAAATATGAAATTTCTTGTCCTGATGCACTGCAAATGTCACAAAATTGTTATGACGATGAAGGTTTATCAAAATCACAAATCACCAAAAAAACGACGCCAAGCAAGTAAAAAATCAAGGTCATGTTGACTGTTCTTCTACCATCTTTTGTTTTGGTTACTCACTCGTTAGTAGTCGTTAGGCTGCCGGCTGCAGTGTGCGTGCAATTAAACATGGATGAGTGCCGCTGCTTAATCGATCAATTACTTGTGTAATTTTGAAGAAAAAAAGGAGATCATTGAAACTGAAAGACCAATTTTAAATATGTAATTTAAAAAAGGTAGTTCGATATTTTAAATTTAGTCGGTATAGTGAAAACTCTTGGTCATCGTCATAAGGCGATGAGGTATATTAAGTGCCACAGTCGGGCAATTTTTACTTTAAATAATTTAAAAAAAGTTTAAATAAAATACCTAAAATAATCAAAAACTTTTATTTGGGAGGTTCAAAATAGACTAATTTTTTTTAAATAAGATTTTTCTGATTTTGGTAACACTTTGGAAAAAATCACGCGCCACCACTGCTACCAACAGAAAAATATTATTTAGGCTTTTTATGTCGTTTACGTGAGTAGATTCGAAAATAACTACTAGAATTATGGTGAAACAATTCATGGTTTCTCATCTCATCCAGTTTACGATTTAAATTTAAGTTTAGAAATTTTAACGGCAATTTTTATCAAAATTGAGCACCTCTTTTTTCGTGTAAACTACGACCTCGTCATTTTAGAAGCCGAGGCCTCAAAAACCCCATGTACTCATGGAAAAGACGGAACTGACAATATTTTTGTAAATTTAACACTATTTGTTTTAGGTACAATACTTCCGGCAGATATTGTTATAATGGGCACAGGCAGTAATACCAACACAGAATTTTTAAAAGATTCAGGTATACAGTTGAAAGAAAACGGTACTATTGAAACCGATGAGTATCTGGAAAGTAAAACTCCCGATGTGTATATTGGGGGTGATATTGCGCTTGCTCCAGTTTGGTGTAGACAAAATACCAAAGTCGCCATTGGGCATTTCGGATTGGCACATTATCATGGTAAAATAGCTGGTTTGAATATTGCTGGAAAAAAGACCCAATTGAAAAGTGTACCTTATTTTTGGACAAAATTGGGCCCATTGAGTATAAGGTATACAAAGTTGAGATAGTTACTTAAAAAAAATGAGGTTTTAACAGTTTTATACTGTTTCTATTAAATCTTTATAATATTGCTTGTGGTGGGATTAAAGACGTGAATTTTTAAAGAACGGTCCCCACCGTATTCCCAAAGTCAGTGGTTGTGCAATCCCGATTCATACCAAATTGGCGTATCGTAAATATTTTGTAACGGTTACCAAATGTTTATGTAGCGGAAAATTTATTAAAATTGAAAGTAAATAAAATAATATATAAATTGATAGTTTTCGAGATTATTAGAGGTTACTCTTTTCGCTACTGACATAATAAAAAATTACTTATTTTAAATGCTGTATTCTTACATAATTACTTTCCACTAATTCATCTCTATTATCGGGTGTTTTTTTCTCCAAAGACCTTATTTAAAAAGTACCTTAAAGTTAGCTGCCCACCTTCAAAACCTACTTGTGCATCGCGTACTTTTTGTAAAACTGCTTTTAAAGTTGGCCGTTGCTTTTGTATAATATGAAAATGATTAACGATTTCTGTAATTCTTTGTCCCTGTCCTTCTGAAATGAAACTTCTGGAGCAATGCCTTGCGTTAGACGTTTTCGGAGATGAAATACAAGGTTGCTTACCTGTCTCTTCTCTTTGAGCCTCATCGTGGACACTGTAAAACACCTTTTTCGATGTTCCAGTCGCAACCAATACCCTGACACGATAATTATCAATTGGAACTTGCAAGCCATATTTTTCCTCCTTTTTCATAAATTTAATTACATTAGTAATTACTTTTTTAGTTTCCGTAGAGTAATTCTTCTTATTTTTTGGTCTACCCATTTTAAGTTTGTATTTTAAATAGAAAAATATAATAACAACAAAAAACACCCGCACACTCACTCACTCGATACAACTACTAAAACTAAATCACACGTATAACCTGCATGATTACATATTCCTGCTTAAAAATTTCACACGTATGTTTACCTTCAAGTAGGTTAACTTGGCAACCGTCGTGTGTTTTTGATGTTCCATACTACTCCGACTGATTTAACCGGAAGTGGTGGTCCTAACAGTAATAATTTCAAGTCTAACATTTAATAATTCATGTTTTTTTTTTAATTTGCAGGTATTGTGGTTACGGAAAATTTGACGACATAGTATATACTGGAGATGTTGATGAACTCAAATTCGTGGCATTTTATTTGAAAGATGAAGAAGTAGTAGCCGTAAGTTCTTGTGGTATGGATCCGTTCGTTTCCAAATTTGCAGAATTAACAGCACAAGGAAAGAAACTAAAGAAGGGTGATTTATGTGGCGATTCGTTGGGTTGGGCCAAATAATCCTCTCAATTTAAGGATTAAGATTATTTGTTAGATAAACAAACAATTAGAATCATTTTTTTATGAATTGTGAAAGGCTTTCGCGGCCATCGTTTATTGGTGAATGGTTTTTCGGGTTTATAGGTGGCTGGGCATATTTGAGAGCTGTAAAGGAATTGGTCACTTTTCGGAAATTCATTCTTATGTTTGTAAAGAAGCAGCGTTGTATTTTTAAGTATAGGTACCCATGTTCTATTGATTTTAAGTGTTTCCTCAGATCTATTAAAATATATGAAAGGTGTACTAATTGCATTGTATTGCAGAGTTCCACGGGCCACATTGAATTTCAAAGACGTTTTCAACTTTGAAGTTATGCAGGTGAGTCAATTTGTAGTAATTTCTTTGGTTAGTTGATGATATTTGTTCCAACCACATCCATACAATTGACCATTTTCAAAATAGATAATAGTATGTTGACTTCCACAAGCAATATAAACTGGATTTATGTTGTTCAATGAAATCGACTACATGAGACAAATCCCGGATCTCCGTCTTCTATGCCTAATCCCAATTGCCCATTACTGTTCCGTCCCCAAGTGTAGAGATCACCTTCTTTGCTAATAGCAAAAGCTAGAGTTTCTCTTCTTTTTCCGGTACCCTGTCCGATTATCGAACGTTGGCAATCATATTGGCTATAATAACTTTGTTTATCGCAACTCGGAATAGTTCCACGGATGATTTGAGATACCACTCTCGAAGATTTCGGAGCCAAGATGTTCTTCGTCCTGGACCTCTACTTCCGGCAATCTTACCCTGCATCACTAAATGAAGGAGGTAATATTTCTCTGGGTGCCTCATCACGTGGCCGAAGTATTCGAGTTTTCGGCTTTTTATTATTTTAATTATTTCTGTGTTTTTCCTCATTCGTTGTAGAACCACTGCATTTCTTAATATTGATGTTAATTCCGTTTACCTTAATACCAAGGTCTACTTCGTCCAAGGCTTCTCTGAAGATTTATTCAGAGTAGATATTAAATATTAAAGGAGACAGAATGCACCCCTGCCTTACTCCACGTCGTATTTCCACTTCCTTTGATGTTTTCCGGCCGAGTCGAATGTTTGCACATTGATGCCAATAAAGATTCGCAGGTCTCTATCGTTGATTCCCACCTGCTGCAGAATTCTAATCATTTTGACGTGCTTGACCATATCAAAGACCTTCTCAAAGTCAATAAAACCCATAAAGACTGGGTGTTGCATGTCTCTGCATCTTTGAACTAAGACCTGAAGGCTAAACAGTGCTTCCCTGATTATTGCGAAATCCAAATTGTGCTTCACTTAACTGTTCTTCTATTTTGTTGTACATTCTACTGTGCAGTATTCTTAGAGCTTAAGCACGTGGCTCATCAGACTGATGCGGTGGTCACTGAACTTCTTTGCTTTCATCTTTTTTGGTATCATCACAAATGTTGATAGTAGCCAGTCTGTTGGTATATTTCCTTATTTGTATATTTTGTTGAAAAGGCTTAGGAGATAATGTTTACCATTGTTTTCAAGTAGTTTGATTATTTCATTGGATATTTCATCTGGTCCAGTTGCCTTCCATTTTTAGACAGTTTTATAGCTCGCTTAAGCTCATCTGTTATTTGTGGTCCAGACGTCATATTTTCCAGTACTATTTCTGTTCTTTCGTCTTCAAACAGGTTTCCAATGTATTCTCTCCATCTTTCTAGTTTATCATGCTCGTTGACGATAATGTTACCTTGACTGTCAACTAGACTATTTGCTGTCGGTCTGTATGTTCCTATTACTTCTTTCACCCTTTTAAACATATTAAACGTATCATTCCTTTTCTGTAGTTCTTCAATTTTCGTGCATTTGTTGCTATACCATATTTCTTTTGCTGCGCGTACCCTTCTAATTTCTTCATTAATCCTTCTGTATTCCTCGGCGTTTTTATTTTAAGATTTTCTTCTGTCGTCCATCAATCCCAAGATTTCCTCAGTCATCCATTTTTGTTTCGTTTTTTTGACCGTTTTGATATCCACTGTAGTTTCCTGCTTTATTGCTTTGAACTGCTTCCAGTGATCTTCGGTATTTTGAATGCTTGGATCTATAGTTTGCAATCTATTTTCTAGATCCTTTGCGATTGCTTGTTGGTTATCTTGGATGTGATCGATATTCAGCTTATGGCCTAGTTGTTGTTGTTTTGTTCTTTTAAGTCTAAGTCTCATCGCTAACCAGCAGGGTATGAGGGGACGTCTGCTCCAGGAAATGTTTTAGTTGCTTTGATTGCATTTCGATATCGTTCATTTATTGTTATGTAGTCAATTTGATTTCTTATTATGTTATCTTGGGTATCTGCTGGTGATTACCAAGTATATAGTCGCCTTAAAGTCTCCCATTATGATAGTGATGTCTTTGTTTTTCATTTGGTTTGTTGCACTCTTGATGTCAGTATAAAACTTCTCTAAATCATCCTCGCTACTATCTGCCGTTGGGATATAGACCTGTATAAGGTTAATATCTACTGGTTTCGAGCTTAACTGTATTGTGATGATTCTATCAGATATGTGACACAGATTTGATATATTCATTGAGCTCACTGGGAATAATAAATGCCACTCCATTACGATGTTGTCTGCCATCTTCCCCAGAGTAGTGCACCTTATGATCGTCTATACCGGACCTAGGCCAGCGCATCTCGCTGATGCCAAGAATTGCTAAGTTGAGCCTTTTCATATCTCTTATAGTATTGTGTGCTTTGCCGGGTTCATATAGGCTCCGTATGTTCCATGTGCATATTCTAATTCCCGATTTTATGTTCATTTATTTCTACATATCACAGGGGTTTCGCCTGATAACGACCTGGGAGGCCATGTGTGGTTGTCCTCCCCCGCCATATCTTTGTGTCCGAGGTCCATCTATCATATGTCGATGCCATTATGATTTTACTAGGGAGCAGTAATGAGGTAGTTTCTCCTTGCCTTCCTCATCGCTGTACAGACGCCGGTGTTATGGATCCCATGCCGCCGTCTGCTGTCTGTTCTACAACTAGCAGAAATGTCTATTATTCTTTACTTGTAGAGAATAACTGCAATAACTGTAGAGAACCAGCTGCCGTTCCTCAATGCTAGTTTTGGTCCACCCCGGGTATTTCATTTCCCCGGTACCACCCATATCTGGGAGGCTTTCCGCTATCCGCCACCTGGGAAGGCGCCTGATGGATGACTAGCAACCCCTCACAGGCTAGAGCTTCTACCAGTACTGGTTCTTGTTCATAACCCAGTTTTCCATTACCTAGTTGTCCTTGACTTTCCCTACCAAATGAATAAACATTGCCTTCTCTGTCTAACACTTAATATCAAACAAAAAGTATCAAGTAAACTGCAGTATTTGAGATGCACCATAAATAATTTTACATAATTTACCACCAGCTATATGGAGCACAATCAGCTTGGATGTAATATTTTTAATTGTATCATCACTAAACATCGTATCAAATTTTGCTTGACTATTCATCAAATTTTGGAATATGTTTTCTTCGGCCTTAAAAAAACTCAGACCTACGACGGCCTATAAACCCAAAAACCATTCACCAATCATTTTTTTATTAACAATTTATAGAACATGTTTGGCTTTCTTTCAAAATAGATGCTTTTATTAAATTGGTGGAGGGTCATACCTTGTAATATTTATGCTCGATAATTTTCTGTAGTAATATCACAAGAGAGTGAGAATAAATTGAAAATAATTTGACAAATTTTAGAAAAGGCCTGGAGAATTATTATCTAATTTATCGAACTCTCGTGTGGTATTCTATAGATTATTTTTTGACGTTACAATAAAAATCAATTAAGATTTTATATTTTTATTTCAACAAATTTATATCATTCGACTCCTTATAAACTGAATGAGTTATTTAAATTAGGATGCATTGAAGTTTTGAATATAAAAAATACAATTATTATAAATGTTGTGCCCTTGGGTGGAGGATTTTTTAACATTGTTTTGTTCTGATGTGTTGAAAGTTAATGATACTTCCCCACTCTCTCTCAGGTTATTAATTAAATTTGAATGATGTTCATCATCCAATTGCAGGTAAGGTTTCAATGAATAAGATGAGCTGTGTCCAGTGATTTTTATAATTTCCTGCTTATTGATACCTACTTTGGCAAGGTGAAAAACTAGTCAATCGTGCAGAATGGTTGGTAATTTTAATTTTTTTAATATCGAGTCCAATCATCTCTGCAGATTCTTTTATCCACTTAGACATCATGTTCACCTCAATCGGCATATTTTTGTACCAACCTAAAGAATATGGTTTATCCCAAGCAATATTGACTGTTAAAAAAAACCTGTCAGTTTTGATATTTGCATTTGGCTTACTAAATAATTTCTTGAGCAATCGAACAGGAGAAATATCAGGGTCTTCGGTATTTAGTATTAACCATTTACTGTCTGTCAGATCAAGAAAATACGTGGTTATGTGGTTGTCATTCAATAAAAACAATGTGCATGAATAATTCTCGCTGGAATAATGTAAGTAGATTATTCCCACTATAATAATGTTTTGATTGGTTAGAACATATATGAATTACTGAAATTGAAAATTTCTATTGGTTTCGAGAAACGTCAAAAAATAATTGTTATTATTTGTTAACTGTCTAATTAAATTGTTATTTTATAATAAATGTTTTTTATTTAGTACTTTAGTAAAGATTTTATAAGATTGAAAGATTCTTATTGAAACATTTTACTACATTGTAGTGTGAGCTACTTTTTAATTTTGGCCATATGGCTCCTATTTTCCATCACCACTTATGGAAACCTGAACCCAGAAGCTACGCCGCCGACAGTCTTTCTATCATCCTGCTCGAAGGTTCAAAAAAAAGGCCTGTAATGCGAGTTCCCACCATCTATTCATATAAATAAAATTAAAGTGTCTGTGATTTCAAAATAAATTCATTTTTCTTAGCTCATATGATTATATGCACGTTACCAAAACAAACACGCATTTTTAATTTTTGTCTGTCTGTTCAGCTGAACTTTTAATGCGGTTTTTACGGGTAGCTAAAGCTTGGCTAGGAGCAGAATATGGGCTTTATTTTATTTAAATCGGATGATAGAAAAAAGTTATTCTTATTTAACGATCTGCAGACGTTACAAAATGAATGAACAACGTTCAAAAGAAAAAGAAAATAAATTCGGTTAGATTTTATTTAGTTATTTAGGGATATAGTTTGGTTCCTAAAAAATCAATAGATGACGCTGTTTATTTTCAGAAGGCGCTACACAAAATTTTACAACAATTTACCTGACCGGCATCATTTTAAAATTTCTTTCCTCAAAAATTCACTAGATGTCACGGTTCATTTTTAAAACGCATTAAAACTAAATTCCACAGGTAAGAAGTCGCTGGTAACAGCTGTTCACGATTCAAATAAATTAGAAGTGTTTATTATATTTTAAATAAATTAAGTTAATAAATAAATAATGGATTATTGAACTAATTTTGAAAAAATAATTGTTTTAAAAAGTATAAGAAAATTAAACATTGTTTACTACCTATCCAATACTTTTTTTTTAAATTATATTGTTTTTAAAATAATGCAATGGGATTGGTCACACCAAGATCGAGGCCCTCCTCAAACACCCCTTCACAATAAAATCGGACAAGATTTCGAAAAAGACCTTGATAGGAAAAAACTGTAAAACAAAAATACCAACCAGAGAAGACTGGTTGAAGAAAACACCATTGACCAGCCCAGGAGTGAAACGATGGTACGCGGATCAGCTACGGATCAGGCTACTAGGGATGCTACGACGCAGGTGTGTTTTGAGCATCCTGCAACCAACCAGTACAACAGGTAGAAAAATACAAATACCTCGGTACCATTATCAACAAAGACTGCTCCCAGGAAATAAGAATTGGAATAGAAAAGGCAAGATCAGAATTTATGAAAATGAAAAAAATATTCTGCATAAGAGAAATCTGTTTGGCCTTAAAAATCAGAGAGAGATGCTATGTGCTGTGTGTGCTGCTTTATGGAATGGAGGCATGGACCCTGAAGAAAGAAGATATAAGAAGACTAGGGGCTTTGGAACACTGGACATACCGGAGAATACTAAAAATTAGTTGGATAGACAGAATAACAAATATTAAAGTGCTAAGACGAATGAACAAAGAAAAAAAAATGCCCGATGGGCAGCAGCACAGAATGTTGGGTTGCTTGAAATTAAATTGTAGATTTGACTATTTAAAAAGTTAACAATTTATTTTATAACTTCCAAAAACTTTTACGTTAAAGTAGTAAATGATAATGCAATTAATGTGATAGTGTTATTATTTTTGTAAGGAAATGTGAACATTTTATCAAGGTTTTGTGGTTGAGATAAAATTTATCTTTGTATTACATTTAAATTCATGTAAATTAACACTTTTAGAATTTGTACTGGGATAAATATTAATTCATTAAAACTGATAAAAAATATTTACAAAACAGAAACAAAAAAGTTATGTACATTTATTTTTTAAAGTACAATGATATAATTTAAACACTATTTGAACTAAGTTATTAATAGGCAGTTTACTTTTTACCAGTAATAATCCTATAAAGTGTATCAATAGACATACCAACACCAACTACAGTCAAAATAACTGTAAACTGATATATCAGCTTATCTTTGATACCACCTTTAAGATGTACTGGAACTCCATCATCAACCTGAAATGGAAATACGTAGATTAGTGAACTGCAATTTAAATGACTGGTTTCAAAACAAATATAAATTACATAATTTTATTCACATTCATAAGAACCCATATTGATTTAAATTTGTATAATTATTATTTTAAGAAAACCATTAATTCAGCTTATTTTCCCTCACTACATTCATTAAAGCTGTTTACAAGATTTTTTGTCAGATGACCTCTTCAACACTATTTATTCTTAATAGGTGAATCTGTAATCCTAGTAGGATTGTTTTACCTGTAATTTTTTCTGAAGTTCCTTCAGCCTGGCAGTTCTGGGTCCTGCTTCAACGGAGGCGTTTCTAACAACTTGATTGCGAACGGCTCTGCTAAAAGCCAGCAATTGCTGAAACAATGTGATATCTCCTTTAAAATATTAATGATTGATTACGTAAATGTGACTAATTCAAATTGTAAATATACAACTACTTAAATCTTAGTAATAAAAATATCCATTGAACATGAAAGAAGTAAATAATAAATTTAAGTTCATACTTACTCTTGTTTTATTCATTTTTTGGAATAGTTTTTAAAGGAATCAAAATTTTATTGAGAATACTTCCGACCTTATAAAACTGACAAGTGACAAATTCAAGTGGAACAAGAAAAGTCCATTTTTAACAAAGGTTCAATTTAAGTTATTTCATTATTATCGTAATTTTTTAAATGTAATGTGCCAGAGACACAACCAGCCTACAGTTTTTCACGATTTAGACAAATTTCAATGCAAAAGTTATTGTATTTGATATAGATTAGAGATTAATAAAAAGTTAGTAGTTACTGATATAGGCAACACTAAAAGTATTGAACGTGTACTCTTAGTAATCTATGTATACAATTGGAAACCATTGAATAACAATGATGTAGGCAACACTTAAAGCATTGAAAGCGTACAATATTTTTTTAAATTTTCCATTAATCTATTGAAAGGATTATAATTAATAATAGACTTTAATAGTTAGAGGGAAAATGGGGATACAAAATAGTTATTAAAAAACAGTTTTAATAAGAATAACATTTATTGTACATCGTACATTAAATACAAAATATTTTTACATAATTTTACATTTTAATACAAAATGAGTATTTACAGAAGTGAAATGTATTATTATTTACAAAAATTCCTATTTTGCTATAGCTACATAAATCTTAATTGTTTTCTTTATAATTTTTATTACTTATCGTTATACATTAAAATTCAAAATTTTTGCCATAAGATTTTAAATTTAAGTAAAATTTAGAAACATTTACATTATCTATCATACACAAGCACAATTATTGAAATGTTTATAGAATTACAACTAAAATTAAATTTAAAGATGTTTCTTCGAATTTGAAATTTTATAAAAAAATTTCTACTCATTATATTTTCATTTAAAAATCTCGGACAAGAATTTCGATTTTTTTTCGATCAGTGAGTGAGATAATTGATTGGTGTGAGGTGAAAAATGACTCAGACTATAAAATACCTATAAGTTTTTAATGTTTATCAGATATCGATCTTATATATTGATTTTATCGAAAAAAAAAAATTAATAGGTAAATGTGGGAAATGTTATTTGGTAACACCAAGAAGATACTGTAATTGATGCGACTACAGAACAAGCAAATACTTGGAAGATTAAATATTAGTTAATCATTTATTTGAATTTTACTTATTCAATTATTTCATATTTAAATCGCCAAAAAAAAATTCGTTTCTACAAAACAAACTTCGAGATTTAGATCGTACCTTAATGGATTTAAATAATTTTAAAAGTGACGTTTCGTTGGATTACGACGTTCATCAGAGTAAGCGGTAACTTTTCAGCACGATGTGTTTATATAAGATCAATATTCATTATTGGAACTTGTTATATCAACTGCATAGTGTAACTCGATCTATCACAGAGTTAGTTAAATAATAAAAATCAAACCGGATTCAAAACTTAAGCTTATCCTTTGGCCTACTCAGTGCATTTTAAATATTTTTCTACGCAGGCGGAAAATATTTCGATGGAAGTTTTCCATTTTATCGCGCGAAAACCAAACAAAACATTTCAGTAGGTGGCATCACTGCTTTGAAGAATAGTTGGTATCACTGTTTTGAAACATATAGGGTAGGTCGTCCAACAATGAACCATGTGAAGTTAAAAACATGATATTTTCTTTATTCCTCAATATGAAGGAAAACATTTTGACATGTTCACTCGTAATGTATTGAGTAATGAAAAAAATCAAGGTAATATTTACTAGATAACTATATTCTAGCAGGTAAATTGAATTTTAAAAAAGTAGCAAGTGATTCATTGTGGGTTGGTTCACCATGAAACAGGGAAAATTCAACAATGAACCAGATGGTGCTAACCAGGATTCAGTGTATTCAGACTTGGTTGTCTTAAGGGTGAATAGGAAAAATGCAATTATAGGTAGAATTTGAGTTTATTGAACAAATTGGTAACTAAAAAATTATACGTAAAACAAAAATTAAATACTTTCGCACAGGACTTAATGCAAATTCAACCAACTCATATTAATATCAAAACGATATGTCATATTTCGATTTTTAGTTCCATGAATTTTTGGAGGCGGAAGAATATATTAGATGTCATCTAATTGTGCAACTGCCATATCCGGATTATAAGCAGGGTAAAATGGAAATTTTTCTTATCCTTTAACCTTAAATGAGAGACATAATATTCTTTCGCCCCATTAACACATTCTAATATATTGGCAACATAATATATGTTGTTTTTTTCGTTGTGGACTATCTTGTAGAACCTGCCGTTTTTGATTGGTGATTGGTATTCAGTGAACCAATCTGTGGTACACAATGAACCACGGTTCATTGTATAACACGCCTTAATAGTTCAATGTGTACTACCCAAGCCATTTTGTATAAAATCCTCCAAAAACACCAACAAACAACATAATAATTTAACTTTATATACGTCATTTAACAGCCAAAGTAACACTCAATGACGTAGAATAGAAGGAATAATGTTATAGCTATCAGTTTTTTTTCTTTTAAATGTTGAAACGTACCGGGAAAAGTTACGTTGGCGCATAAAATTTGGATATACTTAAATAACACGTGTACACAGTACGGCAGAGACAAGATAACTGAGGGGGTAAGAAATGATACATAACCGAGCTTAACGGTCAGCAATGCGACATTAGTCGAAGTCGCCCTTCGTCAATATCGTAATGGTTCATTGTTGGACGAACCACCCTACGTCACGGATGACGCGTATTAGTATCGTATTTTCACTAACAACGATAAAATGGAAAACATCTATTCAATTATCTCACGGCCACTCCGTTTATCGTGATTACGTTGCCGTTTCTTCCGATCGGTTCGGGTTCGTACTCGCCGCTGCTGCGTCTCCCGCCCTCGTCGTAGGGGGCGTCGTAGACGTTTTCTTCGTGCATGTTTTCGTATACGTTGGAATTGCCGTTGGCGTATCCGTTTCGGTCGTTTAAGGTGGCGTAGCTCATGACGGCGGCGTTTCTATCTTCCTTCCGTTCTGCCCCCTCAATATTTTCCGTGTTCTTCACGGCTATCGGCTTTCGTCTAAAAAATACAAAAAAAACATACTATAAAAAATAAATAATAATCATAAGATGTAAAGAGTGTCACTTTTGTTTGTCAACATATCGTGTAAGCCGCGGACGGCCCGCACTGCGACTATTAGAAGGGGGAGGGATTATAGAAAGGAGATGATTGTGAACCCGCTTTTTAAAAAGTTGCAGGTCATAGTTCTCTGCAATAATTTATTTTGGAAGCTTGTTCCAGTCTGTAGCAGCCCTGTAAAAGAAGAATTCTTGATGGAGATTGGTCCTTGTAGTGTCAATCTTGAGAGTAAATGGGTGAGACTGATCAGCGTGCCGAGTTATTCGGCCGAATGTGACCAGTGGTGGCGTATGAGTTTTTATTTTGCCACGTCTTTTTTTTCGTTCTCTAACGAGTACTCTGCTAGCGGTTTCTCTACTGGCAAATTATGCCCGAGCTCAGCCGTAGAGGGTAGAAGAAAAAAATATAAAAGTGAGCTGCGCCACCGGCTTGACGGTATAAGCCGGAAACCCCTAGATCTTATAGGCACTAGCAGGGCCACAAGATAAACAACAATGATTATGGTGAACCAAATAAATAAAATTATAGCAAAAATATGTTGGATACTTTACTCACACAATAGATAATTAAGGTATACAGTTCAATAGTAGCATCATAACAAATATAGTCAAAATTAACAGCTATGATAAAATTTCCTTGCTAAAACAAACCAAAAATGTAAAATTTACAACTTTATAAAATGACCAGAACAGAAGTAAGAGTAACAGACTTTATCAAGTTACAAAAAAAAGCAAAAAATATTTAAATTAACTCATAAATAACACTAATTCAAACATTTACATAAAGGCAAAGAACATTAACTAGTTAACCGTTTACATAAAGATTTTCACAGCTAAAACAATCGAGTTCATTTAAAAATATCTTTACAATGGTTGTCCTTTAAAATATCAAGATTGTAGGATATTTACAAATAAGTAGGAAGAAAATATGTTTTTACTTGGACATAAAGAATTATTGAGAAGGTTACTTTAATCCAAGTTTAGTTTTGGCATATTATCTAATGCAATAAATAGTTTCCAACAATGTACTATATTAATAAACTAAACAGAACATAATAGTGGTGTCAGCATGAGTCACTGCGTTATATATTTAAAAATAAATCACTTATAACCTTTGGGTATACGAATTCACAAAGCACTATATTTATAAACTGAAGCAAGACTTTCTCGTGGTGCCGAATGATACACGGCGTTATATATTTAAAAATAAATCACTGATAACCTTTGGGTATGCGAATTCACATGTACTCCTGTGGCTGGTTAGATTATGGGGCGGCACCAGTTAGTGAACAATGGCTTCCCTCAAATAAATCCCGATAACGGCTATTCAACTCGACACCAACTCCAAAATATCCACAACAAAGGCAAGACAAAATGGTCAAGTTGAAAATCAAATGGTTTTTCTTCAAAATTCAATTAAGATGGCCCAAATACAGTCAGATATGAAAGAAATCCCATAGAGGTTCCGCACACGTGCTAATAACGCACCGTCCCCAACAACCTTCACCAACACCTCCGACTTCGATGAAGCTCTCCAAACGACTGACGCTCCTTTATCGGAAATCAAGTAGTCCATTGAAAAGTTACATTTGGGGTTGCGTTTTTTAGAGGACGCAATTTTATTTTTTTGATGTGTAGGGGGGGTCAGTGTAAAGCTAAAACCAAGTTTGTGGGGTCGCCACCCTTGTCCCACGGCCGCCATCTTGAAAATAGGGGTTGAAATGGTTTTTACAATATATCTCTTAAACTATTTATTTGATAAAAAAAATTTATTAACATTTTTTGTTGCAAATTAAATTCTCTACAACTTTGGTTCAGTAATTTTTTGTCGTAGAACTATAAATAAAAAGTTATAAGCGAAAATCTTCAGAAATTCGAGAAAAATTTTTATATTTTTCGATATAACTTTTTTTTTATAATCATGATGATGAACCGCCGACATTAACACCGTTTCCTTCTCCAGTTCTCCCACTGGTATTTAATTCAGAAAGCCGATCAGATGCTGAGCCGCAGCCTGGTCCATCGAAACGACTGAGGACGGAGTAGTTCTAATTTAGAAAATCACCGTGGATTATGCCTATTGGGGATAACACGTAAAAAAAAACGCGCCTCTAGACTCTACCTCGTGGTTGGTGGGGAAAAGAGTCAATAATTAATTATTAATAATATTGCAAAATTTGTAATTAAAAAAGTTATAATAACAAAATAAAAAAAAAAAACAATAACTGATGACATATTACATACACACGTATAATATAGGTATAGTTAAGAATATTGAAAAATAGTACTCACTTCGGAGCGCTGTAAAACCTTAGCTATTGACTTAATGAAAAAATGATGCAAATAAAAGTTGTTCCTCCAAAAACGATCTACAAAAATGATCAGATATCATTTTTTCGTAAAATGATAAAAAAAAAAGTTATATCGAAAAATATAAATTTTTTTCTCGAATCTCTGAAGATTTTCGCTTATAACTTTTTTATTTATAGTTCTACGACAAAAAATATTACTGGACCAAAGGTGTAGAGAATTTAGTTTGCAACAAAAAATGTTAATAAATTTTTTTTATCAAATAAATAGTTTAAGAGATATATCGTAAAAACCATTTCAACCCCTATTTTCAAGATGGCGGCCGTGGGACAAGTGTGGCGACCCCACAAACTTGGTTTTAGCTTTACACTGACCCCCCTACACATCAAAAAAATAAAATTGCGTCCTCTAAAAAACGCAAGGTAAGGCCTAAAAAATGTAACATTTCAATGGACTAAAGGAAAATGGCGCGGAATAAACGTCAACCCACAATCTTCTCAAATCTGTGCCTCGTCCTCGTCCGTGTGGATATTCAGTCCCATCCACACAGAAATTGCAAACCAACTATCGAAAGTTATGCAACACTACTTACGAGTAAGGCACAATTATAATGAACTGTAGATGGGAAAAAATAGGCATGTGACAATTTCTCTGGAGCATCTGCCATGGAAATATCTGTAGAGTAATGTCTGGTCTGTAACTCTTCTTCTATGTATGAATTCATACTCGTGAAGATTTTTCTCGCTTGCTCAATCGTTGAAAGTATTTTCCTTTTCGAGTCGCTCTGGCTATCGATGTTAGCTCCCAAATAATTTATTGAGGTCACTTGTTCGATTGTTTGTCGCTTGACACGCAGGTGTGCATTTATTGGAGTCTTAGAAAAGACCAATAGTTTGGTCTTGAAGACATTGAGATGTAATCCAAACATCTCGCTATGGTGAACTACGGAATCTATAACGCTTTGTAGTTCTTGTACATCGTTCGCTATTATAACCGTATCATCGGCTTACCTGATATTGTTTATTGGGGTTCCATTGAACTTGATTCCGCTTTGGACTCCATCCAGTGCTTCTCTAAATATAGCTTTCGAGTACAGATTAAACAGGAGTGGAGACAATACGCAACCCTGTCGAACACCCCGTCTGATCTGCATATCTTCCGATGTTGATTGTTCCATCTCTACTACCTCTACGAACTACTGCGTTTATTATATGTTGAAGATTTGGGTCTCGTCTAATGCTTCTCTGAATATGGACTTCGAGTACAAATTAAAAAAAACGCAACCCTGTCGGATTCCTCGTCTAATCCACATATCTTCCGATTGTTCTATTTTGATTGCTGCCGTTTGGTGCCAATAGAGTTCTGAAATAAGGCGTAGGTCTTGTTCGTCAACCCCGGTTGTTCTTAGAATTTTGATCATCTTTTGATGATTGACGCAATCGAACGCCTTTCGGTAGTCTATGAAACATGTATATACATCCACGTTCATGTCTCTGCATCGTTGTGTCAGTATATTTAGGGAGAAAAGAGCTTCACGCGTTCCTAGTCCGTTTCGGAATCCGAATTGACTTTTATCCATCTGGTATTCGCACTTCTTGTATATTCGTGTATGGATGATTCTGAGGAAAGTTTTAAGGACATGGGACATCAGATTATTAAAATTTGTTGAATGTTTCGCATGGTAAAATATTTTTAAATTCGTATTTTAGTGATTAAAAGAAATAAAAACATACGTACAGCTTTAAGTAAATGATTCCCAGGAGCAGCAATAGAAAAAGAACGACTCCAGCTCCAATTCCTATGTGCGTCGTCATACTGGAGGAGTCCTGAGTAGCTTCAGAAGGTACTAAAACGATAATTTATCTCTAGTTAGCACTAGTCTAAAAAGGTACGTAGTGTGGGTTAATATCTTTAATAATTGAAAAATAAGTAAAGTGTAATTTCTCGACCAAATACTGCAAAAAGTCAGTTGTATCCCTTTTCCCAATCCATTCATAAACTGTTACAATATTGAGTTCGTCTATACAAAAATCATTCTTTTTAAGGTATTATATTCTAACATTTTAAGTTTGTTACATTCTGAAAGTAAAAGTTTTCCTTTTTAAGTTACATTTGGTGAACACAATTTCACCCTTGAAAAAGGTTTTATTTTATTATTTCGGAGAAGTATAGTTTGAAGTATTCGAGCTACGAGTCATAAAAACCAGGTACAACTCGAGCATTGTATTGACTGCATGAACACTAAATGTTACACGATTCAATATACAACAATACAACAATTCTCGAATGGGGATCCAATAACTTGGTAGAATTCAATGCAAACAAAACACAAGCATGTCTTTTCTCTAGAAAAGCCAATCTCACTGTGCCTAACATAACTTTGTCAGGAGTAACCATACCACTGAAGTCATCCATATCGATGCTTGGTATTACTATCAGCAATAACCTTTCTGAGAAAATCACGTGAGGTCCATTGCCAAAAGTGCATCCCAAAAACTTGGTTTTTTGTTTCGTGCCAAGAGCTATTTCACCTCCAGTCAGCTGCTTATGATCTATAAGGCACAGATCCGACCTGTACTGGAGTACTGTTCCCATATTTGGAGTGCAGCACCTAAACATATCCTGAAGCTACTGGATTCTGTCCAAAAAAGGGCAATTCGTCTCTTCGGTGATGCCTCGCTTACAAACTCGCTTACTTGTCTGGAACACCGTAGAAAAGTTGGCGATTTGTCTCTATTTTATAGATATTTTCATGGGCGATGCTCTTCTGAAATATCAACAATCGTTCCTCCATTGCAGTCTCTTCGAGATTAACCCGTCAAGTTCAGTCTTCACACCCCTTCGTGGTCACTTTGGAGACCTGCAGAACATCACTTTCCAAAGACTCATTCATCCAACGAATTGCGAGGCTTTGGAACTCATTGCCTAGGGAGGTGTTCCCCGAGGCATACAACCTCCAGAAATTTAAGAAGAACACCAACTCCTACCTTCTTTCCCTTGGTTCCCACGATGTTCTCTGAACATTACAGGATATCCCTTTTCGTGGGAACCAGAACATAAAAAAAAAAAAAAAAAAAATGTAAAAAGGACAACTGGAGTAATAAAGTTGCAAGCAGTTAGTTCTCTCCGATCCTTGATGGTGTTAAGAAACACTTCCGAAAACTCTATTTCAATAAATAAAATCTTCCAATGAATAAAATGTTTATTCATTCTAAAATAATACACCGTCACTTTTATCCATAATCCCAACATTAACATTTTCAAGAAAGTTAAACATACGTAAAACAATGGAAGCGTGTTTATACACGAACTAAAATAAAATAACAAATAAAATAAGAGTCGGCCAACTTTTAACTTTTATCTTATTTTATTTGAAAATGAGAGTGCGTATGACTAGACAAAATTGTTTTGTGGCAGAGACACTCTATGTTGTTTTATTCTATACCAACCCTAATCTTTTTTACCTAAAATACCTTGCATTTTCATTTGTTTTTGATTAAATAATAGTTACGATAATTGTTTTATATATTTGCCAAGTACATAATACAAATTAAAAAATAAAATTGGCCATAAAACCGAACATCATTGTAAAAAAAGCCGTGATTTCATTGGTTGATTTTTAATCAATCAAACAAGTGGAAAGGTTAGGTTGAAGATTATTGAAGAAGTATTGTGATTTGTTGAATAGGTATGCAAGATAAAATAAACATTATAAATAATACGTAAATACTTTTAAGTTTTTACTCCTTTGATTTTAACAGATGTGAAATCGGGATATGATGTTAAAAATGTGGTGATCATGAACAGATCCATCTTTGGCAAATTATCTGATTGCGCCTTTACAAAACAGCTTTTAGTCATTTTTAAAGTTTTTTGAGTTATTTCTACAAAACAAATGTAATTTTACTTCTCAATATACAATAAAATCTTAATAAAACTGACATGAGTCACAAACACTTCTAAGCAAATACCAAATACCTAACCTAACTACTGACTCATTCGATACTCGATGTTATTGACATTTGTAGATACAGACTTTTACGTCACATTCGCTCTGCCCAATGACGTCGCTTTTCAAATGTTTAAATTTCCCACAGCATTTTCGCACTTCTTCAAAAATTAATTTCTTGCCCAAAAAAAAAATAATCACCAAAAATATTAGTGGTTCTTGTCCAAAAAAAAAATAATCACCAAAAATATTAGTGGTGGCATAATTCTTAAATAATAAAAAAATATTTTACCCTTATTTAAATCATAATGCATATTCCCTATTGAATTTTAAAAAAATGGGTGATTCAAATTTTTTTTTTTAAGAAAACACCCAATCAGGGTATTTTTCTGTAATTACAATCTGATCATGAAGATCAATAAGCAATTTTTTTCAAACCTAACTTAACTAAGGTGAAAAATTTTTAAATTCCAAGGTCTAATATTTTTAGCAACACTACCGTTAACGTGTTTTGTGAGATTCACACAATACTCGTGATTCAAGTGATTTCGAATTTCCAAATATTATTTAGCATATTTATATCGATAAATTCGTTTAATAAAAAATACTTTTGTACTTAATTATATAGCACATATTTAGAATTCGTTATTCGTCCCGTAAATAAATTAAAAAAAAAATTTTACGGGTTGCACTCTGGGAGTGCCGGCAGAAGTGAAAACTTAAGTATTAACGTTGTGCGCCCTGCGCCGCCTAAACGAAACAGCCGGCGCAGGCATACATTTTCGCCGCGCCGTAGAAAGAGAGGGAGATACTCCCTCTCCTACGCCACGCCAGCTGTCTACTCTTCATCCGTCTTACGAATTTTCGATCAGGTCACGTGTCCTGACGCGAGTTTAACATTTTTTACCCATTACAAAAAAAGTGTACAACGCCGCTAAAGAAGTTTTCACTTCAAAAAATATTATTTTTAATCTGAAAAATATTGTCTCCAGATTTCCATAGTTTATGAATAATGCATTATTTTTATTAACGCTTTATTATAAATCATATATTAAACATCAGTACCAGATTTGAATGTTTTCGATTTCTTTCTTCCGCTTTTTGCTTGATCTTCTTTCAATATGGCGCTTTTCTTCCTACCTCGACTTTTTCGTTTTCGGCTACCTCGTTTTCGGTTTTGTCGCTTTTGGCTACGTCGTCTACGGCTTCTGCTTCTATTTTTTCTTCGTCTTCGAGCCTCCGTTATCGGCAAACCAAAACCTAATTTAAACCTTCCCCCGTTCTCTTTGATCAAACCAGCTTTCAGTCTAGTTTTTAATGCTTTTTTAACACAAATTGATGCATATTTTAACGGCTTCTTGCACTGATAAATTATTTGATCTAAAATTTTGTCGGGGGGAGAACCATTAGAGTCATTAAGACACGCTATGGTGTCCATAACATCTGCTAAAAACGACACCTCTCCTTGGACCATTTTAATGCAGCAAAAGCAGAACTTAATCAATAAACTAATGAAAAGCACCTAAATTTTGAATTTAGCTACTAAATTAATTTGTCAAAATGACATAAAAAATGTACTTGAATTTGTCAGTTTGTTGAATAAGGTTGCCAAGTTACCAGTCAAGAAAAGTCGCATTTTATATTGCTCCAGTGAAATACATCCGTCTTACGAATTTTCGATCAGGCCACGTGTCCTGACGCGAGTTTAACATTTTTTACCCATTACAAAAAAAGTTCACAGCGTGCCATAAGAAGTTATCACTTCAAAAAAGGTTTAATAAGTGAGTAGAAGGAAAAATGATATGTATTACACGGGAGTACACGGGAAGTGCCTTTTCCTCCTTGGATGTTTACTAAAAAACTAGACTTAGAGTGGCACTTTACTCCCTAGTAATACAAATAGCCATTCCCTTGCAATAAAAAAATTTCCTTATGGAAAATCGAACCTTCCTTGAATCGTATACTTCTGCGATCTCTTTCACGCTATAGTCGAGCAATGGGCAATTAGAAAAAGAACGAGAACATTAAGAGATTGTGTTAGTTCGACGAGTTTACTCTTTATCGCAGAACTAGTATAGAGTCCCATGAGAAGTTCAAAAATGTTACTGGACATACCTTTGCACATGGGAACTTCTCCAGACCATTCTCCATTTTCCATGCACTTTCTTAAATACGGTCCCACTCTGACGAAATTCGGGATACAATGGTACTCGATGGCGCTGTTGTACGTCGTACCATTAACCACCAATACCCTCCCGTTTTCAATGTCTTCGGGTTGTTTGCAATCGACCGCTGGTATAAAAAGAAACGGTTTAATTAAAAGGCAGTGTACATTTTAATTTTTCGTGCTTACCAACGCAAGCGGGTGGTAACCCGCTCCACGACCCCTTTTTCATGCACACTCTGGTGTCGTTTCCCTCCAAATTGTGACCTCTAGGACAATGGTATTTGGCAATACCACCAACGCTGAATGTATTTACGGCAAAGGACATCCCGTTGACCACCTCTGGATCTTTGCATTGAATTTCTATAAATTAACGGAAATAGCACGAAGGAAATCATTTGAAACATAAATACAGTACGTCTATTAATTTGTAGTACTGAAACATTCAAGGAGGTATTTCTTGCACCATCATAGGTACAACATAGGTCCGGCGTGCCAGAGTTTATTCTGGCAAAAATATTTCTTATAAATTTTTATTTTTCTAATAATTATGAGTAATTTGCACTTTTATGGAAATTAATTTCTTGCAGACCATTTTGTAGCAAATTTTATGTATTTTCAAAAACATTTGGTGTGACAACTCTCATCAACCCTTCAAAATCATGAAAATGGAGTATATTAAAATTCTTTTCTGTCCTGTTTTTAATTTTCGACACAAAATACAGTCTACGTCATCTATGATTATTTTTCTTTTAATTTTAACTTTTGAATTGAGCTATCCTTACTATGTATAATATATCATACCTGAGTTACCCTAAAAGTCTTAAAAATTGTTTTGCGAATGCCCAGCGCTTTTCTGCAAAAAGCTCAAGTTTCTGGAAGGGGCCTTTCTAAAGCCCTCCGATGTCAGGAACTTAGCTCCCGGAATCCCGGGCCTCGAATAGATTAAGGGTTATGCACAAAAGATCTGATAGGTCGAAGTGCGTGAGAAGTAACATAGCCTTCATGCCCCCCCCCACAATCTACAATCCCCCAATGAAAAAGTTTTAATAAGTGGGTAGAAGGAAAAATCATATGTATTATATGGGAGTAAAGTCCCTTGTATATTAACTACATCCTGCGGAAGGAAAAGTGGCACTTTCCTCCTTAGTAATACAAATAGCTACTTGTATTACTAGGGAGGAAAAGGTACTTTACTCCCTTGTAATACATATGTTTCCTCCTACCCACTTAATAATAGTAGATTATTTCATCGGAGGAAGCAAATGAATTGTACTATTTTTTCTATCACTAGTTTTTTAGGTTATATTTAGTAAATTAAATTTTTTAACTCAGCACCCTTCACTCCATTTATAACTGCTAACTTCATATCATACTCCTTTGATACGTTAGCGCCTTCTGGTCAGTTTTTTAAGTGTTTAGAGTTCACAAGTGGAGACTTTTTCAAATTGTTCCCCATAGTCTAATGACTTATAACAAAGAAATAAGGAAAGCCAAAAGAGAATCCTGGAGGAGGTTCTGTCAGAGTATATCAGCACAAAAATCCAAAAGGCTCTCACCAGAGATCCGGGGCATGAGATTGGCTCGATAAAACGACCAGATGGCTCTTTTAGGGACTCTGGTAGGCAAACGTAAGAGACCCTCTTGTAGACCCACTTTCCCGGCAGTCTGCTTCTAGGGGACCAGAAACAAATTCCGCTTTCAATGGGATCGACATCAAGACCCAAAAGGGAGGACTGGGAAAATGTTTCAAAGTGGTCACCCCAGCATCAGTACAATGGGCGGTGAACTATTTCTCCCCATACAAGTCTCCAGGGAACGATGGTGTTTTCCCAGCCCTCATTCAGAAGGGCAGCGAAATTTTATTATCTCTTCTGGTTAAACTATTCAGAGCGAGTCTAGCGTGGAGTTATATTTCGCTGGGCTGGTCAACGGCGAGAGTTGTTTATATACGTAAAACGCGTTCGGTGAACCATTCCCTATCAAAATCCTTCCGGCCGATCAGCCTCACCTTATTCTTAATGAAAACTCTGGAAAAAATTATTGATAGATATATCAGAGAGGGGAATCTTAGGGAACATCCGTTAAACCCTATCAATATGCCTATCAAACAGGCAAATCTATGGATTTAGCACAATCTAGTGAGAAAGATCAGCCATTACCCTAAAAAATAAGGAAATTGTGCTGGCAGATTTTCTAGATACAAGAGGAGCGTTTAATAACGCCCTATCTCAGTCACTCTATACATCAATTAGGGATAGAGGAATCGACAGTCAAATCTGTAACTGGATCAAAATCATGATTGAAAGCCGATATGTAATATCATCACTGCATAGAGAGTAGGTTAGTTTCAGGGCGGCAAAGGAGTGTCCACAAGGTGGGGTACTTTCCCCCCTAAAGTGGTCACTCCTAGTCGACTCTCTGCTGAGCAAAATTTCCATACGGGGAAAAGATTTTCAGTTCTATGCGGATGGTTTGATTATAATAGTTAGAGGGAAATTTGAAGCGACGATCTCAAACGTCATCCAAGAAGCCCCCAACATAGTATACAGATGGTTCGAGAGGGAACATATGTCTGTCAACCCCTGGAAAATTGTAATTATTCCTGTTACAAGAAGGAAAAAGCTAGATAAGCTTCGGCAGCGAGCATTCCATTTGCGGCGGAAGTGAAATACCCGGTTGTAGTTCTGGATAAAAGACTCACCTGGAACGCCGACCTGAAAAAAAACAATAAACAAAGCCAGGTTTTCTCTCTGAAATCTCAGAAGAGTATGCGGCAAATCTTGGAGAATGAACCCCAAACAGATTTACTGGATTTATCAAACAATGATAATATCTATAGGCACGTATGGTTCAGTAGTCTGGTGGACTAGAGTTACGACAGACAGCTAGAGCAAAGCTTGCTGGCATTCAGCGGCTGGCATGCCTGGCCATAACTTGAGCTACGTCCAGCACACAAATGGCAGCGATGGAATACCTCTTAAATGATACCTAACCTAACCTAACCTGGTCTCTATCCTCCATAGTTTACTGTCAATAAACCACAGCATACTATGATAGTTTTATTCTTAAGTCAAAAAACATAATAATTATCTAAGAATGCTGAATTTTTTAAAATTGTCGTGTTTACTGTCAGTGAGCCACACACAGCATACTATGATTTTCTTATTCTTTACTCAAAAAAGGAAACTAAGAATTCTAAAGTTAAAATTTTTATTTAAAAACCTAACATTGAAGTTATTTTCAGGATATATAAGATGTTCTAGAAATTACGGAAACAATTTGAATATAATAGATTCCCAAGTTTCATCATTTACAACATATTTAAAATGGAAAAGCACTTTGATCCCTCGGGAGGAAAAGTATGAGGGACGAAAGCGTGTACTTTCTATAGGGATAGGAGGAAATAACTATTTATTGTATGGTATTTTAATTATTTCATAAATTGTGACAATTGTTATTATAGTTTAAATGTATTAATGAGTACCTATTTTAGAACGACTGATTTGGACGATTTATGCCGGTAAATTTTCATTAGTTTTGAGTCAATAGCTAAACAGTTAATAGTTAAGTAATAAAATAAACAAGGTGTGTCCTCCATAAATTTTGAAAATTAATTTTTTAAATCTGAACTATATTAGTGGGATTACGGTTGTAAAGGGATAATTTAATTGCTGTTGTTAAGTAGTTATAGGTAAACAAAGTGGCAATCCAATTTTTGTTGGATTTAGCACAGAAAATTATTAGATAGTTTGTAATTTCGATCATTTAAACTACAAATGTAAACTTTAACTTTTAACTATTTATTTATGACACTATTAAATACAAGAATAAAATTAAAAGTCTTTACGTTTACTGAAATGTGACAATTTGTGTCAACAGCGCAAATAGACTTTTGCATTTATTGTAAAATGCGAAGTATTTTAAAATTGCAGCAATTAAGTGTTAAATATTCAATTGTTTCAGTATTCTTTGGTGACAAGCAAATTGCTTAAATTTTTGGGTTGTTAATTTAAAAAAAAAAAATTTACCTTTACAAGTTGGTGCTTCAGAACTCCAAGTACCATTCTCTTGGCATAGTCGTCTAGATACACCATCCAGTTCGTAATTGACATCACACGTGTACAATGCCAACACACCGTAATAAGTGGCATTGGAAGGAAGCATCACCGCTCCTCTAGTGATATTTTCTGGAACTCCACAGTCCACATCTGCAAACATAGTGGTACCAACAACATCGTTTTATCACAAAAAGACATCCCTTTTTATTTTACAATCGAGCAAAACTGTTTTACATGAATTAGTTAGTCATTATTTTAGCGCAAACATCAATTATATCTTTATCTTATATCTTTATCAAATATCTTTATACGTGGGCTCCACATCCAGAGTCAAAACCAACGAAGGATTAACATCTGGATTCACAGTAACCAAGGGTCTTAAACAGGGTTGCCGTATATCTCCGACACTATTCAAAATTTACTTGGAACACGCGTTGAAGACATGGAAACAAGATATAGATGACATGGAATATATGAGCCGAAAGCTCATCGAGGAGTATGGAAAATGGGGTCTGGATGTCAACATTACAAAAACGGAGTATATGTGCATAGGAGTACACCACGAAGACCTACATCTAGCAACGGGACAGATCATAAAACAATGCAATATATACAAATACCTAGGAATGAAAATATCTAAGAAGGGGACACTAGACGAAGCAATATCGGACAGAAACGTACAGGGAAGAAGAGCTACTTTCGCGCTGAACAGTGTTCTATGGGACAAAACATTACAAAAGAAAATAAAAAAAGGATTTACAACTCCATAGTAAAAAGCATAATAACATATTTCTCGGAGGTGTGGCCGATAAAATAAAAAACCAAAAGAAAGCTAAAAGCCATAGAAATGGATTTCTGGAGAACAGTGGCAGGAAGATCCAGTTGAGATAGAGTTTTAAATAAAACCATTCGACAAGAAATGAGAATACAGCACGACATTATTGATGACATTATAATTAAACAGCTAGCATGGTATGGACACGTCCAAAGAATGTTAGAACACAGAATCCCAAAGAAAGTACTAAACTGGAATCCCCAAGAAAACCGAAAACGAGGAAGTCCGCGCAGAAACTGGAGAGACGGAGTGGACAAGGAAATTCGATATATATCAATTATTTTGCTACCCACTTTACTAACATTTGTTTCTGGATGATGTCGTAAATATTAGGATGCAAGAAATGTTCCAAAAATCCTGTATTAACATTTAAAATATGCAAAGCCAACTAATCTATACTGCAGCAAACATATATTGACGTTTGGACATACAGGTGAAGAAGTTTTCGGCAAGTCGAATGATAGAATCATTCAACAATCCATTTAAAATGTAAAAAACCAATAAAGTATTTTATCAAATTAATAATTGAAAAATAATGCAGGAATAGACTGCAAAAAAAATTTGAACACCGCTCGAACCAATTGGCAACCAAACTGTTTGGTATGAATATTTAAAAAACTTACAAACACACTTCGGAACATTTCCGCTCCATTTTCCTGTATCTTCACACGTGCTCAATGCTTCTCCGATTATTTTGTAACCCCTTTCACATCTGTATTTTACCAAAGCTCCAATTTTGTACGATGTAGCGCTGTTGGACGTTTCTGATGTTCTTATCAGAGTTCTCCCATAATGTCTGTCGTTCCCGGTTACTGATAAAATACTGTGATCAGCCAATATTGGTTCGGGACACCTAATTTCTAAAAATAAAAAGAGACTCTTGCTTTACAACTATAGTACTCAGCTTTAGGAATTTAAACTATCACAAATAGTGTCCCAATAAAGCATAAAAGTTCAGTATTTCTCAACTGGGTAGTTATTTTACTTGGAAATAATGGGAGGAATACTTAGGGGCTCTGTTTTTAATCAAGTGCATTGAGTAAATATATTATTTTCCAAAAACTGTAGTGTCAAAATGTTTACCTTCGCATTTTGGTGCGTGGTCGCTCCATTCTCTATTCTCGAGGCATATTCTTCTCGGTACACCGTTTAACCGATAACTTTTGTAGCAGTTGTAATTTATTTCGCTCTTCAAATACGTCGTTTCATTCGCGTATATTACTTGTCCATTTTGAAGATCCGCAACTGGTCCACAATCGATATCTAAGAAGACAAGTTAGACGTAGTTTTAAAGCGAATAATGAAGGAATTGGCTTTGACTTACATTCACAGGAGGGAGTGCTTCCCGACCATTCTCCGTTTCTGTTACAAACATGATTTGATTCGCCGATTAATATATGACCGATTTCGCAATGGTATTCTATAGCAGAGTGAATGTTGAAGTCGTAACCAACCACATAACTTCCGGCAGGTACTTCGGGCTCTTCACATGTTATCACTGAAATAAATTAGCAGCTATTTACATCCTTCGCGTTGTTTGTAAATGAACACATCTTAAAATTTGTTTAACACACTTAATAATAATTTTGTTAGCATCAAGCGTTGATATTTTAATTTAAAAATCTCAAGCTATTTTACCAAACTTATCGATTGATATCTAATTTACTATACTTATCAAACATTGATATCTAATTTTAAAAAAATTAATGGGGTTACTATACTTATCAAGCATTGATATCTAATTTTTGAAATTTTTAGTAAGGTTACTATGCTTATTAAGCATTAATATCTAGTTTTAAAAATCTCAAACGAGGTTACTATACTTATCGAGCATTGATATCTAATTTTGGAAATTTTTAATGTGGTTACTGTACTTATCAAGCGTTGATGTCTTATTTTCAAAAGATTGAATGTTTCTATAGGTTCTTATTGAGCATTAATATCCAATTTTTGAAATTTTTAATGTAATGTACTATACTTATCAAGCATTGGTATCCAAATTTAAAAATCTCAAACAAGGTTACTAAATTAATCGATTGATATCTATTTTAAAAAAAATTTAATGAGGTTACTATACTTATCAAGCATTGATATCTAATTTTTGAAATTTTGTATAAGGTTACTATACTTATCGAGCATTTTGGCAATTTTTAACGAGGTTCTATCCTCATCAAGCGTTAATATGTAATTAAAAAAAATTTCAGTGAGGTTACTGTACTATACTTATGTATTTTGAAAATTTTTATGAGGTTACTATACTTATCAAGCATTGATATCTAATTTTTGAAATTTTGTATAAGGTTACTATACTTATCGATCATTTTGGCAATTTTTAACGAATTTCTTTCCTTATCAAGTGTTAATATGTAATTAAAAAAAATTTCAGTGAGGTTACTGTACTATACTTATGTATTTTGAAAATTTTTATGAGGTTACTATACTTATCAAGCATTGATATCTAATTTTTGAAATTTTGTATAAGGTTACTATACTTATCGAGCATTTTGGCAATTTTTAACGAATTTCTTTCCTTATCAAGCGTTAATATGTAATTAAAAAAAAATTTCAGTGAGGTTACTGTACTATATTTATGTATTTTAAAATTTTTTATGAGGTTACTATACTTATCAAGCATTGATATCTAATTTTTGAAATTTTGTATAAGGTTACTATACTTATCAAGCATTTTGGCAATTTTTAACGAGGTTCTATCCTTATCAAGCGTTAATATGTAATTAAAAAAAATTTCAGTGAGGTTACTGTACTATACTTATGTATTTTGAAAATTTTTATGAGGTTACTATACTTATCAAGCATTGATATCTAATTTTTAAAATTTTGTATAAGGTTACTATACTTATCGATCATTTTGGCAATTTTTAACGAGGTTCTATCCTCATCAAGCGTTAATATGTAATTAAAAAAAATTTCAGTGAGGTTACTGTACTATACTTATGTATTTTGAAAATTTTTATGAGGTTACTATACTTATCAAGCATTGATATCTAATTTTTGAAATTTTGTATAAGGTTACTATACTTATCGATCATTTTGGCAATTTTTAACGAATTTCTTTCCTTATCAAGTGTTAATATGTAATTAAAAAAAATTTCAGTGAGGTTACTGTACTATACTTATGTATTTTGAAAATTTTTATGAGGTTACTATACTTATCAAGCATTGATATCTAATTTTTGAAATTTTGTATAAGGTTACTATACTTATCGAGCATTTTGGCAATTTTTAACGAATTTCTTTCCTTATCAAGCGTTAATATGTAATTAAAAAAAAATTTCAGTGAGGTTACTGTACTATATTTATGTATTTTAAAATTTTTTATGAGGTTACTATACTTATCAAGCATTGATATCTAATTTTTGAAATTTTGTATAAGGTTACTATACTTATCAAGCATTTTGGCAATTTTTAACGAGGTTCTATCCTTATCAAGCGTTAATATGTAATTAAAAAAAATTTCAGTGAGGTTACTGTACTATACTTATGTATTTTGAAAATTTTTATGAGGTTACTATACTTATCAAGCATTGATATCTAATTTTTAAAATTTTGTATAAGGTTACTATACTTATCGATCATTTTGGCAATTTTTAACGAGGTTCTATCCTCATCAAGCGTTAATATGTAATTAAAAAAAATTTCAGTGAGGTTACTGTACTATACTTATGTATTTTGAAAATTTTTATGAGGTTACTATACTTATCAAGCATTGATATCTAATTTTTGAAATTTTGTATAAGGTTACTATACTTATCGAGCATTTTGGCAATTTTTAACGAATTTCTTTCCTTATCAAGCGTTAATATGTAATTAAAAAAAAATTTCAGTGAGGTTACTGTACTATATTTATGTATTTTAAAAATTTTTATGGGGTTACTATACTTATCAAGCATTGATATCTAATTTTTGAAATTTTGTATAAGGTTACTATACTTATCGAGCATTTTGGCAATTTTTAACGAATTTCTTTCCTTATCAAGCGTTAATATGTAATTAAAAAAAAATTTCAGTGAGGTTACTGTACTATATTTATGTATTTTAAAAATTTTTATGAGGTTACTATACTTATCAAGCATTGATATCTAATTTTTGAAATTTTGTATAAGGTTACTATACTTATCGAGCATTTTGGCAATTTTTAACGAATTTCTTTCCTTATCAAGCGTTAATATGTAATTAAAAAAAAATTTCAGTGAGGTTACTGTACTATATTTATGTATTTTAAAATTTTTTATGGGGTTACTATACTTATCAAGCATTGATATCTAATTTTTGAAATTTTGTATAAGGTTACTATACTTATCGAGCATTTTGGCAATTTTTAACGAATTTCTTTCCTTATCAAGCGTTAATATGTAATTAAAAAAAAATTTCAGTGAGGTTACTGTACTATATTTATGTATTTTAAAAATTTTTATGAGGTTACTATACTTATCAAGCATTGATATCTAATTTTTGAAATTTTGTATAAGGTTACTATACTTATCGAGCATTTTGGCAATTTTTAACGAATTTCTTTCCTTATCAAGCGTTAATATGTAATTAAAAAAAAATTTCAGTGAGGTTACTGTACTATATTTATGTATTTTAAAAATTTTTATGGGGTTACTATACTTATCAAGCATTGATATCTAATTTTTGAAATTTTGTATAAGGTTACTATACTTATCGAGCATTTTGGCAATTTTTAACGAATTTCTTTCCTTATCAAGCGTTAATATGTAATTAAAAAAAAATTTCAGTGAGGTTACTGTACTATATTTATGTATTTTAAAAATTTTTATGAGGTTACTATACTTATCAAGCATTGATATCTAATTTTTGAAATTTTGTATAAGGTTACTATACTTATCGAGCATTTTGGCAATTTTTAACGAATTTCTTTCCTTATCAAGTGTTAATATGTAATTAAAAAAAATTTCAGTGTGGTTACTGTACTAAACTTATGTATATTGAAATTTTTTATGAGGTTACTATACTTATCAAGAATTGATATTTAGTTTTAAAAATTTCAAACGAGGCTATTATACTTATCGAGCATTGATTTCTAATTTTGAAAATATCTAACAGTTAAGGTTACTGTACTTATCATGCATTGATATATAATTTTTTAAAAATTTAATAAAGTTTCTATAGGTTTTTATTGAACATTGATATCCAATTTTGGAACTTTTTAATGAGGTTACAATATTCATCGATATAGTTGATAAATTGGGTTACAATAATTTTTTATTAAAAAAGTACGGAATAGTGAAATAATTAAAGTCTTACATTCACAAGATGGTGCATCTGCTGACCATTTTCCCTCTTTAGTACATATCTGTTTCTTTTGTCCATTCATCCAGTAATCGTCGATGCAAGAGTATTCGATCAAGCTTTCCACGCTGGTGGTTCCATTAATAAGTACATATTTACCATTGTCTATATTTGCAGGAGATCCGCAATCGATGTATTTACAAGTTGGCGCTTTTCCCGACCACTCTCCTCCAAGACGACAAGACAGCACCTAAAACCACATCCACACCCAAAAGATGAAGTTATACCTAATTTCTGGAGAATTAGTACCGCCATTTATTATTTTAAGCATAAGAGTAAGATCGGATTCTAATCTTCTATGAACAAAAGTATTTAAGTTTAAGTTATACAGAGAAAGAGTGGAACAAGTAAATGAATTTGTGTACTTGGGTTCAAAGTTTACGAGAGATGGAAAGTATGATAGTGACATTAAGCGAAGGGTGTTGGCAGGAAAACAGATGAATGGGGCACTGCATGGCTATATGAACAGCCAGAAAGTGTCAAAAAAGGCACGTCTGGCTGTGCATAGAGGTGTGTTGGTTCCTACACTAATGTTGGGTTTGGCAGAAGAAGCATGAAAATAGGATTAATGCAATGAGGATGAGTAGTCTAAGAAGTAGGTATAGCCGGAGTGACTCGGTTGGATAAAGTAAAGAATAGCGAGATAAGAGAACGCTGTGGTGTAAAAGAAGATGTGGCTACAAAGATAGATAAAGGAATGCTTAGATGGTTTGGACACGTAGAAAGGGTGGAAGAAGGAAGATTGACGAAACAAATTTATAAGGCGAGTGTGAATGGACGGAAGTCGGTAGAGATCGACCTCGGAAAACATATCTCGACTAATTAAAAGTCTATTTAGTTCCATCTCTTTCTGACTTTTGTCATGTGAAATAGTATATATTTTTGAAAAGATCTGTCTTTCCAATTTGAGACGCTAGCAAGTTCGCTTTTACTGACTGCAGTTGTAAATGGTAGCAGAAATATTTAAAATTAATCTGTGTATTCTGATAGTTTTGGGTTTTGGATTGATTTTGAATATATCTGTCAACTAAAATGTTCAATTTCCACTTAAAGAACAGTTACAGTTCTTTCTAAATAGTAGGTAACATGTCTTCCAAAAAATAAGTCAAAAGTAAATTTTTCATCATAAAATTAACAATCATTTACAAACCTCTTCGCCAAAAATGATGTGCCCCGGATTACAAGTATATTGGGCCGTATCCCCGGCTCTGTGACCCGAAACTTTGACTTTCCCGCCGTGTATAGCAGGTGGATCGGGACACCAATCGAAGAGACATTGAGGCGTCGAATTGGTCCACCTTCCTTCATCGCCGCAAGTTCGAACCTCGTGACCGATCAACGTGTAGTTCTCGTGGCACGTGTAGATGGCCTTAGCTCCGTACGTGGTTATCGAATTCTTGACGTCTACCGAACCGTGCTTCAACTCTGCCAGCGGACCGCAGTCGACATCTTAAAATACGGCGACCGTCAGCGAAAGAGTTACACAGGGTGTTCCGATATTCGACCGATAACAAATGATGAAATATGAGATAGGATCGTAAACCGTTGAAGTTGCAAAATTGAAATCACTTTTTCGTAATATGTTGCAAACTGTTTTGAATGTTTCTTCCAAACTTTAACATTAATGTGCATGGCTAAACTTTGAGAAATAGACTACGCAGGTGGTCTGAAAAGTTTCCCACCTTAACACGAAGATGGAGCACTCGTCAACAAAAGCGTATTTTGTTGTTGTTTGACAATCGTTTGAGTGAGTCAATGTGAGTGTTTTTGGGAAAATTGAAAAATCAAATATCAAGCTGTCAATGAATACGCCTACGCAAAGTGAAATTTAAAAAAAATTGTCTTTTATCTTTGTTATATCGAAAACTTTTCGTACCACCCTTGTACATGATGCTGGCCTGCACTTCAGACGTCCGTTAAGAGTTTCCATGTCACGTCGTGAAAATAGTGGACTAAAATTAAGATGAGCCCAACAAATGCGCCTTGGGGCCTACAAAAATGGAGCACTATTTTATTCACAGATGAATTTAGGTTTTGTTTCTATCCTGAGTAACATTTTAGAGATGGTCGACAAGAGAGACTCAGAATGTTCGTCCATATGGTGGTCTACAAGTTACGATGTGGGCTGGATTAATTTTTCACCATCGAACAATTCCCATTTTTAAGGAAGGCACTTTGGACAAGTATCAATACATTGACCATATCTTAGAACCTGTTGTCCTTCCATTTGCCACTCCTGCATGTCCTGATTTGGCAACAGTAAGAGGTTAATTTGATAATGAAGATATTACCGTTCTATAGAAAATAGTCGCAAAAAGGGTAGACCTATCGTGTGGGCCGCGGACGGCCCGCACTGCGACTATTAGAAGGGGAAGGGATTATAGAAAGGAAATGATTGTGGACACGCTTTTTAAAAAGTTGTAGGTCTTAGTTCTCTGAAAAAACTGATTTTGGAAGCTTATTCCATTCCGTAGCAGCCCTGTAAAAGAAGGATTCTTGATGAAGATTGGTCCTTGTAGTATATTATTGGACACCGCGACTCCCAAAATTGAGATAGAGGGACTTGGTTCAAGGGTATTTCCGGACATTGTGATGGGATGAGTTGAGGAATTCACTTTCTTGGAAAACGTGGCACTCTGTGTTTTTTGGGCGTTGAACTGAACAAGATTGTTGGTTTCCCACTCGACGATTGCTTTAAGATCTCTATTGATGGAATCAACCTGTTCCTGCCCGAGTCTATTTGTATCACTCACCGAAAGTGATCGATAGGATGTGAAAGTTGAGACGAGTGTGCTATCGTCTGCGAAACTGTAAATGGGGTTCGTGGTGGTTTTCAAGAGGTCGTTGATGTGTAAAAGAAATAAGGTGGGGGACAGGATGGAACCCTGGGGGACCCCGGCATTGGTTTTAAACGCATCAGAAGAAATACCGTCAACTGCCACATGTAAGGAGCGATCTTGCATGAAGCTCAAGAGCCATTGGCGCAGTTTGGTTGGGAGACCGTAGGCAGATAATTTACTTAAAATTGTAAATTGTGCAATTAGAAAAAAACACACAAGGTCACGTAATCCGCGTAGTTAGAACAAGGTCACATGACGTCAGAGGCACCGACCTTGGGGGGTAGAGTGGTGGGGGGTGAGGCACAACCGGTAATTTTACCTTACACTGATCAACGGCTTTTTAAAATCTAGTTAAAACTATCGAATTTACGTGGAAAAAACTTTGTGTTCCTTGGACATTTTTAATGAGTGTACTTTAAGAGGCTTATTTTTCATATTTCATCACTTGTCGAGAGGTTTTACCTGTAAAGCGAATATCGTAACGCCCTGTAGAAAAAAGATCCCGACTTACATTTACAGGTTGGCGCCGAGCCAGTCCACAGACCGTCCGGACCGCATTTTCGTATACCGTGACCTACCAACATATGCCCATCTGGACACCGATATTCAATGGAGGATCCTATTTCAGTATTCGCACCGACTATCGTCGTGTTGATAAACTTGTCCGGACTACCGCACGAAAAAGGACCTAAAATGTAGAAAAATGATATCGTTATTTTTGTCGCCGACATTAAGAATTCGTTCGTTAGTACCGTGTTGACAAACCCAGTGGCAATAATCCAGGCTGCAACCGACGTCGTTCCACAACCATTGTCGACCGCCATCGAGGACGACGCAATTTTGTTCTCCGTTGTAGTTGTTCGGTTGGTCCTTGCCCCACGATGGTCGTTGGACCAAATCACCTGGTAACAGAATAAGAGATGAGTTTATTATCGAGTAAGCTAGATTTACGATAGCTGGATGACTTAGTGATTGGCTAAGTCAAAGAAAGGACGTTAAATTGATATTCTGCTATACTAGATTTGTTCGGTTGGTCCTTGCCCCACGATGGTCGTTGGACCAAATCACCTGGTAACAGAATAAGAGATGAGTTTATTATCGAGTAAGCTAGATTTACGATAGCTGGATGACTTAGTGATTGGCTAAGTCAAAGAAAGGACGTTAAATTGATATTCTGCTATACTAGATTTGTTCGGTTGGTCCTTGCCCCACGATGGTCGTTGGACCAAATCACCTGGTAACAGAATAAGAGATGAGTTTATTATCGAGTAAGCTAGATTTACGATAGCTGGATGACTTAGTGATTGGCTAAGTCAAAGAAAGGACGTTAAATTGATATTCTGCTATACTAGATTTGTTCGGTTGGTCCTTGCCCCACGATGGTCGTTGGACCAAATCACCTGGTAACAGAATAAGAGATGAGTTTATTATCGAGTAAGCTAGATTTACGATAGCTGGATGACTTAGTGATTGGCTAAGTCAAAGAAAGGACGTTAAATTGATATTCTGCTATACTAGATTTGTTCGGTTGGTCCTTGCCCCACGATGGTCGTTGGACCAAATCACCTGGTAACAGAATAAGAGATGAGTTTATTATCGAGTAAGCTAGATTTACGATAGCTGGATGACTTAGTGATTGGCTAAGTCAAAGAAAGGACGTTAAATTGATATTCTGCTATACTAGATTTGTTCGGTTGGTCCTTGCCCCACGATGGTCGTTGGACCAAATCACCTGGTAACAGAATAAGAGATGAGTTTATTATCGAGTAAGCTAGATTTACGATAGCTGGATGACTTAGTGATTGGCTAAGTCAAAGAAAGGACGTTAAATTGATATTCTGCTATACTAGATTTGTTCGGTTGGTCCTTGCCCCACGATGGTCGTTGGACCAAATCACCTGGTAACAGAATAAGAGATGAGTTTATTATCGAGTAAGCTAGATTTACGATAGCTGGATGACTTAGTGATTGGCTAAGTCAAAGAAAGGACGTTAAATTGATATTCTGCTATACTAGATTTGTTCGGTTGGTCCTTGCCCCACGATGGTCGTTGGACCAAATCACCTGGTAACAGAATAAGAGATGAGTTTATTATCGAGTAAGCTAGATTTACGATAGCTGGATGACTTAGTGATTGGCTAAGTCAAAGAAAGGACGTTAAATTGATATTCTGCTATACTAGATTTGTTCGGTTGGTCCTTGCCCCACGATGGTCGTTGGACCAAATCACCTGGTAACAGAATAAGAGATGAGTTTATTATCGAGTAAGCTAGATTTACGATAGCTGGATGACTTAGTGATTGGCTAAGTCAAAGAAAGGACGTTAAATTGATATTCTGCTATACTAGATTTGTTCGGTTGGTCCTTGCCCCACGATGGTCGTTGGACCAAATCACCTGGTAACAGAATAAGAGATGAGTTTATTATCGAGTAAGCTAGATTTACGATAGCTGGATGACTTAGTGATTGGCTAAGTCAAAGAAAGGACGTTAAATTGATATTCTGCTATACTAGATTTGTTCGGTTGGTCCTTGCCCCACGATGGTCGTTGGACCAAATCACCTGGTAACAGAATAAGAGATGAGTTTATTATCGAGTAAGCTAGATTTACGATAGCTGGATGACTTAGTGATTGGCTAATTCAAAGAAAGGACGTTAAATTGATATTCTGCTAAACTAGATTTGTTCGGTTGGTCCTTGCCCCACGATGGTCGTTGGACCAAATCACCTGGTAACAGAATAAGAGATGAGTTTATTATCGAGTAAGCTAGATTTACGATAGCTGGATGACTTAGTGATTGGCTAAGTCAAAGAAAGGACGTTAAATTGATATTCTGCTATACTAGATTTGTTCGGTTGGTCCTTGCCCCACGATGGTCGTTGGACCAAATCACCTGGTAACAGAATAAGAGATGAGTTTATTATCGAGTAAGCTAGATTTACGATAGCTGGATGACTTAGTGATTGGCTAAGTCAAAGAAAGGACGTTAAATTGATATTCTGCTATACTAGATTTGTTCGGTTGGTCCTTGCCCCACGATGGTCGTTGGACCAAATCACCTGGTAACAGAATAAGAGATGAGTTTATTATCGAGTAAGCTAGATTTACGATAGCTGGATGACTTAGTGATTGGCTAAGTCAAAGAAAGGACGTTAAATTGATATTCTGCTATACTAGATTTGTTCGTTTGGTCCTTGCCCCACGATGGTCGTTGGACCAAATCACCTGGTAACAGAATAAGAGATGAGTTTATTATCGAGTAAGCTAGATTTACGATAGCTGGATGACTTAGTGATTGGCTAAGTCAAAGAAAGGACGTTAAATTGATATTCTGCTATACTAGATTTGTTCGGTTGGTCCTTGCCCCACGATGGTCGTTGGACCAAATCACCTGGTAACAGAATAAGAGATGAGTTTATTATCGAGTAAGCTAGATTTACGATAGCTGGATGACTTAGTGATTGGCTAAGTCAAAGAAAGGACGTTAAATTGATATTCTGCTATACTAGATTTGTTCGGTTGGTCCTTGCCCCACGATGGTCGTTGGACCAAATCACCTGGTAACAGAATAAGAGATGAGTTTATTATCGAGTAAGCTAGATTTACGATAGCTGGATGACTTAGTGATTGGCTAAGTCAAAGAAAGGACGTTAAATTGATATTCTGCTATACTAGATTTGTTCGGTTGGTCCTTGCCCCACGATGGTCGTTGGACCAAATCACCTGGTAACAGAATAAGAGATGAGTTTATTATCGAGTAAGCTAGATTTACGATAGCTGGATGACTTAGTGATTGGCTAAGTCAAAGAAAGGACGTTAAATTGATATTCTGCTATACTAGATTTGTTCGGTTGGTCCTTGCCCCACGATGGTCGTTGGACCAAATCACCTGGTAACAGAATAAGAGATGAGTTTATTATCGAGTAAGCTAGATTTACGATAGCTGGATGACTTAGTGATTGGCTAAGTCAAAGAAAGGACGTTAAATTGATATTCTGCTATACTAGATTTGTTCGGTTGGTCCTTGCCCCACGATGGTCGTTGGACCAAATCACCTGGTAACAGAATAAGAGATGAGTTTATTATCGAGTAAGCTAGATTTACGATAGCTGGATGACTTAGTGATTGGCTAAGTCAAAGAAAGGACGTTAAATTGATATTCTGCTATACTAGATTTATTTATTTAAACCGCAAACTGTGTTGGTGGGCTTACGACTGTGGGGAGACAGTTTTTATGGTGTCGAGCTTTTGGTACGTTTTATTCAAAGAGTCGTCAAACCATTTCTTTGTGATTTACAGCCTTTTAATTAGACAGCTCTGTCGGGATGGATAAACGCTTTCTCCAAGAAGATTAAAAAATTGGTATTGTGTGTATTGTTAAATGCGTAGTAATATATTTAAATAAAACTTCTCCATAAAAGTTAAGCGACTTCACAAATTCGGAGCTTGTGTCTTAACAAATTACGATTTTTGGTCACCAAGTATTTATACAGTGTGGAACAGCCAAATGGAATAAATTCGATAACGAATAAATGAGCGCGTTTTGGGAAAAATGCTTGGACACGTCGATTTGTATTTTTAGATGCGCATTTTTTTCAAAAAAAAATAATTATATAGGGTGTGTCATGTGACAGCGGCCGATACCAACTTTCTTATTTTAAATATAACCGCCTGTATATTATTTATTTTTTGGATTCTTCAGAAAATTCTAGACATAATTCATGTACAATGTCCCATACCTATCTTCAACTGTTTCGGAAATATTAAGTGTTTTCAGATATATTACAAAAATAAATATTAAAATAAGAAAATTATTTTGTTTTACGAATTCGCTACATTACACTCAATACATTGCCGCTATTGGTCTAATGAGAATCCTCACTGGATGAGAGAGGAACATACGCAATATCCTGAAAAAGTTAATGTTTGGGCAGAAATTGTTGGAAATCATATCGTAGGTCCCTTTTTCATTGATGGCAACTTGAATGGAGATAAATATTTAGAACTGCTCCAAAATAATGTCGTGCCAACTTTGACAATCTTATATCCTGGTCCAGCAAACCCTCAAGTTCCTGCCAATATACTATGGTTTCAGCAAGATGGAGCACCGCCCCATTACCAAATCAATGTCCGGCAGTACCTGAAACAAAATTTTCCAAATCGGTGGATAGGGAGGCTCGGATCGATAGAATGGCCAGCACGATCTTCTGATCTGACGCCATTAGACTTCTTTTTGTGGAGATAGGTCAAAAGTACTGTATACAAAACTAAACCACTCGACTTACATTGACTTAAAAAGACGAATCACGCTTGCGATTAGATCAGTCACGTCTGAGATGTTGAGTAACGTTAGAAAACATTTCTATACCAGATTAGCATGTTGCCAAGACGTTCGCGGCGAATATTTTGAACATCTCTTACATTGAAATTAATGTTTTTTTATTTTTTTTACATTATTTGTAAAATAAAATAATTCTATTTTTTTAATGTTAATTTTTGTAATACATCTGAAAAAACTTAATATTTCCGAAACAGTTGAAGATAGGTATGGGACAATGTACATGAATTATGTCTAGAATTTTCTGAAGAATCCAAAAAATAAATAACATACAGGGGGTTGTGTTTAAAATAAGAAAGTTGGTATTGGCCACTTTCACATGACACACCCTATATAATTATTTTTTTTTTGAAAAAAATGCGCATCTAAAAATACAAATCGACGTGTCCAAGCATTTTTCCCAAAACGCGCTCATTTATTCGTTATCGAATTTATTCCATTTGGCTGTTCCACACTGTATGTTATAAATTTAATGTTTTTTCTTTTATGTAAGCGTTTGTTTAAGTTATAACGAGTTTGGTTTCCTCTAACATCAATTACAGTCAAACAACGCATCTGCGTACTTTCAATAAGGTCGTTGAAAAAGCCTTGATCGATTCGTCTCCAAAGTTGGGGTAAAAGCTGTCCAAGTTTTTGGAGTGTCTGTGGGGGGGTAGTTAATGAAAATTTAAGGCTCTTTGTAGCTGGTTCCAAGTATGCTCGATGGAACACCATTTATTGGGCCAGAACCAATAATAGAGGACCCAAGGTCAACGTTAAAGCAGCGATCAATGGCTGGGTCCACTCTCAGCATCAGCTGAAGTGGGCACAACCAGAGGGAGATAGACACAGCAAGTTAATGCTGAAAGAACCCTCACCTAAGCAGGCAGAGAAACGGCTCTCGTTAAGTAAGGAAAAACTTAGAACTGTTGTAGGTCTTTGTACCGGACACTGGCTTTTGAGGAAACATCTGCACAATATAGGCGTGTTTGATACAGAACCTATATGCATATTATGTAATGAGGAGGAGGAAACAGCCACTCATATTATCTTCGAATGTGAAGCCATCGCCCAATGGAGGCGCTACCTCGGTTGTATACAAGACCAAGGGAGTGATCCACCTGAGGCAATAGCAGTACATGAGCTTCTACTCCTTAACACGAGAATTAAAGAAATGGGACTAAACTAAGGAGCTGAAAAGGTGCAAAAAGCAGACAATGCTGAAGGGCATAGGGAAAATTTAGACCTCTTCCACAAATCCTATTTACTCATTCATTCATTCATTCATGCTCGATGGGATTGAGGTCGGGTGATAGAGAGGGCAGTGCCAAATGCGGGATACCATGGGAGTCTTCGTGTTCAACTACTCTTTCACAAAAGGGGAAAGTTGGTCCAATGGCAGCATGAAACAAACGTATAACATTGTTAATAACTTGTAAATAAATCCCATCAAGCACTAACAATTATGTACGCCCATTAAAATAAATTTCTCCCCAAAGAGCAACTGTACCACCTCTGCACGGATGAACTTCCTGCACTGCTCTTCGATTTCTGGGCACTAGAGGAACAAACGAACATGCCGACTATCAGAAAACCGTCCATACCTCAACTCATCTGTGAACAATGCGGACCTCCATTCAGCATTCCAATTCACATGTTCATTAGCCCATGCCATAATTATTGATAAAAATGTATAAAACTGATTATAGGTATATGTGGGTCGATTATACATCAGAAAACAACTACACTCCTGGCTATGTGCCTACGACGAGCATTGAATTACATATAATAAATAATCATGCATAATCCCAAATGTTACAAGGGTCGTAATATACTATTGTAAATCTCAGGATTACAGTTATTGTTGACGTTGTAAAATGCAAAATATTGTGCTAGTTCCGAACTAGCGAGGGATATTTTTAATCTAAAATTTTCTGAAACGCACCATTTACCCACTTCCACGTCCTGGAAATGACGCTGGGTTCCTTCTGAGCTCCTACCCAAACGAACTGCGTTTTCAACTTGGATTTTCTTCTGTCCAATTCGGCGTGTAGGAAGGACGTTTGTATCGGTGACATCGAATGAATTAAGTCGCCGTAATGTTTTCGACAAGACGACTTCGCGTCGGCGAACGAGCCTCCTTTGGTGATTTCGAATTTGTAACAGGTTTGCGAAAACGTTGCCAGTTCCGTTTCGTCCGGCGAGTTTTTGGGCACACATTTGTCGATGGAAAATTCTGGAAAATAGCAGGGGGGTATTCCAATTAATTAAACTAGATTTTAAACGATAAAAGTATAATTTTTATGGATAATAAAAGAACGATTCCGATAATAAAACGAAAGATTTTAATGATAAAACAAAGAATATGTTATCGCGTGTCAGAAAAGGTATAATTAAAAGAAGAAATATATGCATTGAGCAAGAAGGGCATTTATTCGAACATTTGCTAAGAAAACTTTTAAATAAATTTGTTATAAGTTATTAAAATCTATGTTTAATCACTACACGCTGCATACTTTTATTTTTTTTAGCGAATCAAGAAATTTCTAAAAATTTTACCCTTATGGTACCATATCGTCACTCACAGTATACTTACGATCTAAAAGGTTTCTGTAGGCTAAATTTCCTTTGCAATATGCTTACCGTTCGATGTGAAAATTTCAACTTCGCAGAGCGATAATGATCTTTCGACGCCCACAAGCTGAAGAAAAACGTGCTGACCAACCAATACTCGCGCGCACGTAAAAGTTTTCGATACTCCCTCATCTGCAAAACAAAACATTTTTAATCGTCTTTAAGGTTTCCAAAGACAAAAAGATTCCCAAACGTCTGGATAGGTATACTTTATACGAACTCAGTTGGACAACGCAAAAATCGGGGTACGGTCTCAATAATGCCCCGTCGAGCATTAAGCTAAACTGAACAGTTTGTAATTGATTACTCCCGGTATTGTCCACATGGACTTTCGGCGAACCTTTTGTGATTCTATGCATCTTATTGGAGAGTACTTAACCCTAAATATCACCGGTTTCCTCTGACAGCGCTTCTTCAAAGATGCCTTCACTATATACATTGAACAAGAGAGGCGACAATACACATCCTTGTCTAACACCTCGACTTATCTTAATCTTCTCACTCAGATCTTCTCCGACTTTGACTCGTGCTGTTTGCTGCCAATTAAAATTGTTGAAATCTTGCAATTTGTTAAATATAATTCATAATGTTGGGACTTAATTTTCTTTGTACGTATTGTAAACTGTTTGTCGAATCACATGTTTAGATGCATCCTCTATCCGACGGCTGACGATAAGTTTTCGTTTCTATCTTGTTCAATCACAACGCCTCGTTTAATTACTAAATAAATTGTGGAATAAGTAATTTTCGTTAGGTTGCATATTAATTTAATTATTTCATCTTGAGTTGAATTGACATTTTTAGCTTTTAAGCATGAATATATACGACACGGTCTCTGTAAACCAAACCATACATTTTTTCGGAAATTTCTTCATTTCATTAGATGTATATTGATTAAGTCTTCAAAGGGAAATTATTTTGGAGTCTACAGGGTGGCTCAAAAAAGTGTGACATATTCGAATTCTGACCAAGCATAAAAGAGGTTTTGGGCTATTGATTTCGATAAAACATGTTTCTCAATATTATACAGAATGTTCAAATGGTACATACATGCTTTTGAAAGGTGGCAAAAATATTCAGAACCACCAATACTCAAAATACACTCGAAATAGAATTTAAGTGCCCGGTCACTATACTTAATTATTTTCATGGGAAGAAAGAGAGATACAGCAGTAGGAAGACGTCTGTTAATTTAGTTCTAACCTTTTGAATTGGACATTCTAGTGATAACTAGCTAGTATATACAGCAAATTTGTTAAAGTAAATACCAAATTATCGTACGTGATTATAATAAACAATCTTCAGATCTTCAGATTTTTTCTTTGTTTGCTTTGTGCTGAAAAATTCAGGAAAGTTTACAAAAGTACCAAGGACATTCAAATAGATGTGAGTATTACTTTGTAATACGTGTCTTAAGAAACATCACACGGAAGTGAACTCCCTGCTAGCAGAAATTTTGAAATATCTTAATCTTAAATCTAGCTGTTAACTTTGATACTCTAGTTACCTATGGTTCCGGGGAACCACGCACACAGGGGATTTTTCTGCAAATCGCTGCTGCTGTTCCCCACTCTGATCTCCAGATCTTGCAGAGGTTGGTGACCGCAACACCCCCTGGTCGTGATCCGGATAACTTTCACGGGATAAGGTTTGATCAGATCGACTTGCCACCAAGGGCTAGTTTCTTTTTGGGTTTCCGAACATCTCCTGCCATCGTGTTCGGTGCTCTTGTCACCGTCGTTGGCGTTTATTGCTGAACCTCCTTTCACTGTAGTCGATTGATTGGAAGGACGTCTGTATGCCACGTTGATACCTTAAACAAATTAAAATTTAAATTAAAAGGTAAATTGGATTTGGATCGGTGTGGATCAAAGAAAAGATTAGTTTATACTTGCCACGATGTACAGAATGGGCCATAAGTCAGTTTTCACTAGATTAAAGCCATTTTTGCGAAGAGGTGTATTATATATTTTTTATTAATATTGAAGATCAAAGGTGTCGGAGTATTTTTTACAAAAAGAACCAGTAAAATATTATTGCTTTGTACCATTTATAAAAAATGCATTATATTCTACAGGACGTTTTTAAAACAAGTTATCACAATAAATGTCTTGTATTTTATATAAGAATGCAAATAAACACAATGGAAAGACTTTGCAGGGTGATAAATTTTCTTAAATTTTTAAAAACGCAAATTCTGCTTAAAAACGTGGGGACTTTATAACTTTGTATTTATACAGGGTTGGCCATAAGTCATTTGTCACTAGAAATACACGTTCTTTTAGTGTTCAGATTGTTTTGTGAGACTATAAACTTCTGACTCTTGATTTACGTTTTGTGTTATTATGACTAAATGTGTTTTAGCAATTTTTAAAAGTTTCAACAAGAAAAGAACTGGGTACTTTTTATTGAGTACCTTTAAAACATTTTTTCTCACTTATGATAATATATCGTGGTAAGTATTTGTATTCTGTAAGATATATTTTGATCCACCCTGTATGCAAGGAGAGCTTTTTGGGTACACGAGCACATCGCGAGATCAGGTATCTAAAGAAAAGGACGGGATACAGCGGCTGGCGGCAGTCTTCATGAAGGAACGACAGTAATTAGACGCATTTTTGTAATGGATTGATAGTTTGAATACGCTTTACGATAAATATAGTTTTTGAGTAGAATAAGATATTATTTCTTACAATTTTTATAAGAAAATTCATTGTTAAAGAAAAAATTTAATAAAATTTAAATTTCAATTTTTTGTTTAATCCATACCTATATTATTTCGTTTATTAATTTTTTGAAACTTACCACAAAACGGCGGTTCTCCGGTCCATCTACCGGATGTCGAACAGGTGGTCTTTGTATCGCCAAAGCTCTCGTATCCTTCGTCGCATTGATACGTCGCTACGGTACCTGGTCCCAATTGCGAAGAACTTAAAGCCACCCTCGAATTTAAAGGAACTGGAGGGTGACCACATTTTATATCTGAAAACAAAAACAAAATTTATAAAATTTATACAGGTACAAACCTTTAAATATACCGGATGTTCCGTTATTTTACTAAATTTGACAGCGTGTTGCATTATCATTTGCCAAAAGTACTGGTCAACCACCTTCGTTGATAAGTGAACTTAGCGGATTTTTAAAAACTGAATTTTACTTTGGTACATTACTATATACCTTTTTCGTGCAGATATCTTGGCATTTCGTTTTTAAATAATTTCTTTTGACCGCACCTGCTAAGCTTGTAATACAATTAAATATAAGTTTGTCCAATTTGCCTCTGTGAACCACATTAACTTTGCCTAGGAAATTTAGAAAGTACTGCAAAGAATATTTGGCAACATTAATGATGATAGAATAATTAAGATTACATACATACATATAGTCTCGCCTTTTTCCCGTAGGAGTAGACAGAGACCACTTCCGCTACGGTTCTTACACACATCTTTTGCTTCTTCTACTTAATCAGTGCTTTTATACATGCTCGTCGGTTATTGGTACTCTTAACCTGGCCTTTCTTCAAAACAATGTTGATCTGATCGAGATATGTTCGCCGAGGTCGACCTCTACCGACTTCCGTCCATTCACACTCATCTTATAAATTTGTTTCGTCAATCTTCCTTCATCTGTCCTTTCTACGTGTCCAAACTATCTAAGTATTCCTTTATTTATTTTTGTAACTACATCTTCTTTTACACCACAGCGTTCCCTTATATCACTATTCTTCACTTTATCCAACCGAGTCACTCCGGCTATACTTCTCAGACTACTCATCTCAGATTAATGTCAGGTAATCACAGTTAAGTTCCAAAATCCCCAAAAAAAGTATAAAATATGAAGGAAGCCTCATGCAGATTCGTCAATTAACCATTTGGCACTGTTTATAATGGTGAAAGATGGTAAACAAGGTATAACTATGCTGCAAGAGCTCCAATATTCTAGATAATCACAATTACTTTCCAAAACCCCAAAGGATGTCTAAAATATAAAGGAAGCTTCAAGCAAACAAATAAAGAATATTAGAACTTCCCAAATAAGACATTGGATAAGACATCAGTCAAGAAATTCAAAGTAGGAGAAGAGCTAGCTTTCAACAGACTCAAAACTATTCTCACTGACCATGCTATCAACATTTTCACTTGAGCTGAACTCTTTAACACTCATATCCTCCCAGCTATGAAATTGGATGCGAGACGTGAAACACCACTCAAAAGAAAAAACATGAACTGAGAACAACACCAAGAGCAAGGAAATAAGTATTAGAAGAAGATTACATTAGAAGTGAAATTACTAAAGAAAAAAGTGGAATCAAAGATGTCATCGAAACACTTTATGAAAGCAAAAAAAGGTGGGCAGGACACATAGTCAGATTCAAAGATTCACCAATGACCCGATCGTAAAAGTAGCTGGAAAAATCTGGAAAAGAGACGTTCAAGACCGAGCAATGTGGACATATTACAACCTTCATCAGTAGAGACAGTCCTCCGTTCCCTCTGATGAGATCACGGGTTCATCATGGTGATGATAGTTAGAAGATAGCGATCAAGATACAACCATTCTGCACGAACATTTAGGTTCCAAAATCCCCAAGGGAAGTCTAAAATAGATAAATAGATAAACGTTGAAAGTTAAAAAAGTTTACTATTTATGCTAGTTGGAAGATGGCGATCAAGATAGAGTGCTAGTACTCTATATTGAGGTATGCCAATCACATCAAAGGACCGTGCCACAGAAGAACGGCAGACCTGTTAGAGATGAACAGGAACCAGCTAAGAATCACTACGGGGCTCCTGACCGGTCACGCACCGGTGAAGAAGCACCAGCAGACCTTAAGCTTTCAGGCTCGTAATCTCTTCATTAAATATTTTCTTCACCACGGAAAAAAATTTCAGACAGACGAGTTCTAAAATCTTCAAAAAGTGTAAATCCTAGAGGATACAGAAAGCTAGAAATTCAAAAAATGGCTAATTGTAATGAATAAGAACGTTTATACGCAAGATATATTTATCATTTTATTAAACTCGGTGTGTATTTGTCCATATCTTGATCTTACCTCATCTGTGTATTCGTTAATATGATTAATAACTTTTTCTTATTTCTACTAAGTTCGCATTGATCCATTAATATTTGATTCTCTGTTCTTCTGCCATTTTATCTTTAAGGAAAGTCTATCGCAACAAGAAAATAACAATAAATGCTGCAATCTAGAAAGCCTTTCGATGCAACTACTTATTATACGTATTAATGGATAACAAGTACAATAGCGTACAACATTTATTGACGTATAGTTTTATTTTTCCTCGTCAGTACATTAAACTTCCTGCTACATCAACATTCAATTAGCAGCTCGTGTCTAAACAAGCAGAGCGATTGCATCTTGACACTCTTACTTTTTTCTAATTACCGAACTCTCTCAATGAAATTTCTCCAGCTATTATTATGGTAACTATTTAATAATTCGTTCCCAAGTAACTCATTAGTAGTTTCAAGAGGCAAAGAACTCTTTTAAATGCCATTCTGCAATGAAGCCGTTATAGCTTTGTTTTTTTTTATTGAACTAGGACAACTGTGTGCGACATTAATAATATAGAAAGTGGATATATTGATGAATGCAAGAGCGTAATTATAAAAAGTATTGATCTTTAATAGATCGCATTATTCAAATGTAAAATGAGTTGTCTGACTTACTTATTAGTATTGTTTTTTACTGTAATTAGAATGGCGATTAAACAAAATACGATAATAACATTTTCATTATACCTACCTGAAAACACTATATTTACATGCCTATTTAGCGCACCGAAAATGGGCTTTTTCCGTGCGCCCGCACACAAAATTTTACGGTGTTAAAATAAAATAATATATTTTTTTTTTAATGAAACTGAAAAACTGATTTTAGAAGCTTGTTCCATTCCGTAGAAGCCCTGTAAAAGAAGAATTCTTGATGGTGATTGGTCCTTGTAGTGTCAATCTTGAGAGTAAATGGGTGAGACTGATCAGCGTGCCGAGTTCTTCGGCCGAATGTGGCCAATGGTGGTACAAGAGCCACAGAAACACGAGCAGAAACAGCCGCTACTAAACAACTGCTAAGAAAAACCGAAATAAAAACGCTAAGATCAATTACGGGCAAAACGCTTATGGACAGAGTGAGAAGCAGCGATATCAAAGGCCAATGTGACATTCCAGACATTGTAAGATGGTCCAGAATAAGAAAGAATAAGAAGACGAGCATTGAGAGACCACATCGACAAAATGGCTGATAATCGACTATGCAAAATTGCAAAAGAGGAGAAACCAACCAACCGTAGACCTCCAGGAAGACCCCCCAAACGTTGGTTCGAAAGCTGGACATCGGAGTCACAACTTGAGCTACACCTTTGAAAAAACAAGACATTGTCTTAAAATTAAGAAGAAGAAGAAGAAGAAGAGACTTTAATGGGAGAGGATTTTGATAGCATGGTTTATCATGAGAACTAGAGCCAATTCAATCAAAATAATTATGTGCCGAGCTCTTCATAATCATGCTGTATCTGAATCTACTCCACAAACTATGAAATTTTTTTTATTTTTGTTGCACAACTGACTGACTGTAAAGATGCTGGCGTTAAGATTCCAAATAAAAATGGAAACCTACTTTAGTAGTCGTGTAATTAAATCAGCTTTCTATAGTATTAAATACCTCATTATTCTTTTAGATTATTTTCATTAGCATTTCATATTAATTACTGTTCGTGTGTTCTATAAACTTTGTTTTATGATATTTATTTTATTTGTAGTCTTCGTAAACCAGTTTGCTAAACTGGAATATTCTCGTGTAGAAATGATGAGTAAACAAAACGAGCCTACTGATTTAACAAAGGACAGAAAACGGTAAACCACAAGGCGTACTGTGATTATTCAACTACTTTAAGAAAGACCTTAAAATTGTATCCCATATCCATATGTCACATATCCAATTTTTAAAAAATTCGTGCCAAGGAGAAAAAGGAAAAAGATGAAGTAATTGTCGAATGCGAGTTCTGAGACAAACTGACAATTAAACTACCACTTCAGGGTTGCGATATGGGTGGATTTCCCCCCAATGTGGGGGGTTTTGAGCAGTTAGGGGATTTTTTTGTGGGAACTTTTTTTTTTTTTTTTTATGTTTTTGTTCCCACGAAAAGGGATATTCTGTAATGTTCAGAGAACATCGTGGGAACCAAGGGAAAGAAGGTAGGAGTTGGTGTTCTTCTTAAATTTCTGGAGGTTGTATGGCTCGGGGAACACCTCCCTAGGCAATGAGTTCCAAAGCCTCGCAATTCGTTGGATGAATGAGTCTTTGGAAAGTGATGTTCTGCAGGTCTCCAAAGTTACCACGAAGGGGTGTGAAGACTGAACTTGACGGGTTAATCTCGAAGAGACTGCCAAAGGAGGAACGATTGTTGATATTTCAGAAGAGCATCGCCCATGAAAATATCTATAAAATAGAGACAAATCGCCAACTTTTCTACGGTGTTCCAGACAAGTGAGCAAATTTGTAAGCGAGGCATCACCGACGAGACGAATTGCCCTTTTTTGGACAGAATCCAGTAGCTTCAGGATATGTTTAGGTGCTGCACTCCAAATATGGGAACAGTACTCCAGTACAGGTCGGATCTGTGCCTTATAGATCATAAGCAGCTGACTGGAGGTGAAATAGCTCTTGGCACGAAACAAAAAACCAAGTTTTTGGGATGCACTTTTGGCAATGGCAACTATTTAACGTTGATACATTTTAAAATTGTAACTGAAATATTCTTTCGCCGATCAATTGGTTTTGCTAGAAAAAATAGCCTGCACTGTAATAGCGAACGTGTGTTAACATTGTTTCTTAATATTTAACACATGTTAGCGTTAAATTTTGCTGCATCACACTTTTGGGTAACAAGATAATCTACATGAGACGCCATATCACCATATCGACTTTGTGTGCTGTGAAATGGATCATTCCATGTTTCAGTGTTCGGTCGATACTTTCCGGTCTCCCTCTTTCCTTTTCCCCAATTCTTCCTTTATTTTCAGGTGCATCCTAATAATGTAATAATGATGAAGTCTCCTAGAGTAAAACACTCCGGAAGCAAAATACCTCTCCATTCGGATTTCCGGGCGAGAGGTACTCGAGGGGACTCAACATTAAAGATTAATTTTTGCAACATCCGTGGACTCAACAAGAACATCAATGACGTCCACCATCACCTACAGACGAAAAAACCGGATATTCTGGCTCTAATAGAAACACAAGTAAACTCGTCCACCAACAAGGTCCATATGCTTTGTCCTGGTTACGAACTCCATTCTCGACTCAGGTTCAAAGGTGGAGTCTGCCTTTACGCTAAGGCTAACCTTTCATGCCAGCGTGAAGAGAGTTTGGAACCGAAAGACTTTGATGTGATGTGGTTTAAGCTATCTGATACCAAAGTGACTAAGTTCCTCTGCTGCCTTTACCTATCACCTAACGAACCTTCATATAACAACCTCTTTGAGTTTTTATCACTCAATTTGGACTACATTCAGGAGAACCATCCAACAGCTGAAACCATAATCATGGGGGACTTTAATGTACATAACGCTGCCTGGCTCAAATTCTCTAACAAAACTGATGATGCAGGTCGTCAAGCTGAGGCCTTCGCCATCACTCATGGTCTAGAACAACTGGTCGAGCTACCAACCCGCATCCCTGATGTCAACAACCAGGCTGCCAATACACTAGATCTTTTCCTCACCACCAATCCTGACCCGTATAGAATAGAAGTTTGTGCCCCACTTGGAAACTCTGATCACACCCTTATCTCCACAACATGCTCTTTCCATTTACCATCGAGCAGCACAATACCACCCCGTCTCATGTGGCATTACAATTCGGCCGACTGGGAGGGTCTTCGTATGTTTTTCTCAGCGTTTCCATGGAAGAGAGTTTGTTTCTTCTCAGTAGATCCAACACGATGTGCTGAGACAATTTCTGAAATCATCATGTTGGGGATGCAAACTTACATACCGAATACCGAAAGAAGAACATCATCCGATAAGACCTGGTTTAACAGAAACTGCTCTAGAGCTGTGGCTTCCAAACAGGCAGCATACCATCGATGGCAAAAAAATCCGGGACCTGAGACCAGAGCAGCATATGTTGAGGCTAGAAGCATATGCAAAGAGACAATAGAATGTTCAAAAGATGCTCATAATGCCAAAATAAGATCAAAACTTGTTGAATGTCCTAACGGATCCCGTTCATTTTGGTCTTTCGCCAAAGCTGTGGGAAGAAACTTCACTTCCAGCTCTTTTCCTCCCCTAACCAATGAAGATGGAACACTAGCAACGACTGCCCAGGAAAAAGCCAATATCTTTGCGCACCTATTTGCTGGAAATTCCACTCTGGGTTCTTCGGGAAAACAACCCTCGAACATTACACCTATTGACAGTCACATGCCCGAGATCACCTTTCGCCAACGTACTATCAGAAAGATTTTGCTGGGTCTCAACACCAACAAAGCCTGTGGATCTGACGGAATCCCGCCGATTGTTCTCAAGAAATGTGCCCCTGAACTAACACCTGTTCTTTGCAAGTTGTTCAACCACTCTTACAATTTGGGAGTATTTCCGTCCAATTGGAAAATTGCAAGAGTACAGCCAGTCCCTAAAAAAGGCAAAAAGACCCTACCTAGCAACTACAGACCTATCGCACTGCTATCTATTATTTCAAAGGTCATGGAAAAAGCCATCAACATCGAGCTCATGAAATATCTGGAAGACTCAGGAATTATCAATGATAGGCAATATGGCTTCCGCCATCAGAGATCAACTGGTGACCTGCTCGCATACGTCTCACATATATGGCAGCTATCTATTGAAAAGTATGGAGAAACTTTAGCTGTGGCATTAGATATCTCCAAGGCGTTCGATCGAGTTTGGCACCAGGGACTCCTCGCCAAGCTTCCATCTTATGGTTTGCCCCCTCAGCTGTGTTCTCTGCTTGCTAGTTTTCTCTCAAACAGGTCTCTCCATGTAGGGGTCGATGGAGTTTCATCTGACACTCTACTCATAAATGCTGGTGTTCCGCAAGGATCCATTCTAGCACCAACACTATTTTTACTTCACATCAACGACCTGTTGAAAGCAACTTCATGTCCCGTACACAGCTTTGCCGATGATAGTACCCTCCATACCGCATTCTCTTCCAGGGCCCCTATATCAGCCCGTGAAACCAGAAATGAACGAGGAAGAAATGTTAACAATATAAATATGGACTTAGCAACAATTCTCGAATGGGGATCCAATAACTTGGTAGAATTCAATGCAAACAAAACACAAGCATGTCTTTTCTCTAGAAAAGCCGATCTCACTGTGCCTAACATAACTTTGTCAGGAGTAACCATACCACTGAAGTCATCCATATCGATGCTTGGTATTACTATCAGCAATAACCTTTCCTGGGAAAATCACGTGAGGTCCATTGCCAAAAGTGCATCCCAAAAACTTGGTTTTTTGTTTCGTGCCAAGAGCTATTTCACCTCCAGTCAGCTGCTTATGATCTATAAGGCACAGATCCGACCTGTACTGGAGTACTGTTCCCATATTTGGAGTGCAGCACCTAAACATATCCTGAAGCTACTGGATTCTGTCCAAAAAAGGGCAATTCGTCTCGTCGGTGATGCCTCGCTTACAAATTTGCTCACTTGTCTGGAACACCGTAGAAAAGTTGGCGATTTGTCTCTATTTTATAGATATTTTCATGGGCGATGCTCTTCTGAAATATCAACAATCGTTCCTCCATTGGCAGTATCTTCGAGATTAACCCGTCAAGTTCAGTCTTCACACCCGTTCGTGGTCACTTTGGAGACCTGCAGAACATCACTTTCCAAAGACTCATTCATCCAACGAATTGCGAGGCTTTGGAACTCATTGCCTAGGGAGGTGTTCCCCGAGGCATACAACCTCCAGAAATTTAAGAAGAACACCAACTCCTACCTTCTTTCCCTTGGTTCCCACGATGTTCTCTGAACATTACAGGATATCCCTTTTCGTATGAACCAGAACATAAAAAAAAAAAAAAAAAAAAAAAACTAAGAATTTCGATTCCTCTTAAAATAGATTGCAGACGAGTTGAACAACAGGAGGTTTTCCATGTCAATTGGGGGATTTTTGGTTAGCCTGCCTGAAACCCTACGTATGATGTTATATTATTCTTTAAAAAGTCAGCTTTCGAAAAAGAATCATCTCGTTTTAACGTTTAGGTGTAGTTATTGTAATGAACATGGAAAAAACGTCGTCAAAAATAGCTACATATCTACAATTAAAAATCTAGAGCAGTAAACAGGACATAGTTTTCGTCGTTCCTCGGCTATCATGTTGGCCGATTCTGGAGCAGGAATTGCTTATGTCAAGCTACTCGAAGGCTGGAAATCGACGAATGTTGCAGAAATTAATGATTCGAAAAATCAAAAAAAGGATATGTAGAATAAAATATTGGCAATAAACAATTGCCCTATTGCATCAAGTCAACCTTCAACAAGCCATGTTAACAACTACTGCCTTTCTGCGTTGAATCAATCTTCATTAAGCCACAAAAACAACTGAGTTATCAACCTTCATCAAGCCCTTTAAATGAACTGACGGGATCTGCAATCAATTTGCATGATCTTAATAATTGTTCTTTCTTTTTTAATATTATGAACAAATAATTTCATATTCTATTATTATTTTTTATGTGCAACATCTTTGCTCTCGCTTTCTTGCGTGTGTAGCATCTTTCCTCTCGCTTACTCGCAATTTGTGGAAGTGATTTCGTAAAAAGCATGCGCTATTTGATTTGACGAATGAGCGCGCGGTTAGAGTTGGCCGTCAGATAGACGTCAACCAATTTTCCGAGAGTTGATTTAACGAATGAGCGCGCGGTTAGAGTTGGCCGTAAGATAGACGCCAACCAATTTTCCAAGAGTGTTGTGTATAAAGGTTACTGTTATATGCGTAAACTATATGAATAAATATATACTGTTAATAATAAGTCTCAATAAACTGCAGATCTTTGATAAAAAATTCAAGTAAGTAATCATAAATAATTATTCGAATAAAATATTTCAGTATTAAGCTTTTTTAAATTTTGAGGTTGATTTCTGTCGCTGTCAGTGTCAATTAAATAAAATACAATTTTTGTTCTTCTTCTTCTTCTTACGTTAGGACTACGTCCTGTGTTTGCCTCAAAGGTTGCCCAAAAACAATTGGGACGATGAAGACCAGCTATCATACCATCTTTTTGGTGGGCGTCCAGTTGGGCGTGGTGTGTTGGGCCGCTTCTCTCTCACAATTTTTGCCAGTCGGTCGTTTGGCATTCTGCTAACATGGTCTCTCCATTCTCTTCTTCGGTTTCTTGCCCATCTTACTATGTCTTGGACTTCACATATTTCCCTTATCTCTTCGCTTCTTTTATGGTCAAGTAAGGTATAGCCAGTTATCGATCTAAGAATTCGCATTTCCGTTGATCTAAGAAGTCGCTATGTAGTCGTGTTCTCCGCTCTGGTCTCTATCGCGTATGTCATAATCGGTCTTACACATGTCTTATATATTCTGACCTTACTTCTGATACTCATGTGTTTATTTCTCCAGATTATGTCTCTCAAGAATCCTGAGATTAGAGATGCCTTTGTTGTTTGAGCTTTTACTTCCTCCTTAATATTTCTAGTGCTAGTTATATTAGCTCCTAAATATTTAAAGGACATCACTTGTTCTACACTCTGCTCATAGATTGCGAGTTTACATCTTCTCGGTTCTTTGGATATTGTTAGCGATTTGGTTTTCTTGACGGATATTTGCATATTGAATTCTTCAGCTGTTTTTTGGAACTTGTGTAAGAGTCTCTGTAGGTTGTCCTCGTCTTCCGATACGATTACAGCATCATCAGCGTAGCATATGATTTTTATTTCTTTATCTTCCATTCGATATCCTCTCCCAGTTACTTTGACTTCATTTATAATTTCATCCATGATGATATTAAATAGGATTGGGCTTAGGCTATCTCCTTGCCTGATTCCGGTTGTCATAGGTATTTTATTGCTTAGCTTATTTGCAGTTCTTACATATGTGTAGTTGATCTTGTTCAATTCTTCGATGGTCTTTATTACATCCGGATGAATTCTTCTCTTTTGTAGTAGGGCCAAGACGTCTGTTAACCGTACCCTATCGAATGCCTGGGTTAGGTCAATGAAAATCGTGAAGGCTACTTTATTGAACTCAATGGCTTTCTCAGTAATTTGACGTATTATAAATATAGCATCTATAGTAGACCTGTTCTGTCTGAACCCTTGCTGTTCTTCACATATTCCGGTTAGAGATATTTCTTCTGCTAGAATTTTTGTAAACAGTTTTAGTACAGCACTCAATAAGCTAATACCTCGATAGTTTTTAGGGTCTGCTTTCTCTCCTTTTTTAAAAACTGGTATCAGTATGCTCTCTTTCCATTCGGATGGAACAACCTTGACAGTAAGTATTTTATTGAAGAAAATCTGTAATTCGGCCAATAAGCTTTCACCTACAATTTTTAATAAAAAGAATTATTGTTTGTTTAGAAAAATCATTTCAAATAGAATACCGGACCCATTTTTTTCAAAATATAATTTTAAAATTGCTTATTACTAAGGTGAGATGTCAAATGTTACACATCATATGCGACTATTGTAAGGCTCGTTTTTTTTATTTTTGTTCTTATCTGATGTGAAGCTCGTACGAAAATATGTTCCTAACATGTGCGAAAGGTGCCTTTTCCGCACGCAAAAACCCATCCGAACTTGTTAGGAAAATAACCATTAAATGGATAAAAATAAAACTGGTTACTTTTTGGTAGGCGTAATTAATTATATCAAGTGCTTCGAAATAGGATATATCTGTATCAGTATTTTTATAAAATTATCAACCTTGAGACTGCCTTCTTTGTTATAACCTTCCTCAGAATTAACGGGTGTGGTTAAATTATCTTTTATAATCTATTAATGGGCGAACTGACCATGTTGGGGTTACATAATAAATATTTTTAAAGATTATACCGAAAACGTCCATATTTGATTGTGGTTATGTTAATTCGTCTTTATTATTTTTCCGATTAAACTGTTCAGTGATCAGCAACAGATGTAGCTTTGTATGTTTTAATGTCAACAGCAATATTTTTCATTTCATTTTTTCCTATTTTGCTGACGAATCCGCCGGCAAAAACTAGTAGATAATAAAAGGAAATTTAAATTGATAAATCGTTTCAATCTGTTGAAGTAAATAATATAGATACTTAAGTATAATTTTTCTATCTTTTGCAAACACCTACGTGAGAACTGATTGACGTTGCAGCTTTAAGAAAATTCTTTGTTTTGTACTCGAGAATAATAATTATTATTCGAGAAAATGGTTTTTAAATGTAGGAATCCTATATTTTACACTCATTTCAATATTGTATGCAATATATACCGCAGTTAGAAACTTGTATATTTTTGTGTGAGAATGTTATCACAAAGCAACTTTTGGGTTACAGACAGAGACGGTTTAGCAAACTACTACTACTACTCCCAAAAGGACGGCAGAACTGTTACCGATGAACAGGAATCAGCTAAAACTGTATAAAGGAGGCCCGGCCTGCGGGTTGTGCGGCGACGATCCGGGTGAAGTGGAGCGCTTGCTGTGCTGCTGCGGGGCGCTGGGGGGAATGGGCGGTTCTTGGGCGACTACATTGTTCCCACCCAGTACAGAACTTGTACAAGGTACGAAGGTACTAGATTGGGTGCAGCGTGGTTCTAAGTCCCGGGAATTGCCTGTCTTTCTCGGACCAGTGCCTCGCGGTGGCGCAGTGTGTGTTTTGCTGTTTTCGGGTCCTTGCCAGGCGGTCTGCGGGTCGGGTCTCCATTGTACAATGATACAAAAACACATAGGAAAGATACAATGGGCCAACAGGCCCAAGTGTCACCGGAGGCAATAGCCAGACGGACCTAAATAGGGGTGGAATTTTTAGTGAGTAGTCCTGACACAGTCAGTGGAGTCTCACAGTAAACCTTGAAATTTCAGACTCATAACCTCTTCATAAAAGATTTTCCCCACCTCTGCAACAAAAAAAAACTCCCAGCGGTATTTGAAGCTTAGTAGACTTTTTGCCTCGTGGATTTTTTGACTCTAAAGTGTCCTGTCCGTTGCCTGTTGTCCAGTGATGTTGATTTGATTTATATCGTTTCTAATCTGATCGACCTATTCTTCGCGTTCCTGCGATTTTTGCTTCCCAGATACTCTTGATAAACGTATACAGTCTGCGATCGCGACATACAAATGTCATAGACTGTCAGCGTTAAAAAGCAGACAATTATATATCCAGAAGATGCCATTCACTGGAGATGGCGAAACGTCGAGTAGAAACTCAGACCTACGACGGTAAATAAACCCGAAAAACCATTCACTACCATGAAATAACTTGTGTTTTCTTGGCAAAGAAGTGGGGTCTTTAATAGAAGCAATATTCATTTCTTTTTATTATAACAACACGTTTTGCCACCAGACGGCGTGACGGCCCATGTGACAAATCCCAGTGATTCGGTAGGTATTTATTATTTTTTTTATTAATGCGGGCATTTGCGTTTTCTAAAAACCGGTCCTGACTACAGCATGTATGGACGAAAAAATGTTAATAGGAGATTATTTATTATACTTCACAGCAATTGTTTTACCATGGGAAATATTTAGATGATATTCGTATTATAATTACAATTGACGTCCTATTAAGCTGATAGGTTTAACCTTTTTTTCATTGTTAAAAAAAAATTTATGGCAAATTTTGTCGGTAAGTACCAATTAAATGTTTTCACACCAAAGCGTTTATAAAAATAAAAACGAGCAAAAAAATATTATCTTCAGGAAAAATGATCAACACATTTCTTAAATCCAATGAATTAAAGTTGTACTAAAAGTGAAAGTACGTTGTATAAATTGTTGTAGGCATTATAATTATTTATTTAATGACAAATATAAAACTGCGCGGTTTACAGAGTATCGCATGATAAATTTAAAAACCAACCAGCCACAGTATTCCCATTTATATACGAGGAATGATAATAAAGTATTAAGACCGGTACGAGTAAGGAATTAAGCTGAACAAGAGCTCGGGAGGTCCGACGGCACGACAGCCGTATCTTCCACAGAAAAAGCGGATCTGCTGGCCGAAATGTTCAGCTCTAACTCAACCCTCGATACCAATGGAAAACAAACCCCAACGATACCTACAATAAACGCATTAATGCCTGAGGTCACTATCCGCCATCGCACTATCAGGAAAATCCTACGAAATCTTGACTCTAATAAGGCAGTAGGACCAGATGGAATTCCGACAATTGTCCTGAAGACCTGTGCTCAAGAGCTCACCCCAGTTCTCTGTAGACTCTTCAAGTTATCATACAGTAAAGGAGTATTTCCGTCCATGTGGAAAAACGCTAAAGTCCAACCAATTCCGAAAAAAGGAAAGAAGACTATTCCTGCAAATTATCGCCCTATTGCATTGCTCTCAGTCATATCCAAAGTTATGGAAAAAGCGATTAACACAGAACTTATCAAATATCTGGAGAAATTTGAGATAATCCATGACAGACAATATGGATTTCGACAACTTCGGTCTACTGGAGATTTGCTGGCTTATGTCATCAGCTCTGGACAAACACTATTGAAAAGTTTGGTGAATCTCGTGCAATTGCCTTGGATATATCTAAAGCCTTTGACCGCGTTTGGCACCAGGCATTGTTAAGCAAATTATCTGCCTACGGTTTCCCAACCAAACTGCGCCAATAGCTCATGAGCTTCATGCAAGATCGCTCCTTACATGTGGCAGTTGACGGTATTTCTTCTGATGCGTTAAAAACCAATGCCGGGGTCCCCCAGGGTTCCATCCTGTCCCCCACCTTATTTCTTTTACACATCAACGACCTCTTGAAAACCACCACGAACCCCATTTACAGTTTCGCAGCCGATAGCACACTTGTCTCAACTTTCACATCCTATCGATCACTTTCGGTGAATGATACAAATAGACTCAGGCAGGAACAGGTTGATTCCATCAATAGAGATCTTAAAGCAATCGTCGAGTGGGGAACCAACAATCTTGTTCAGTTCAACGCCCAAAAAACACAAAGTGCCACGTTTTCCAAGAAAGTGAATTCCTCAAATCATCCCATCACAATGTCCGGAAATACCCTTGAACCAAGTCCCTCCATTTCGATTTTGGGAGTCACTGTGTCCCATAATATGACTTGGCATGACCATGTTGCTAACATCGCAAAGTCGGCAAGCCAGAGGCTAGGTTTTCTGTGAAAAGTCAGAAAGTTTTTTACTCCTGATCAACTGTTGATGACGTACAAGGCTCAAATCCGACCTCTACTGGAGTAGTGCTCGCACATTTGGGGTTCAGCACCAAGGCATTCTCTTCGTCTTCTAGATTCCATTCAGAAAAGAGCCATTCGCTTGATAAACAGCTCAACTCTCACAGATACCCTTCATCCTCTAGAACATAGAAGAAGAGTTGCAGACCAGTCATTGCTCTACAGATATTTCCATGGCAGATGCTCCAGAGAAATAAAAACTCTTGTACCACCATTGGCCACATTCGGCCGAAGAACTCGGCACGCTGATCAGTCTCACCCATTTACTCTCAAGATTGACACTACAAGGACCAATCTTCATCAAGAATCCTTCTTTTACAGGGCTGCTACGGAATGGAATAAGCTTCCAAAATCAGTTTTTCCAGAGAACTATGACCTGCAACTTTTTAAAAAGCGTGTCCACAATCATTTCCTTTCTATAATCCCTTCCCCTTCTAATAGTCGCAGTGCGGGCCGTCGGCGGCCCACACGATAGGTCTACCCTTTTTGCGACTATTTTCATAAAAAAAAGGTAATGCGGGCCGCAATTTTATTGGATGAGGGATATTGTCAAGTTATGTTGCCAATTTTTTAGGCAAAAATAGTTCCACAACAAGTCCTATGACAAGACGCTTGAATGAGGAGGGATATTATTCTAGAAGACCAGGGCAAGAGCGAAAACAATGCAATAACGACCGAGATCAACGTTTTATTAGACAATATAGTTCTGTGATAAGAAACGAACTCTAAGCTGTCCGCAATGTCACAATTTATTCTAAAACAGTTAAAAGAAAGTTAATAGAAGCTGGTCCAGATGGTCGTAAACAAGTCTGGTGAAGACCAGAGAGGTTTGCTCTGTACACTATCTCTGCAAGGGTTCCAGTGAACAGTGGCTCTATTATATTCTGGGTGGTATATGATTTGAGGCTCGCTTCATGATTGTAAATTACTATCTTAAAAATAGAAAATAACATGTGATGTCTTTTGATCCTGTTTTGGAACCCAATTTCCTGTTTATGCAAGACAACATAGTTGGATAGGTACTCGATTATCTTAATCAAGTTGGTATACCAAACATATACAAAACGTTCTCCGACGTCTTTCGACACCTAGTCTCCATTGTTCTCGATCAGTCCAAAGGTCTTCTTCCAAGCCTTTATCTCTTATTTTCTCGTCTATTTCCTCTCTCCAGCTTCTCCTTGGTCTTCCTCTTCGTCTTCTTCCTGCTGGAGTCCACGTCATTATCTGTTTTGGCAGTACGCTCGTACGTCATGGCCATAAAAAATTCCGTATCTAAATCTGATCAAGCAAAGTAAATGTATACACTGAAACTACGTATATTTACACTTAATTTGTTTTTATAAACCCGAAAACTATGTTGTATGATGTTGTTATATTTTAGATGCTCAGAAGCTGAATGTACAATGTTGAATGCTCGGAAGCTAAATGTATAATGTTAAATGTTCGAAAACTGAATGTATACTGTTGAATGCTCAGAAGCTAAATGTATATTAATGAATGCTCGAAAGCTAAATGTAAAATGTTGAATGCTTGGAAGCTAAATGTATAATGTTAACAAAGAGACGACCCAGGATCGAGCTGCCTGGAGACACATGATACGGAGGGCCGATCCCAATTAAAATGGGAAAGGGCCAGGAAAAGAAGGGGAGACAAATATTTTTTTAGTTTCAAAGTACAAAAAAAACATTTTTGACATGTTTTTCTCTTAATGTTAAATTTTTTAAATGTTATGTTGTATTTTTGAAGTATTTCTTTTCAAAGAAATGTTTTTTGTTATTATCTTTCCTCATAGTACGATTTTCATACAGATGAAATACGAGGGTGGATCAATATCTAGTCGACCTTGGTATTTAAACAAACAACATATTTGTGAAATGCCTCCACAACAAGTAGGTGTGTAATTTATGAAAAAAAAGAAAGGAAGTCGTTCAAATTAGGTATAATTAAGAATAATTATAACATCAGGATGTTGTTAAATGCCTTAATTTAATAAATATTTATGTCCACCAAATTTTTTACTCGAGGAGTATTTTTCAAAAATGTAATAAATATATTTGCCGCACAGTCGATGCGTGTGTCATTCTACACAAAAAGCGTACTCAGAACGTAATAATAATGGAAAGCATACCTAAATGATTAACAACAACAAGTAGGTGTGTAATTTATGAAAAAAAAGAAAGGAAGTCGTTCAAATTAGGTATAATTAAGAATAATTATAATATTGGGATGTTGTTAAATGCCTTAATTTAATAAATATTTATGTCCACCAAATTTTTTACTCGAGGAGTATTTTTCAAAAATGTATTAAAAATATTTGCTGCACAGTCGATGCGTGTGTCATTCTACACAAAAAGCGTACTCAGAACGTAATAATAATGGAAAGCATACCTAAATGATTATTATAACCTTTCAAACAATTCGCCAGCGGGTGATATAAAAGTAAAAATCTTGACTTGTTGCAATGTTTCTCTTAACCAATAACTGGGTTATTGATCTTTAGTATTAAGTGTCTGCTTGTGGATGTAATACCGTCTACTATCGCTCCTTTGTAAATACTTTAAAACCCGATGAAACATTCGTGCTGGGCGTCTGAAAAAAGACGTAAAACTACGACGCACCGACTCCATAATTTGCATATGATATAGAATTTTCGTTTTATACTTCGTTCGCTTGGCGTATATAGCACGTTACCAAGAAAATTTATTTTTAACAGAGTGGCCCCATAAGTCTCTCTCTTTTTGGGTACATTAACAATTCTTCTTCTTTGGAAGTTTTTGATTAATGTTAAGCTCTTGCCATCTAGACCTATATTTCGTAGGGCATCTATCAATTTTGAATGCTTCACTCGGTCCAATGCTTTCTCAAAGTCGACAAAACAGAAAAAGATGTCTTTCTGTTGATCGTAACATTTGTGGCATAACACTTGTAGGCTAAACAGCGCTTCTCTTGTCCGCATACCACTCCTAAAACCGAACTGATCATGTCCTATCTCTGCTTCGCATTTTCTTATTAGCTTGTTATGTAAAATTTTTAATAGTATCTTAAGAGCATGGCTTATAAAATTTATCAGTCTAAAGTCTTCGCATCTGTATATATATATATATATATGTGTGAAAATTATAACTGCTGTATTTACCTACATATTTTTAATATAGGTATAAGTGGGTCGATTATATATCAGAAAACAAAAAACTCCTCTGGCTATATGCCTACGACAGGCATTGAATTATATCTGATATATAACCGTGTATACTACCCCAACACAAGAAGCAAGATATACAGGTGCTTGTTAGATAAGAGATTGACCAAGGCGAACGTATCTCGATCAGATCGAAATTGTTTTGAAGAAAGGCCAGGTCAAGATTACTATCAACAGAGGAGTGCACATGAAAATACTGATGAAAGTAAAAGAAGCAAAAGACGTATGTAAGAAACGAAGCAAGTGGTCTCTGCTTACCCCTACGAGAAAAAGGAGTGACTATAAGTATCTATATGTATGTAGATTGTAGTTCCTTGGCAATCATCTTTCATCTGCTTCCTCGTTGCCTTTAACTTCCCTATGATGTATGTAATCTATCCCTTCAATATTATCATCAAAACTTCACATCCATACAAAGGTTTTAATGAAGTTTTTATGAGTCTCAACGGTGATGTGTTTTGGTAAAGGCTTGTTTTGCTAATGTTATTCTCCTATTTATGTCATTTTCATTTAAAAAATATTTGACGAAGTTTATAGTTGCTTCTGTATTAACTTATTATGTAATTGAACAGCAGATGTATTTCCTAAACTAAACAGTGAAAGTGAGAATTATAAAATATGTAAACTTTGATCCGTTATTTGCGTTCACTGAAATATAAACATAATAACAAAAGATGGTTTTGGGCTAGAAATTATATTAAAAGTTAGGCGGTAATATTAGTCCATGGACCAAATCTTATTTCATTTTTTTTTGAGAACCTAATCCAATCATTCTGAGGCTGCATTTTAAATTGTGAAAACTATTTTATTTCTTGTTGTTAACTAAATGTTTTGCACGATTTCATTCGGAGTTCTTTTAAATCGTACGTTTCGTAAATCACCAAAAAAAAACACTTTAAATTTTGAATAGCAGCGCAAAAACGTGATAGATTTATAACAACGTCAAGGTAAATATATTGCCTTTCAAAAAAAAAAAACGAACAACCAGTAGGACTCGATCAATTTTAAAAAAAATTTATACAGAATGTGTTTTTAGCCGAGCACAAAAATTGATTAATTCAAACTTAATCATTAAAATATAAGAAAGTTATTTAATGGTTAGTGGGTCCGCCGCAATAACTATTCGAGGCATGCTTGAAATTAAATGGTTTATGGTATTCTGGAACTGTTATTCCAGGCATCTTGAATTCAAAAACGAAGATCAACTAGGTTATTTGATAAGAGGGAGGACAGGATAGTCCCCTACAGATTCCTGTCTTTGGAAAGGCAAATTAATGCAGAGCACCTCGGGGATTACTCCAGGATACTGAGTAAAACACAAAACCACCAAATTTTCGGGATGGTTCCTGACTTGCTAGCCAAAAAAATACACGTCGTTCAAAGACTGAATACGTAATGTACACAGATGGCTCAAAAACCCCAGATGAAGTTGGAGCCGGTGTTTTCAGCAGGAAACCAAAGACTGAAATATCTACCAGTCTTGGCAGGTATGCTACAATCTTTCAAGCTGAAGTCTTCGCTATCGAATTGTGTGCAAGAGAGTTGACCAACAGACCTCTAGCAAACAAAAACATAAGTATAATATCAGACAGCCAGGCTGCTTTAAAAGCACTGAACTCCAACAAGATAAATTCTAAACTTGTAATGAATTGCATCGAATCCTTAGAGTAACTTGGTGCGAACAACAGGGTGACCCTACTGTGGGTAGCTGGGCACCAGGAGGTGGAGGAAATCGAAAAATCCGACACCCTTGCAAAACAGGGGGCCGAATCTGCGTTCACTGCACCAGAACCGGTTTTTGGAGTCACCACAAGTGCTGCCATAACATTTATTTCGGACTGGGCGGAGAGGAAAATACTCACGTACTGGTCCGATATACCAGGGTTAACTCACTCGAAGAAACACAACCAAGCAGATCCTAGAATGAAGCAGAAATAACCTGCGCATTCTAACGGGACTGCTTACAGGACACTGTCGTCTAAGATACCACTTTAAAAAAATAGGTCAGAACCAACAAACGGACTGTCGGTTTTGCTGCGTGGAAGACGAAACTGCTGAACATATACTATGTTTATGCCCTAAACAAGCATGAACTTCGTGAGAAGGGCTGGATTGTGCAGTGAACTGTAACCTCTAGGGGTGAGCCACAATAGACCTACTAAGGATCGCGGTGAAGGGGTGACCACGCCCCACTCACATGATACCTACCTACCATGTTATTTGATGGTTGGGGTAAACTACCTTATCGATTGCCGATCATATCCCACACATGTTCGATTGGTGAAAGATTTCCTGTAAGAACCTTGAAATAACCCTTGCTGTATTAGCATCTTGGTTTCTCATTTTTTCCAGTTGCGAGTTCGCAAGAATTTAATGTTGTTCTGGAAGACGTCAGTTAACATTCTATCAAATTCATATTTATCATTATCCTTCTTTCTTGCCACAACCTCTTTTGTCACACCTTTAAATCTTTTATACTCATTCCTTGCCTTGTTTACATCCTTATTCGTTGCCTTTTGCGTTCTCTGATTGGCGTTTGTAACCAACCAATCCAACCAGACTTTCCTCTTTTCTGACACTGCCTTTTGAACCTCTACACACTCTCTATTTACATACTTTCCTTCTTTTACTTACATCACACACTTCAATAGCAACATCTACGATTCCTACCTTAAATGGCTTTCATTATTCTTCAACCTCACATGCTTCATCTAAACTGACAACTTGCTTGATCAATTTACTTACGAAGTTCTCTTTTACTCCTTCCTGCATAATCTTTATTTCTATACGCTCTAGTACACTGATTGGTTCTTGTACACGATGTCGTCACCGCTTAAAGAGATCCTTTATTTAGCTCATTTTTAGGAAGTGGTCTGTGTCAATGCCGGAACCCCGGGAATTCCTGAGTGTTCATCCCTTTTTTCTTAATCTTTCATCCACAATTACAAAATTAATAAATCATACTGCCCTACAATCCTTCTTGTCTTGTGTACAATTGGATCTTTTATTGGTTATCCATTGTGTTTGTTACCACAAGATTCCACTTCAAAAATACATCAAGCAGACATTCTTCGTTTTTATTCCCTATCTTATCACCGTACATTCCCAGAACACTATCACAACCCTCACGTTTTCTCCTACCCAACTTTTAAAATCACCTATCATTACTACTTTCATTCTGGTTACACTCATTCAGAATATCTTTTACACTATCCCAAAACTCCAAGCTGTATGTTATTGCAATCTATGTGATTCCACTGTGTAAGGGGCTGTATGTCGTTCTAAAGTAAATTGATATTAAGATTCAGAAAAAAAATGCTTACACGAAACTCACTTATGGAACTATATAATATCTTCAGCAGTGATCAATACATAGTTTTTTCCAATTTTCATTGGAGGTTATCTGCTAACTTATGCTATCGCACACCATACCATTACCCTCTGTGTGAGGGCTGTCAGTCGTTCTGCATCAAATTCTGAATATCTACGTTTTTTAAGTCTTACTCTCCTGTAATTATCGTGGACCCAACGACAGAATCGGGACTTATCAAAAAAACACGCACGATTCCATTCATAAACATTTGATCTGCCATTACACCATTCAAGCGAAGTAGCACGATGTCGAGGTGTCTTTGGAAGACATAAAAGTGGTAATACATTGTGTAGTGTCAAGCTGATTTTCACAACTGTAAATATTCCGGTTATGCGGAATCGTAGACACACCCAGTCACAAGTGTCAAAAAATCTGATGATAGAAAATTTGAATAATAAAGTAAGTTAAAATAACAACTTGACGATTGTACTTACTTTAAAATAATTAATTCCAAAATATTTTTAGCTTTAAAAAAACTTGTTTTGTGAAATATTCGACTGCAAAACACAGATGATAAAATCCGATGAAGATAACCTCAATGACAGACAATGACAATCACAATTAATTGGAAGAGATGATATTTAACTTCCCAGTGAAAGTTATAGTAATGGGTCCGATTTTGCGAATCCCGAATTTTGACATATCTCCACGTTTCAAGGTCCCCAGAGTCGAATACAATAGTTTTTAAATGGACGTCTGCGTGTACGTTCGGAATTATTTTTTGTCTCGATTTTCTCGAGAACAAAAAATGATATCGACGTGGGACCACGACGCATAATTACGCATCTTAAAACTGTTTAGATTTTCAACAAAATCGGTCGAGCTTTTTTTATGGAGAATCAAAAAACTGAAAAAAATGATAGTTTTGGAATTATTTTTCGTCTCGATTATCTCGAGAACAAAAAATGATATCGACGTGGGACCAATTGCATTCGACGCATAATTACGCAACTTAGAACTGATTAGATCAAATCGATCAAGCTCTTTATGGAAAATACAAAAAATGGTAAACTACCTGAATTTTGCAATTTATAAGTTTATACCTAATTTTTGGTCTTCCCTCGTATTTATTGTTTGTGTAATTTAAGTCCAACGATTGCCAACATTGTTCATGTGTAATAGAAATGGTAAATAGCCGTCGATTTGACTACTGTTAGAAAAAAAGAATGTTTTATTTAAGGTGTATAATTACCAATTTCATCAATTCTATGCTTGAAAGATTTCGGTGCAATTAGTGGAAGTGAAATTCGAATACATTTCGTAATTTTCATAATAATCCATTTTTGTGTTTAATATTAACACTTATGCGCGATTTTTGTTGAGAATTTCAAATCTGGTAATCCAGCCATTGTAAATCAACCTCGTGCCGACAGAAATAAAATTATATTTCCACTTGTGCATAAAAATGGGTTTCACGAAGCATTTGCTTTGCCAATTAAAGAAGACTACTTCAAGACTATTGTTTTACCATTTCCTAACCAGTCTTTTGAAAAAATAAAGGCCAGAACTCCAAAGTAATGCTTGGTTGACATTGACAATTCTTTTCATAGACTTTCTTGGAAAAACACGGTCACAGAATTGCACCAAAATGGTCCAGCAAAACTACGAGGACATCAAGGTGCATTTCCTAAATATCGATCTTGCTGACTTAATGAGCAGGGCGAGAGATTCCACCGAGATTAAAAGATAAAAATGTCACATAATTGAAAAAGTATGATGACTGACTACTGTCGAAGCATCACGCAAGATTTTCCACCTATTCAACACTACATAAAAAGCTTATTATGTAATTACTTATATTGAATTAAGTATTTGGTGTTTTTTTTCTGTCTAAAAACTGCAAAAATCTTGTGTGTATTTCGAGCGCAAAGTGATATATGGCCGCGGTAACTCTCTTTGTCGAGCGAAAATATATCGCTTTGCGTTCTTAATACACAAATTGTTTTGTATTCAACGAGCGTAAAAATATAATGCAAGCAAACGCGTTGTTACAATTCTTGAGTGACAGCTAATGAACCGTAGACTTTTTCCGGAAGCACTATCAAATTTCGATTGCGATTATTAAAATATAAGAACCATTATTTCTTTTCTACTTTCGCCTTCGAATGTGAAGTTTTTCTATACGAATGAATCAGCACGCACTTGTAAATACTAACTTGAACGGAATTTCTAATCGTTTATTAAATATTTATCGTAAATAAACCAAGTTTTTCGCAAGCCCTCGTTGTTGTTTTTGATTAAATTTAATCATTTTACTCAAAAAAAACCGCTCTATAATTTTTTTTTAATGAAAGTCGCAAAAAGGGTAAACCCATCGTGTGGGCCGCGGACGGCCCTCACTGCGACTATTAGCAGGGGAAGGAATTATAGAAAGGAAATGATTGTGGACCCACTTTTTGAAAAGTTGCTGGTCATAGTTCTCTGGAAAAACTGATTTTGGAAGCTTGTTCCATTTCGTAGCAGCCCTGTAAAAGAAGGATTCTTAATGGAGATTGGTCCTTGTAGTATCAATCTTGAGAGTAAATGGGTGAGACTGATCAGCGTGCCGAGTTCTTCGGCCGAATGTGGCCAATAGTGTTACAAGAATTTTTATTTCTCTGGAGCATCTGCCATGGAAATATCTGTAGAGTAATGACTGGTCTGCAACTCTTCTATGTTCTAGAGGGTGACGGGTATCTGTAAGAGTTGAGCTGTTTATCAACCGAATGGCCCTTTTCTAAATGGAATCTAAAAGACGAAGAGAATGCCTTGGTGCTTAACCCCAAATGTGCGAGCAATACTCCAGTAGAGGTCGGATTTGAGCCTTGTACGTCGTCAACAGTTGATCAGGAGTAAAAAACTTTCTAGCTTTCCACAGAAAACCTAGCCTCTGGCTTGCTGACATAAGCAACATGGTTATGCCAAGACATATTATTGGACACCGTGACTTCCCTATTTGAGATGGAGGGACTTGATTCAAGTGTATTTCCGGACATTGTGATGGAATAATTTGAGTAATTCACTTTATTGGAAAACGTGGAGCTTTGTGTTTTCTGGGCGTTGATTTGAACAAGATTGTTGGTCCCCCATTCGACGATTGCTTCAAGATCTCTATTGATGAAATCAACCTGTTCCTGCGCCTGAGTCTATTTGTATCATTCACCGAAAGCGATCTATAGGATGTGAAAGTTGAGACAAGTGTGCTGTCGTCTACGAAACTGTAAATGGGGTTCGTGGTGGTTTTCAAGAGGTCGTTGATGTGTAAGGAGCGATCTTGCATGAAGCTCAAGAGCCATTGACGCAGTTTGGTTGGGAGACCGTAGGCTGATAATTTACTTAGCAATGCCTGGTGCCAAACGCGGTCAAAGGCTTTAGATATATCCAAGGCTATTGCACGGGATTCATTACTTACTAAATGTCTAGAAGCGGCACTTTTCCGAAAAATAATTTTCGGAATTTTTTAGACAATTTCATTCAAAAAATTTGCAAATTGCAAAAAAATTCATATTACGAAAATTAAGATACGATTTTGGAAGTTCACACTCAACGACCACAAAAAGTAAATGTTTGGTTTGGCATTATTGGTGGACACGTCGTAGGACCCTATTTTATAAACGAAAATTTGACCTCTTAACGATATTTTTGATAATTTTCTAGAAGCCGCACTTTTACAAATATTAACGAAAAAAAATAATAAATAAATATTTACTCATATTATGAGCCCTCTCTTGTGTCGAATTTATTTTTATAGGATAGATAGAAAACTAAAAATTAATTGGGGTTTGCTTGGTAAAAACGCCATCCGTATTCAAGCTGATATATCCCATGAATTTGTTTTTATATCTGACTCTCATAGAGGGCGCTAGTTACACGATTCCAACCAAGTAGTATTGAACATAACTTTTTTAAGGTTAGATTTATTAATAAAAATTTCAAGTGAACTTAAACATCATTCAATTTTACACCAAAAAGGTACTTTTGATAAAACTCGTGTACCGTTTTCGGAATATTTTGATTTGAAAATTATGAAGTAATAATCAAATTTTTTTCTTCAACGCCCTTTATCTTGAATACGGATGGCGCCACGAAAATTTTTTACTTAACAAACCCCAATTATTTTTCAGTTTTATACCTATCCTAGAGACGGGGTCAATTTTTTTTTTAAACATCATAACTTTATACCAGCATCGAGTATTACTTCATAATTTTCAAATCAAAATATACAGTACACAGGACCAAGTTTTACCAAGAGTACCCTTTGATGTAAAATTGAATGATGCTTAAGTTCACTTAAAATTTTGATTAATAAATTTAACCTTAAAAAAATTATGTTTAATACCGCTTGGTACGAACTGTGTAACTAGCGCCCTCTATAAGAGTCAGATACAAAAACAAATCCATGGGATTTATCAGCTTCTAAAACATATTCGAATAAAATTTCATTACAATGTTTCCAGTAGTTTCGGTAAAATCGTAATAAATGTGTATACATTTTCTTTCTTCAACGCCATTTATCTTGAATACGAATGGCGTTATGAAAATTCTATACCAAGCAAACCCCAATTATGTTTCAGTTTTCTACCTATCCTAGAGACAGGGTCATTTTTTTTCAAACACCCCGTAAATGTTATTTTTAAAAATCGATATTTTGAAAACGGTTAAATTTATGATATGATGTGCTGCATCAATTTTGTCTAGAATTTTGAAATATGGAATAATATACAGCGTGTTCAATTAAAAAAAAAGCAACTTTGTTAGGTCATGACTTTTTGACTAATCCTGTTCAATTAATGGAATTTAAAAAACCCTTAAACTTTTGTATCTTAACATTCTTCACTAGCTATCTTACTTAAAAAGATAATCGACCGTTTCGGTACATATCAGCAACCCTGTATATGTGTGTACATATGTGTAATTATTAAAAATATTTTATCCCATGCACAGGTTTATTCTCCTGTGGGAATTTTTATATTAAACAACAAAAAATTGTGTTTGTAATTAACTCCATTTGTATTATGATTTATGGTGAATAAATATTATTATTTTAATAAATGACTTTCTAAAATGTGTTTACTAGCCCTCGTATACACAACAATACTGGCAACATATGTCTTTCCTTAAATGTTTTTACTAGCCCTCGTATACACACTAATACTGGCATTAAATGGCTTTCCTAAAATGTTTTTAATAGCACTCGTATACGCATCAATCGTGGCAACAAATAATTTTCCCAAAATTTTTGCACAAGCACTATTTATTGTCAATGATGGCAACAAATAACTTTTGTAGAAGCTCCCGTCAATGTGCGCTTCACTAAATTTAAAAAATTAACTCATGTTTAAACCAAAATAGTAAAATAGAAATAAATAATAATAAAAGTTATTTATCAATAGGTTGATTGGTGGTTGGGGTAAAAATCTGGGGTGAAAAAAGCCAATGAAGTAGTGATAAATAATTTTTTATTAAGAACCTTGTAGTATCCTTTTCTGTACGTGCGTTGTCTTGTTGTAACAGGGGTTGAATTTACCCCCATAGGTACCTATATAAGTGCAACAACCGAGCATTTCTGATCGATCATGATGTGAAAACTCTGTCTTGTAAAACCAAAGCCTCAATCCTCAAATAACGATCTTTCCAAGCTGAAGTTGCTCGAGGTCGTCCAGATCCATTACGACGATTATGAATTCCTTTTTCATACCAACTGGACCAGTACTGTAACTGGCTTCTCGCATACCAATGATACACCTCCTTTTTAAATCCCTTAAATGATTAAACTGCTACGAAATATTGCTTCCAACTGGAAGAAATTTAAAAAGATATTATTTTTGCCATTAGAGTCGAATATTCTAGGTGTTCGGATTTTTTTAAAAATCAGTACGTAAGATTGGTTACACGTGTTAAAAAGAGAGATAAGAGTAGCGCCTCGGTTACAAACCTAGTAACTAACTAGGCGCACGGTTTTGAAATAATTTGCGTAAAAGTTTCAATAATAGACAACACCTTAATTCCTTCAATCATTTTTTTTAAATTTTCATAATGGAATTATCATTCCGTGAGATCTGTTGCTAGTCTTCATGGTCATTGTAATTTCATCACGTATGTCTAAATACATTTTTTTTATCAGATTGCGGTAATTCATGAAGAATGAAAAAACATGTATTCATTTATTAACCTAACACAGGATGAAACACTATTGAAATTTATCCTTGCTACTTGCTGCTAGTATTTTCGGCGATTATTATAAATAAAATTAGTATGCATTGATGCTTTTGCATAAGAGACATTTATTTTTTAAATTAACATCATCCTAATATAACTAGAATATTCGTTAATTGTTTTCCTTGAATTTTGGTTTTTTTTTTCAGTCACAACACCCCGGCCTCTAGAGATTTTTGTAATGTCTTCTGCGATTCAATGCTTCGCATTCTAGCATTGTGTGCATTATCTTGTACAAAATTTGACACAAAAATCTACATTTTTGTCAAGTAACAAACATTAATTTTTGTATACATTTTTGTCTCGTGCTGAATTTGTTACAAGAAAGACTCAGGCAGGAACAGGTTGATTCCATCAATAGAGATCTTAAAGCAATCGTCGAGTGGGGAACTAACAATCTTGTTCAGTTCAACGCCCAAAAACACAATGTGCCACGTTTTCCAAGAAAGTGAATTCCTCAAATCATCCCAACACAATGTCCGGAAATAACCTTGAACCAAGTCCCTCCATCTCGATTTTGGGAGTCACGGTGTCCAATAATATGTCTTGGCATGACCATGTTGCTAACATCGCAAAGTCGGCAAGCCAGAGGCTAGGTTTTCTGTGGAAAGCCAGAAAGTTTTTTACTCCTGATCAACTGATCAGTTTTTTCAGAGAACTATGACCTACAACTTTTTAAAAAGCGTGTCCACAATCATTTCCTTTCTATAATCCCTTCCCCTTCTAATAGTCGCAGTGAGGTCCGTCCGCGGCCCACACGATAGGTCTACCCTTTTTGCGACTATTTTCATAAAAAAAAAAAATTAGAAATGGTTTTAATTTCTTATAGGAAATGCAGGCAGGCAATTTATAAAACATGGTTCACTTTAGTATTAATGGTATATTTTTTGAAAACATCGTTTAAATAATCGCCTATTTTACACATAAACGGGGTAATATAATTCCATACTTGTGAATAGTGAATAATTATAATGCTATCAAAAACATACATACATACATATAGTCACGCCTTTTTTTCCGTAGGGGTAGGCAGAGACCACTTCCCTCCACTTGCTACGGTTCTTATACACATCTTTTGCTTCCTCTACTTTCATCACTGCTCTTATACATGCTCATCGGTTGTTGGTACTTTGCCTGGCCTTTCTTCAAAACAATGTTGATCTGATCGAGATATATTCGCCGAGATCGACCTCTACCGACTTCCGTCCATTCACACTCGCCTTATAAATTTGTCTCGTTAATCTTCCTTCATTCATCCTTTTTACGTGTCCAAACCATCTAAGCATTCCTTTATCTATCTTTGTAACCACATCTTCTTTTACACCACATCATTCCCTTATCTCATTATTCTTCACTTTATCCATCAGAGTCACTCCAGCTATACTTCTCAGACTACTTATCTCCACGGCATTAATCCTATTTTCATGCTTCTTCTGCCAAATCCAACATTAACTACCATACTGATAAGTGTAGGAACCAACACTTCTATATGCACAGCCAGACGTGCCTTTTTGGATACCTTCTGGGTGTTTATAAAGCTATGCAGTGCCCCATTTATTTGTTTTCCTACCAACACCCTTCGCTCAATGTCACTGTCATACTTTCCATCTCTCGTAAACTTTGAACCCAAGTATACAAACTCATTTATTTGTTCCACTCTTTCTCCCTTAATCATAACTTTTCAGTTTGTCATACTTTCTTCTCTTTCAAAACCAATACTATCGTTTTGCTTACATTTATTTTCATCCCTTTGATTTTCAGGGCATCATGCATAACATTAACCATCGCTTGCAACTCCTCTTCAGATGACGCTAATATGACTTGATCATCGGCGTAAAGAAGGCATTTGACGATCAAATAATTCATTCTCAGTACCTATGCGTTCTCTTTTAAAGATCAGTATATGTATATCCAAGTTAGACAGTCATGGCGTAGCCACACATCCCTGTCTATCAAATTTTTTTATGTTAAACCAGATTATTCTACACAAAAATCATGCATGATCTTGTACAACATTTTGTCTTACGACCATTACCGCATTGTATGCAGAAAAGTTCTCCATTTTGTGTAGGCATATCCTAATTGGACTGTGACCAGGAGACCGTTAATTGTTCTTAATTATGTTAAGTAGTTCTTTGGCGAAGGTAAATTCGTTTAAGAGCAGGTAAGAACTTACAAGACCATAAAAAGTAACCTTTAAAGTCTATTGTTCATAAAAATTCCCACAATAATGTCAATATTACCGTATAAAAATGCCAAATTGTGAATAAGTGTGATACGTAATAACTGTAAAAACTCGTTGACCCATTCTTTTAAAATTTATTCACTTATTTCTGTAAGTTAAATTGTTTTTTTATGATTTTAATCATTTTTATTGATGTCTGTTCCTAATACGAAATAATGATTAATATAATTATTTTTGGCAATAAAAGAATTGAGAAAAAGGAATATTTTATGTTACCCAAATTATTTTAATTGGAATAAATTTAATTAAAGCAAATATTTTTGAATATTGTTGGGATATTTGAGAAATATATTGTTACGAAATTCTAGTTCTTCCGTGGTTCTGTGCGATTAAAACTCTCGGTGCAGTAACAAAACAATGTTTATTTAAATACAATAAATTCTACTATTTATAAATTTTATATAACTTTTTATAACTATTTACATTTATTATTATTTACATATAATCATAAACACTTTTAAAACTAATACTTGACTGTTTTCTTCGCGGCCGCTTTCCTTTTTTGTACCTTTAAATCACAATTCTAGACTTTTCTACCTCTTTCACAAGGGTCCGGGGCCCTTCGCGAACGATCTGGACGCTGTAAGAATTTACCAGGCGAATCGCTGGTCCGCATAACAAAGCACAAAGCAAATTCGGCCGGCGCCGTCGTCTCTAGGTAAATCGACAGAGACGGATTCAAAAAATCGTAACAATATTGATAATGCAAACAATTACTAGACATTTAATAATAAAAAAGAGTCCACATCCCGATAAAAAATGGTTTTTTGAAAAAGTGCTAGGAGCCAAAAAAATTTCAAAAATGATGTATTAAATCAACGGTGTCACAATACTAATTTAATTGTAACGCATAGAAAAGTTTGGGGGTTTTAGAGGTTCAAAACCCTCCTAAAATGTGTATGTGCTGTACAGATTTCTTGGTTTTAAATGAAAAAGATACTCTTACGACAAGAATCCATTTTCATTACAAAATGTTCATAAAATATTGAAAAAAATCTATTTTCATTTTGTACTTTCCAAGTGCTGTAACTTTTTTAACCGACTTCGATTTGGTCCAGTTGTCACAATAGCATCCATGAGAAGATTGTAGGGTGGGTCGTGAAGGCCATGCTGCCTCTCAAGCACTTTGACCTATCAGATCTTTTGTGCATAACCCTTAATCTATTCGAGGCCAGGGATTCCGAGACTTCGAGCAAAGTTTATCAGTTTCCTGGGTGCTATGTTTCTGACATCGAACGGCTTTAGGAAGGCCCCTTCCAGAAACTTAAACTTCTTGCAGAAAAGCGCTGGGCATTCGCAAATCAAATGTTCTGCAGTTTCAGCAAAGTTCTCGCAGTAGCGGCAGTGATGAGCCCCGTCACCAGTTTCAAGTCTTTCTTCTCCAACTCGATAAACTGTTTAGCTTTCCATGGCGAAAGGCTTGCTAGCCTTTTCGCTTGTCTTTGTCCCGGCACTTTATGCCAGTGAGATTTCATTTCATGTTTCCCAGCGTCGAACCTCTTCTTTCAAGTGTGCATGGAAATACTCTTACGATAAGAAAGCCATGTATCTATTTTCATTAAAAATTTTCATGGAAATGATAGGTAAAAGTCCCTCAGTTCATTCCATTTGGCTGATCTATAATGCCAGACAATAGAGGTACCAGGCGTGATTTTGGGCGGGGTTGTTTGTTTGGACGTGGCTGAGATGAGTTTATGATCAGATTTACCGAGTGGAGCAGTTATAGAGACTTGGTACTGGTCGGGATGTGTCGTGAGGAAGAGATCAAGAATGTTGGTTTGGTGATTGGGGTTATCGGGTATGCGGGTAGATTCTTCTACTAGCTGGGTCACGTTGTGGCTTATCGCAAAGTATCAGCTTCCAGACCGGCGTTGTCGGTGCGGTTGGATTTCAGCCAGTTCGCGTTGTGAACATTGAAATCACTCAAAAATATATCTTCTGTGTTAGGGTCGTTAGTTTGCAACAGCTCCAGCGTGTCGGAAAGATGTTGAAAGAGGTTGACGTAAGGAGGGTTCGTAGGAGAAAGATACAGGCAGCAGAGATATTTTGTTGTTTTTTGTAAGCTTAACTTGAACCACATGACCCATAGGCCGTCCTTTGGTTCTAAGTTCTCCTGTCTACAACAGGAAATATCGCTGCGAGGCCGGTTTTAAATTTGAATCTCGTTTCGAGTTCGAACCCAGGACACAAAAGATGCGTATTGTTGGAGGAGGGTTTAATTTGTGTCTCTGTCAGAGCCAGTAAATGAGGCCTGTTAGTTTGCAGGTGGTGGTATACTGAATTAATGTTAGAGTTCAGGCCTCGAATATTGCAGAAATCAATTCTAAAGTTGCTTTTTGGGGAATTATCAGCAAACGCAGTTGGAACATGTATTTTTGTTGGACTTTTCATGATTTGGTTTAATGATTTGATTTAAAAGAAAAATATGAAAAAAAAAATAAAAAAGGAGCAGATATGTGGACTAGCTTCTACAGAAATTTCTGCATCCGGGAAGGTCACTTGACCTCGATGGACTGTGGCCTCGGCAACTGAACAAGATTATTGGTTCCCCACTCGACGATTGCCGTGAAGTGGACGATATTTTATTTAAAAAACAAGTGAATGAAATTTTTTCCGAAAAATCAATTAACAATAATTTAATTAAAAATATTAGCGGCCACATTTTGATAGGGGCAACCCGGTAGATATACATTCTCCTTATCATAAATATGCGTAAAAATTTGGATTTTAGCAAACACTCGATGAGTGCATTAATTCTGCAGCCGGATCTTAGACTGAAATAAGTTTACTGTTAACAAATAATTGTTTCTGAATTTAATAATTTATATGTTGTATGATACAGTTATGGCTGTAGTTTGTTAGCAAACCCGTATTGGTAAAATAAACAGCGATATTTCTTCCCATTTCTATTCATTCTAATGATCCGTGAAGCATATTTTTTGCTATTAAAGATTGCAGTCGACGCAGACGAAGTCGCGGGCAATAGCTAGTACGATAAAAAAAAGTCTTTCTTGCGAGTGTCTACCCGGACAATTACCTTTGTTTCGGAGTTACACATTGACCTACATAGCTCGAGTAGGTCACACGTTAATGTCACCGTGTTGAATTAACAGTTTCCTAAAAGCGAAGTTCATTGTGGCATCTTTTTTGGGTTACTTACGAGATATTTACGTATTATTTCGTGTGGGTTTTATATTTTTATCGACTGGCAGTGTCAATAAACATTTAATAATAATTTTTTCTATTCCCCTTCTTCTTCTCAAGTACCATGTCCTTTCAGAACGTTGGTGACCATCATGGCTATTCTTATCTTGTCAAATGCCAGTCTAAACAACGTGCTGGAACTCACATCAAACCAGTCTCGGAGATTCTTCATCCAGGATGTCTTTTTTCTACCTGGAGCTCGTCTACCCGCTATCTTGTCTTGCATTATGTTCTGGAGCAAACGATATTTTTTGCTTCTCATCACGTGCCCAAAATATTCTAATTTCCGTTTCTTAACGGTGACAATAATCTCGGTGTTCTTGTGTACTCTCGCGAGTATCTCGGAATTACGAACTTTTTCTGTCCACGCTACTTTTAGTATTCGCCTGTAGGCCCACATTCATATGCTTCAAGACGTTTCGTGTCCAGGCTTCTACGCCGTAAAGGAGGGAGAGAACACATAGCATCTCAGAAGACGGATCCTCAGGGGCAACCACCCTATGTCGCCCTAATAGTGCTAACAGAAATTTGTTACACGACTTTCAATTGATTCTGTTTTAGATGAAAAGTGAGCCACTTGACGTACGGCACTGGCGTGTTTTTTCCGAATACGTCACCATCGTCGAGATCCGCATTCTAGATGAAATTGCTCGCGTTTTTTTAGTCACTTTGTCTTCTAAAAAGTAAACGTAAAAGAGATATCAGTGATGGATAACGATAAAAACTTCGTTATTAATTTTTGATTCGGCTCTCTCTGGAAACTTCATATTTTGCATAATTGCAGCGTTTTATTGACCTTCTTAACAGACCCAAAGAAAAATGTTAAAAAATGTTTAAGAAATGCGGAAAATCATAAAAATAAAACTGTTAACTACGTGTATTTATCGAAATGAAAGATAAACTTGGCAAGAGAGGGGATGTGCGTCAGTGTTGAAGTTCGTCGATAGACTGTTGGAGTTCGTTGAGAGACTGTCGAAGTTTGTTGCGAGGCTGGTGGAAACTGACTGACTGACTGAAGACGAATGAATTTGTGTGCCTCTCTCTGTTCTTTTTATCTACGTTTCCCCACGGTGGTCAGTTTTATGACAGTCTGTCGATGATACATAACTTGGCGGAAAGGCCTTTTTAGAATCATACCGATTTACCTTACTACTGTAATTGTACGTGAGTAGCTGAAGAGGAAAGATGATTCTGGTCATAAAAAGTAGGATCGTATACGTGCTTTAATGTAAAGGAGAAGCTCTTAGGGTCGTATACGTGCTTTTTGAAAAGGACACGACTTAAGATCAAAAACATAGAAGCAAACAGAAGAATGAAACTAATTTATTTTTCAACATAGTGATCTGCAACGTTTATACACTTGGTACTCGTATATCGGTGTTGAAGTGTTTCAAACCCATTTGAAAAAAATTCAGAACTTTGAGTCTTCAGCCATTGATCTACCGCCGACATAACTTCGTTATCATCAACAAAGCGGATTCCACGAAGATGTTCTTTTAATTTTGGGAATAGATGGAAGTCGCTGGGGGACAAATCTGGAGAATAAGGGGGTTGTTCAAAAATTTCAAATCCCGCATTGTGAATGGCAGCCATTGCAAAACAACTTTTGTAAACCGGAGTGTTGCCCTGGTGGAAGTTTTGTGACTACAAATTTGTAAATGTCTGCGCTGATGTTAAATGTTGATTTTAATTTTTTTACTTAGAAGGGGGAGGGATTATTGAAAAGTTGCAGGTCATAGTTTTCTGGAAAAAATAATTTTGGAAGCCTGTTCCATTCCGTAGCAGCCCTGTAAAAGAAGTACTCTTGATGGAGATTGGCTCTTGTAGTGTCAATCTTGAGAGTAAATAGGTGAGATTGATCAGCGTGCCGAGTTCTTTGGTCGAATGTGGCTAGTGGTGGTATAGGAATTTTTTAATTCTCTGGAGCATCTGCCATGGAAATATCTGTAGAGTAATGTCTGGTCTGCAACTCTTCTTCTATGTTCTAGTGAGTGAAGGGTATCTGTGAGAGTTGAGCTGTTTATCAACCGAATGGGCCTTTTCTGAATGGAATCTAGAAGACGAAGAGAATGCCTTGGTGCTGAATCCGAAATGTGCGAGCAAATCTCCAGTAGACCAAAGTCGTCGAAATCCATATTGTCTGTCTTGAATTATCTCAAATTTCTTCAGATAAATATTGTTATTCCTTACATTTTCCTGGCTTGAGAAAGAGTTTCTGTACTTTAAACGTTTTTTTTATAACGATTTACAATCTGATTAAAATAGATCAATAAGTAATTTAATTCTTAAACTTAATCTTGAATGTTTTTTAATAAATTATTACCTATCACTTTCCTGGAACACAGGTCCGTGAAATTAACGATGTCATGTTTGTTCTGATGTTCAGGGATTGAATTCGACTGTTAGAAACGATCGGTATTAATATAGAAACACATGTATTATTTTACTCTTAGCAGTACAAAATTCTGTCTTCCCCTTGTATCATATCCGTGCAACTCTTCAAATTTTTTGTAAATACATTGGTGTTAGACCTCTCCTGATAAAATGAATAAACACCAATGCATGATGTAAATTGTTGTTTTTAAAATAATTGTTATCCTTACATTTTCTTGGCTTGAGAAATAGTTTCTGTATTTCAAACGTTTTTTTATACCGATTTACGATCTGATTAAAATAGATAAATAAGTAATTTAATTGTTCTGATGTTCAGAGATTGAATTCGACTGTTAGAAACCATCGGTATTAATATAGAAACACATGATGTTATTTTACTCTTAGCAGTACAAAATTCTGTCTTCCCCTTGTATCATATCCGTGCAACTCTTTAAATTTTTTGTAAATACATTGGTGTTAGACCTCTCCTGATAAAATGAATAAACACCAATGCATGATGTTAATTGTTGTTTTTAAAATAATTGTTATCCTTACATTTTCTTGGCTTGAGAAATAGTTTCTGTATTTCAAACGTTTTTTTATACCGATTTACGATCTGATTAAAATAGATAAATAAGTAATTTAATTGTTCTGATGTTCAGAGATTGAATTCGACTGTTAGAAACCATCGGTATTAATATAGAAACACATGATGTTATTTTACTCTTAGCAGTACAAAATTCTGTCTTCCCCTTGTATCATATCCGTGCAACTCTTCAAATTTTTTGTAAATACATTGGTGTTAGACCTCTCCTGATAAAATGAATAAACACCAATGCATGATGTAAATTGTTGTTTTTAAAATAATTGTTATCCTTACATTTTCTTGGCTTGAGAAATAGTTTCTGTATTTCAAACGTTTTTTTATACCGATTTACGATCTGATTAAAATAGATAAATAAGTAATTTAATTGTTCTGATGTTCAGAAATTAAATTCGACTGTTAGTAACTATCGGTTTTATTATAGAAACACATGATGTTATACTTCCGATTAGCAGATTTAAAAGATCGAAACAATCATCCAAAAATATTCTTCCTTCCCCTCCATATTTATGACGTTATGGCGTCCTTGCATTTTTAGTGAAAGGAGTCGAACCCAAAAGATATTTGTACCTTTGCACCTGTTTTTTTATCTACTGCTAATGTCGCTTACGTACAAACAAACACCATAACCTTGGTATTTTTCTGAATACAGTACTTTCCATTTAACAATCTAGTAGGTACCGTGATTATGATAATTTTTAACTCCCACCGCACGTTATTTATAGAAATGCGATCAAATTCTTGAGTTAAATTAGCTGAAAACTATCATTAAATAGTGGGTTTAGAGAAGTCAAATATTTTCATCAACTCACTAATTAGGAAATACTTTAAAGCTACAATCAGTTACAGGATTTACAGGATTCAAACATGAAATCAGTTGCAGAATTTTATCTGCTCTCTTGCTTGGTCTCATTCACACAAATCAATCAATCCGTATTTCGCTCATCATCGCGTATATCAATTTTAACATTCGATCCTCCTCTAACATTCAAAGTAGCAAAGTGACTATACGCAGTTTACTTTTCGCCCCCATGGGAAACAAGACGGGATGGGTGGCGAATCGTCATTTTGGTTTGTGTTAATGCAACGGACGAGCATGTATGAAAACGCTGATGTGTGTAAGAACAGTAGCAAGTGCAAAAAAAGTGGTCTCTGCCTACCCCTACGGGATAATGGCGTGACTATATGTATATATGTATGTATCGAGGAACAAAAATATTAGTAGGAGCCAGATCACAATTACAGGACTTTTCCTTTGTCACACTTCAATGGATAATTCTCCTGCATTAAAATGACAGACACAGCCAAACACAAAGCATTGGATCGCAGAATACAGGCAGTATTTAGGCAACCTAGGCTAAGAATATTGTTACGAGTTTTAGTTCTTCCGTGGGTTCGGCGATTTAAAACTTTCGATACAGTAACAAAACAATGTTTATTCCAATACAATAAATTCTACTTTTATAAATCACTTAAATATACAACTTTTTATAACTATTTACATTTCTTAAATTATACACACTTTTAAAACTAATACTGACTCTCCTCTCGACCGCCGTCCTTTTTATACCTGTACATCATACTTCGACCTTATTCGCGAAGGCGACAGACCCCTTTTCGAAACAGCGAGACTTTACTAGACACCTCGTATAGAATTTGCAGGAGGTTTCCTTTTGTTTTCCACTCTGACAGTCTCCCAATCGTGGCCGACGCACTGTCGCGACAGAAAGGGTCAACAGAGACGGACACAAAAAATCGTAACAATATGTACAAATAAGTATACATATATTTCTAACTATGAAACACAAAAAGCTCCAAATGCTCAGGAATCGAATTAGTGAAAAAGTGGAATTAAGACAGTAAAATATTTTCAGCAATTCGCCAATTAGGAGAAATATTTTGATATACACATTAACATTTAAAGTAACTTCTCAAAATGATACTTTAAGAATTATGCCGTTGACGAGGAATTTGTAACATATCAAATCAGTTATACAATGTTTGTAATTAAAAAAAATTCATTACTAACAACACTTTATAAAGAACATACATTGTGAAACGTGTTTTGGGATGTGTAGCTTCGCCATGGCTGTTTGACTTATACATAGACGATTGTTTAAAAGATTTGAAAGAGAGTGCGTATGGATTGAAAATGGATGATTTGATCGTCAAATGCCCTCTTTACGCCGATGATCAAGTCATATTAGCGTCATCTGAAGAGGAGTTGCAAGCGATGGTTAATGTTATGCATGATGCCCTGAAAATCAAAGGGATGAAAATAAATGCAAGCAAAACAAAAGTAATGGTTTTTGAAAGAGAAGAAAGCGTGACAAAGTGTGAAGTTCTGATTAAGGGAGAAATAGTGGAACAAGTAAATCTGTTTGTGTACTTGGGTTCAAAGTTTACGAGAGATGGAAAGTATGACAGTGATATTGATCGAAAGGTGTTGGCAGGAAAACAAATAAATGGGGCACTGCATAGCTTTATAAACCTAGAAAGTGTCAAAAAAGGCACGTCAGGCTGTGCATAGAGGAGTGTTGGTTCCTACACTTATATATGGTAGTGAATGTTGGGTTTGGCAGAAGAAGCATGAAAATAGGATTAATGCTGTGGAGATAAATAGTCTGAGAAGTATAGCCGGAGTGACTCGGTTGGATAAAGTAAAGAATAGTGAGATAAGAGAACGATGTGGTGTAAAAGAAGATGTGGTTACCAAAATAGATAAAGAAATGCTTAGATGGTTTGGAAACGTAGAAAGGATGGATGAGGGAAGATTAACGACACAAATTTATAAGGCGTGTGTGAATGGACAAGTCGGTAGAGGTCGACCTCGGCGTACATTTCTCGATCAGATCAACATTGTTTTAAAGAAAGGCCAGGTCAAGAGTACCAACAACCGACGAGCATGTATGAGAGCACTGATGAAAGTAGAGGAAGCAAAAGATGTGTGTAAGAACCATAGCAAGTGGAGGGAAGTGGTCTCTGCCTAACCCTACGGAAAAGAAGCGCGACTATATGTATGTATGTATTATACCTAAATATGCACAATAACTAAAATAATGAATTTGTTCCATATGGCTATTCCACACTGTACTGTATTAACGTAGCTAGCGTATGTGTTAATAAAATAGGCTACAAATAAAATGAAGTAAGCTAAAAAATGAAATCGAGGTTCTTGTAAGTATGCCCATACTTTTACGTTAAAAAAATATTCATTATTAATTTGCTTATTGACGATACAAAATTATTGTATTAACAATACAGGTGTACTACATAACTGCCTACTACATTCTACTGTTCACCTTTGTCTTTATATGGAGGTTAATTAGAAGATTTGTATTAGTTGTTGTGGTTGTTGTGTAAGAAACCGTAAATAGTGTTCTAGAGGTGCGTCAACGAACTAAGAAACGTATGCTAGACTGAATTGGTTATTAATAAATTGATCGATACATACATAAATACCTACCGCAACTAAACTTTGCGATAACTATACTATAGAGATTGGAACGAGGAAAACACAATTTACAAATACGGCCCTGGCGCGATGGATCACTTCTTGTTTTTCAAGATGCGTGATATACTTTAAAACGATTTTTCCATCATTAACCATGACCCAGTTACCAATAGAAATAAAAAGGTGAAAATATGTCGAAAAGATTATAATTGTGCAGCATGATGAAAGATTGTGTTGCTTCTACTGATATTTATTCTTTAATGGACATTATGCGGGGCAATGATACATAAAAGATCACATTTTAACTGTAAATATGGCAATTAATAAAAAATTATTACAAGACTAACCCGAGATATTCAAGAATACTTCAAGAACAATCCTTGTTGGAAGTAAATGTGATTAAAACTAGTTAGGCCGGACTTGCAGTACAAACCAATTTATTTATTTTATAATATTACAGTTGAACGTAAGGATGTACTCAAATTCCTAGAAAATTGGATATTCTAATAATCTGTATAATCAAACTTAAAATTACTTACGGTTGCCTCTGTAGTTTCGATCTACTTCCGAAATATTTTATCAAATTGACAATAATAATTATTTTTTGACGTTTTGAGATATCTTCAAACTTGCTAATATACTATAACTAATATACTAATACTGTATGTCCGGAAGATTATTAGAGACAACTAAAGTAAAACAATGCATAAAATAATGAATCAGTGATTGAATTATAAGGTGTTATGAACTAAGTATTCTTCACAATCCTTTTTCTGCAGCATTATACCGAGCAAGATGAACAACGCATAATTTTTGACGAATAATGATTACTTACAAACTAGCATTAAAAATTATGCGTCAGGAGGCGTCGAGACTTTTGTAAACGAGAACAATAGCAATAGCCTTGGATATAACTAAAGCCTTTGACCGCGTTTGGCACCAGGCATTGTTAAGTAAATTATCTGCCTACGGTCTCCCAACCAAACTGTGCCAATAGCTTTTGAGCTTCATGCAAGATCGCTCCTTACGGTATTTCTTCTGATGCGTTTAAAACCAATGCCGGGGTCCCCCAGGGTTCCATCCTGTCCCCCATCTTATTTCTTTTACACATCAACGACCTCTTGAAAACCACCACGAACCCCATTTACAGTTTCGCAGACGATAGCACACTTGTCTCAACTTTCACATCCTATCGATCACTTTCGGTGAATGATACAAATAGACTTAGGCAGGAACAGGTTGATTCCATCAATAGAGATCTTAAAGCAATCGTCGAGTGGGGAACCAACAATCTTGTTCAGTTCAACGCCCAGAAAACACAAAGCGCCACGTTTTCCAAGAAAGTGAATTACTCAAATTATTCCATTACAATGTCCGGAAATACCCTTGAACCAAGTCCCTCCATCTCGATTTTGGGAGTCACGGTGTCCAATAATATGTCTATAATATATATATGTTGTTAACATATATAATATATATAATATGTTGCTAACATCGCAAAATCGGCAAGCCAGAGGCTAGGTTTTCTGTGAAAAGCTAGAAAGTTTTTTCTCCTGATCAACTGTTGACGACGTACAAGGCTCAAATCCGACCTCTACTGGAGTATTGCTCGCACATTTGGGGTTCAGCACCAAGGCATTCTCTTCGTCTTCTAGATTCCATTCAGAAAAGGGCCATGCGGTTAATAAACAGCTCAATTCTCACAGATACCCTTCACCCTCTAGAACATAGAAGAAGAGTTGCAGACCAGTCATTGCTCTACAGATATTTTGATGGCAGATGCTCCAGAGAAATAAAAACTCTTGTACCACCATTGGCCACATTCGGCCGAAGAACTCGGCACGCTGATCAGTCTCACCCTTTTACTCTCAAGATTGACACTACAAGGACCAATCTTCAGAATCCTTCTTTTACAGGGCTGCTACGGAATGGAATAAGCTTCCAAAATCAGTTTTTCCAGAGAACTATGACCTGCAACTTTTTAAAAAGCGTGCCCACAATCATCTCCTTTCTATAATCCCTTCCCCTTCTAATAGTCGCAGTGCGGGCCGTCCGCAGCCCCCACGATAGGTCTACCCTTTTTGCGACTATTTTCATAAAAAAAAACATAAAATGAAACGTTTAAGGTCTTGGCGATTTGAATTGGCGTGGAACGTAACACGCTCTCGGGTTTTGTAAAAGTCCGTTAAAACGGAAATGAGTTGATTCAGAAATGTTATAAATTCTGACGGATTGTTTTAAAACAGCAAAGCGTAAATCGTTTTGCCAGCAGACCTGAACAGTATTTCTTTCTTTCGCAATTACGTATTTACCTTCAAAAAAATGTTTTCCAATCACAAAAAAATGACTGTACCTGATAAGCAATTGTCAACCATAAATGCACCATTCCAAAACGTTTTTTGACCATTTATTTCGTCATTGTCATCTTGGTTACGACGTTTCGTACAACGGCGCTCCCCACGATCTTCAATGTGAGGACACACCGTCGCGATTCAACGAAACTATTTTTTACTCGGGTGTAAAATAATTTGTTCACTATTTGTCTCGATTGGTCATTGTGCAGTACTAATTAGGACAAATTTAATCAAGAACTTTGCAATTACATCACATTCCTGCAATATTTTTCAAGGTTTGTAGCTTAATCGAGCATTCATAATTTTTCTTTTTAGTTGAAGTCAGATTTAACTTTTCTCTTTTCGTAATTATATATCAGCATCGGAATTAAAGCCTTCGAATTATGGGTGTACAGGCGAATCCTAAGAGTGTCATGGGTGGAACACAGAACAAACGCCTCTATTCTACAAGAACTAAAAATCAAAAAGCGTCTACTAAACCAAATCAATAAAGCATATCTCAGTTACTTTGACCACATAGCTAAAAGAACAGGTGAGATGAAAAACCTCGTGGTCGAGAGAAAAGTTGAGGGAAAAAGACCTAGAGGACGGTCACCAATCAGGTGGACCGATCACTCAATGCACGAGGCAATACATCTAGCACAAGATAGAAACGCATGGAAACAACAAATTCAAACACATACCTGAAATGGTATTACTCCACCCTCCCGAGCGTAACAAGACTGAGAAGAGAGGTTATTAATATAGCTGTATATATTTACAAATACACCGCATTCATAAATACCCAAGCGCACAGTTGTCAAACTGTTAAAATACGGTTCAATTTTTTATTCCTAAGTGACTAGATGGCGCACTTTACTGATACCACAGAAGTAGCTTATGCCTGGCATCATCACCTTAGAACGTATATAGTTTGTTATCACTTCCGTTTTTAATAGTCCACATGTGATCTTCAATTACAGTGTTTGTTGGTGTTTTTTCATTTCCTATTGGCACCTTTCATGCACCCTTCAGATCCAACTCCAATCATATAGTCAGACGATGGTCTGAGAGGAAAATGGTACTGAACTCTAAACGCCATATTTCACACCATACTGACAACTCTCCGATCCCACTCCCACCCGATTCCGATCCTGCATCCGATCTGATTGTCCATTCTATTTGTTTTCCGATTGCGGGACGCGTGTCGCTTTGTATTTTCTTTTTGGTTGACTTTTGTGCGGTGTTATTATTTTTTGTATTATTTTTTACTGCAATTTGAAAAAATGGCAGAAATATAACCGGACGAGCTCATTAGCTTAGTCTGAGGAATATCTTATGGCGATATGTCCAATGGAGTCCTATTTGTTTTTCAGACGAGTCAAAATTTGGAATAAATCCTGATTTAAGTGTGTGAAGAGTACCGGGCAATTAAACACGGTTACAGAATGTACATGAGGTTAATTTTTGTAGAGGAGATAAAGTAATTTTATTTTGCCAATTACCAATTTAGCCGCAGCTGTAGTAGAAATTGTCGTACTGATGCATGATAATGAACGACATGTGAAAAGATTGGCTAGCTTCCTTGATTATAATAATATGAGAGTATTGCCGTGGACTGTAGAATCACCGGACTTAAATTTTTTTTTTTTTTTATGAAAATAGTCGCAAAAAGGGTAGACCTATTGTGTGGGCCGCGGACGGCCCGCACTGCGACTATGTGGAAGAGCAAGGGATTATATAAAGGAAATGATTGTGGACACGCTTTTTAAAAAGTTGTAGGTCATAGTTCTCTGGAAAAACTGATTTTGGAAGCTTATTCCATTCCGTAGCAGCCCTGTAAAAGAAGGATTCTGAAGATTGGTCCTTGTAGTGTCAATCTTGAGAGTAAATGGGTGAGACTGATTAGCGTGCCGAGTTCTTCGGCCGAATGTGGCCAATGGTGGTACAAGAGTATTTATTTCTCTGGAGCATCTGCCATCGAAATATCTGTAGAGCAATGACTGGTCTGCAACTCTTCTTCTATGTTCTAGATGGTGAAGGGTATCTGTGAGAGTTGAGCTGTTTATCACGCGAATGGCTCTTTTCTGAATGGAATCTAGAAGACGAAGAGAATGCCTTGGTGCTGAACCCCAAATGTGCTAGCAATACTCCAGTAGAGGTCGGATTTGAGCCTTGTACGTCGTCAACAGTTGATCAGGAGTAAAAAACTTTCTGGCTTTTCACAGAAAACCTAGCCTCTGGCTTGCCGACTTTGCGATGTTGGCAACATGGTCATGCCAAGACATATTATTGGACACCGTGACTCCCAAAATCGAGATGGAGGGACTTGGTTCAAGGGTATTTCCGGACATTGTGATGGGATGATTTGAGGAATTCACTTTCTTGGAAAACGTGGCACTTTGTGTTTTTTGGGCGTTGAACTGAACAAGATTGTTGGTTCCCCACTCGACGATTGCTTTAAGATCTCTATTGATGGAATTAACCTGTTCCTGCCTGAGTCTATTTGTATCATTCACCGAAAGTGATCGATATGATGTGAAAGTTGAGACAAGTGTGCTATCGTCTGCGAAACTGTAAATGGGGTTCGTGGTGGTTTTCAAGAGGTCGTTGATGTGTAAAAGAAATAAGGTGGGGGACAGGATGGAACCCTGGGGGACCCCGGCATTAGTTTTAAACGCATCAGAAGAAATACCGTCAACTGCCACATGTAAGGAGCGATCTTGCATGAAGCTCAATTGCCATTGGCACAGTTTGGTTGGGAGACCGTAGGCAGATAATTTACTTAACAATGCCTGGTGCCAAACGCGGTCAAAGGCTTTAGTTATATCCAAGGCTATTGCACGGGATTCACCAAACTTTTCAATAGTGTTTTTCTCCAATCCAATATAATCCAGTCAAACGGTGTCGAAAAAAGGCCAGTCAGTTTTATTATAGATCTTTATATTTTTTGAGCTACTGAATTCGAATCCGAAGTTATCCAACACCGAAAATTTTTCACTTGTTACGGTTTTATGCTCATAACTTTAAAAGTATGCATGTTAGTGAAAAAAATTACTTATTTTTTTTAAAGAAGACTAAATTCATTACAATTTGAAAACAATCGCAGCTCCGTAAGTCAAATATTTTCCGAGATACATCACTTCAAAAATTGGTAATTTTTTCCAAAAAAATGACAATTAAACTTCTTGATTCACTTTTATGTCTTCAACTATTAAGGTCATTTGTGAACAACATTACGGAATACCCTCCTCCACATGATTTTTTGAAGGAGCTGAAGACCTCATACCGGATTCTCTAAGAGCATTTACCTAAGCTGTCGTAATAAGTAAAAAGCGTAAAAAGTGGAGATATGACCAAGTGGAGAAGTAAGTCGACTGTCATCGCCATTAAAATTTAATTAGATATCTCACACTTTTTCGGACTTTTTACTTACAAATATTCTTCTAGAAGTATAACCATAGTCAGTACTTTCTGTACCCAAACACTGCCGAAAGTAACCTGCTCTTGACCAAGTTTTTGTAAAAAATTATGTACATAGTAATCATTATTATTATTTCACCACAATTATAATCGTATTTATTAAAAAAACACGAATTTTTGAGTTATGGAAAGAATTTAGATCGAATCATTTTTATGGTTTTTTGCATATTATGAGTGAATCTTTGTGTCTACAGGCGTCGTTTTTTGCTTGAATTCAAGCTTAATAGATTTTTTAAAACTTTATGTCAACAATATTCCTAGTAGTGTCAGTATTTTAGCCGAATATTTGGATCAATTTTAAACAAAAGTTCAAATGTCATTTTTTCGAATGATAGACAAATTTTTGAAGTGCTGCATCTCAAGAACCATTTGTTCTACAGGGATGCGCTGTGGAAAATTTAGTCTTCTTTAAAAAAGGTTTGTGTTATTTTTTCACTACCAGACATAATCTTAATGTTATAAGCAAAAAACGAAAAGAGTGAAAAAATATTAAGTGAGTATCTCAACTTGAAATAGATAACTTAATTCTATCCAAGTACAATGTACAGCTACTATGAATAATCAAGTTATTTGATTTTGGAATAAAACTGAATTAAAATTTGAATTGTATTTTTGGCTGTTGGGCTTATTTAAGTTTTTCTACATTTATATACATTTTTTAATACATTGTAGTTTGAATAAACTTTATCAAAATAACTTGTTTTAATTTATCCACTCTAAGACCTCATACATACATACATATAGTCACGCCTTTTTCCCGTAGGGATAAACAGAGACCACTTCCTTCCACTTGCTACGGTTCTTTTGCTTCCTCTACTTTCATCAGTGCTCTCATACATGCTCGTCGGTTGTTGGTACTCTTGACCTGGCCTTTTTTTGAAACAATGTTGATCTGATCGAGATATATTCGCCGAGGTCGACCTCTACCGACTTGTCCATTCACACTCGCCTTATAAATTTGTTCCGTCAATCTTCCTTCATCCATCCTTTCTACGAGTCCAAACCATCAGGGCATTCCTTTATCTATCTTTGTAACCACATCATCTTTTACACCACACCGTTTCCTTATCTCATTATTCTTCATTTTATCCATCAGAGTCACTCCGGCTATAATTCTGAGACTACTCATCTCCTATTTTCATGCTTCTTCTGCCAAACCAACATTCACTACCATACATAAGTGTAGGAATCAACACTCCTCTATGCACAATCAGAAAGCCTTTTTTGACACATTCTGCTTTCTTCTCTTTAAAAAACCATTACTTTTGTTTTGCTTACATTTATTTGTTTGATTTTAAGGGCATCATGCATAACATTAACCATCGCCTTCAACTCCTCTTCAGATGACCCTAATATGACTTGATCATCGTCGTGAAGAAAGCATTTGACGATCAAATCATTCATTTTCAATCCATACGCACTCTCTTTCAAATATTTTAAAAAATCGTCTATGTGTGAGGTAAACAGCCATGGCGAAGCCACGCATCCCTGTCTTACACCATTTTCGATGTTAAACCAGTCCGTGTAAGCTCCGTTTATCCTGACACAAGCAGTGGAATCCTCGTAAAGTGATTTCAGTGCTTGTATTATACTACCGCTCACCCCATACAGACTTCAATGTAGTAGAAAATTTCCTGTTCAGAATTGAATATCCTTAAATTATTTTCATGTGGCTAGTACTTTTGTATTTCTAATATTTGATCACTTCTTTTTAACATTAACAGTGAGTTCGAGCTTAATAACACTACCAAAAGAATAGTCAATATTTTTCTAGCTGCCGAGTAATACAAATCAAAAGTAATTGGGTAAACACGTAATTTTAACATCTTTTTTTGATAATGAATTGGTAAATCTTCTTATACGAGAATAGTTTGAGTCCATACTGTGACACATACAATTTGGGCGCTAAGAAATCCAGTATTACGTTTGTATTAAAGAAGTAGTTTCAAAATGAATATAAAAAGTAAAGCAAAATATGTTTAATATTTGTTTCATAATTTTAACAAAATTTTCCCGAAATAAAATAAATTTTCTTTTACCTTGGCCGTTGCAAACGGAGATTAATTCCAAAATGCATAACACTAACACACTAAAACAGTGCCTTCGGCATTTATACTTCACGGAACACATTTTTTAAGAGTACACATTTAAATTCACAAGACACGTCTTTCTTCACTGCATTCTCGGTCGTTTTGGCGGGCAATACGCTCGCATCTGCGATCTCTGCAAGAATGGAAAGTCAGCTAGTACTCACAACGGTAGTACGCGCTAGTACACTCAGATAAAAAATTTCTTGAATGTCGTTGTTGCTCGATAAAAATAATTTGAACCATCTCGACTTGTATTTTTTTTTTTTAATTTTTAGCAAATTTTCGACCATTCACTTGGGGGAAAAACCGGTTCCTTCAGAGTGCATATTTATATCGACAGGACAAATGTACACGGTGGCCCATTTAAAAATGTCAACCTCAAATATTTACCATGGAATACGAAGGTGGTCTAAAAAGTTCCGACCTAACAAAGATACAAGACATTTTTTCTATAAATTTATTTTTATTTTTCTGCTAGTAACTCTACACACTGTTGGAAAGGTACTAAAACACATGGGTATACAACCATAAAAAATATAATCATACACCCATTTATAGAAATGTCAACTGATTTTATGAGTGCAGAAATATCCTTTGAGATTGATTCCATCAATAGAGATCTTAAAACAATCGTCGAGTGGGGAACCAACAATCTTGTTCAGTTTAACGCCCAAAAAACACAAAGTGACACGTTTTCCAAGAAAGTGAATTCCTCAAATCATCCCATCACAATGTCCGGAAATACTCTTGAACTAAGTCCCTCCATCTCGATTTTGGGAGTTACGGTGTCCAATAATATGTCTTGGCATGACCATGTTGCTAACATCGCAAAGTCGGCAAGCCAGAGGCTAGGTTTTCTGTGGAAAGCCAGAAAATTTTTTACTCCTGATCAACTGTTGACGACGTACAAGGCTCAAATCCGACCTCTACTGGAGTATTGCTCGCACATTTGGGGTTCAGCACCAAGGCATTCTCTTCGTCTTCTAGATTCCATTCAGAAAAGAGCCATTCGCTTGATAAACAGTTCAACTCTCACAGATACCCTTCACCCTCTAGAACATAGAAGAAGAGTTGCAGACCAGTCATTGCTCTACAGATATTTCCTTGGCAGATGCTCCAGAGAAATAAAAACTCTTGTACCACCATTGGCCACATTCGGCCGAAGAACTCGGCACGCTGATCAGTCTCACCCATTTACTCTCAAGATTGACACTACAAGGACCAATCTTCATCAAGAATCCTTTTTTTACAGGGCTGCTACGGAATGGAATAAGCTTCCAAAATCAGTTTTTCCAGAGAACTATGACCTGCAACTTTTTGAAAAGCGTGTCCACAATCATTTCCTTTCTATAATCCCTTCCCCTTCTAATAGTCGCAGTGTGGGCCGTCCGCAACCATAAGAAGGTCACTTTGTCGTGGGTGCCAGGGCATAAAGGTATTTCTGGTAACGAAGAAGCGGACAAACTAGCTAGGTGGGGCTCTGGAACACCATTTATTGGGCCATAACCAATAAAAGGGATACCCAAGGCCAGCGTTAAAGCAGCGATCAATGGCTGGGTTCACTCTCAGCATCAGCTGAAGTTGGCACAGACAGAGGGAGATAGGCACAGGAAGTTAATGCTGAAAGAACCCTCACCTAAGCAGGCAGGGAAGCTGCTCTCGCTAAGTAGGAAAAAACTTGGAAAAGTTGTAGGGCTTTGTACCGTACACTGGTTTCTGAGAAAACATTTGCACAATATAGGCGTGTCTGACACATAACCTATGTGCAGATTATGTAATGGGGAGAAGGAAACAGCCACTCATATGATCTTAAAATACGAAGCCACCGCCCAGTGGAGGCACTACCTGGGGTGTATACAAAACAAATGGAGAGATCTACCTGTGGCAATAGCAGTACATTAGCTTCTACTCCTTAACAGGAGAATTGAAGAAATGGGACTAAACTAAAGAGCTGGAAAGGTACGAAAAGCACACAATACTGCAGTGCCTAGGGAAAAATTAGACCTCTTTTACTACTCCCATTCATTCATTCATTCATTCAAGTCTAAACACGATGCTCTCGTCTCTTTAACCTGTCCAAATAGTATTCAAATAAAACTCGTCTTTTTCTGCAAAATAATGGTTCACGAAAGTGATGGCCTCCCCATTTCACGAAAATCTCTGTTCACCGAGTGCAAGCTGCCTAAACCCCTTCTTTTCTCTATTTTTCCCTCTATTAATAGTTGGAGCAAATGGTACCTTTCGTTGCGTAACACATGTCCCAGGTACGCTGTTTTCCTGCATTATATCTTGCCCAGCAATTCACGTTCTCTTCCTATCGTCCTCAAAATTTCCTCGTTGGTTTTTCTTGATGTCCAAGGGACTTTCAAGATTCTTCGATAGATCCACATTTCAAATGCTTCCAGTCTATTCATTGCGCTAACCTTCAACGTCCAGCCTTCCATACCATACAACAGTCAAAAGATGCGCTATCACTATCCGTTGCTTTTATTGACGAGTGCTGCCATCTTAATAGATACATTGGACAGTTCTAAGCGAGTGTTACGATGTGGAATTGCTTACAAGCATAATTCCTTAGTTGCAGTTACTAACCCTGCGAGAAAAGACGGGTGAGTACGTTTCTTGGTGTAGCGGTAGTACCTGCTGGCGAGAGGCACGCTGCTCGATGCTGAGCGGTTTATTTTCATGTTGTGGGAAGTCGTGCGTCTCGAGTAACATTAGCCGGAGAAATAACCGGTCATTTTGCCATACAGGGGCAGTGGAGAATTATCGATGCTGATGTCATGAGTTGGCCGTAAATCTCTTGTCGTTCAATACTAACCGTTATTCGAAACGTAGATGTGGTCATTAGCGTTTGATTCAGTATACTATGATGACACGGAAAACAAATTAAGTCCCTGGTTACCAAATAAATATGATCATTTCAAGCGAAAGATTGAAAGATTTTGCTAAACGGTTACTCAAAATAGGTTGAGCGTTACAATCACTGCTTATGCCACCAGATTTACCACTTTTAGACTTATCTTTGTACTTGAGAATTTGCGTAATTCAAACATCGTCAATTAATAATAAATATAATTACTATTTTGAATTAGTTATCTTGGTGAGTGATCGGTTAACGGGATTGAATTTAAAATCACTCTATGCGGTGACAAGAAATTTCTGCTGAGATGTTAGCTGTGGAAGGTAGAGGTACTTCTACCCTCCATAATGTCAGTACAAGAAATGCTTCTACTAAAATTGGAGCGTGTCAATTTTGCAAACGACAGTACGCGTGCTATTGCAAAAGCTTTAGGAATGGTTCCTCTATAAAAACTGCTAAATGACAAAATTGTTAGGTAAATTAGTGTTAAATCATTTATCATATATATATATTATATATATATATATATATATATATATATATATATATATATATATATATATATATATATATATATATTAGTGATTTTATTAGGTTGTAAAGGAGCAATTAATAATACAGTTTTAAATGTTAGATGATAAATAATGTTTAATTAATATATAAAAATAGAGTAAAATGATACATTTTTCCACGATAATTTTAACCAAGGTTACCTTAATTGTATACGAACCTAGACATTATAAAGGGTGTCTCAGAAGAAACGGTTATTATGCACTGTTAACCTAAAAATATAATAACTTTCCAAAATATATATTTTTTGATCTCAATTTTACTTACTGTTAATACATTATTTATATTTTTTATGTAGATTTCATAATTATAAATTGATGAGAAATAAGTGGATTAAGTCGTCAAATTTATCAGACAAAAAGAACTTTAAAACTGCACACATTTGTAGTGATTATTTTGATGAAAAAAACGTCGATTACATTTAGATGCTGTTCCAAAACTGCTAAGTACAGTAAATCCATTTAAAAGTGTAGTTTAGTAAGTGAGGGTAATTCTATACAGTAAGTCACGCCCACAGACAAGGATAGAAGGAGCGTTATGATTCGTTCTCTTTTTATCGGACCGTAACGTCCACTTACCATACATGTAATACTCCTGTATAGCTAGTTGGGATAGAAAAAAACATTACGGTGCTGTATTTATCCTCTCTCTCCTCCGAGTCAAATCTTCTATGCTGTGCATACATTTGCCATTTCTCGAATGTGCAGAAAAGAGTTAGTCGCTAGGAACACCCGAAGTGCAGAAATATATATTTTATCAGATAGCCAAGCAGCACTAAAAGCTCTGAAGTCATACACTCGTGAGTCTAAGCTTACTTGGGACTGTAAACAATCCCTGAGGCAACTGGCAGCAAACAACCAGGCCACTCTGATGTGGGTTCCAAGTCACAAGGGAGTTAGAGGCGATGAGGAATCAATCTGCCTTGCCAAGGAAGAGGCAAATACACAATTTTCCAGCCCAGAACCCTTTTGTGGACTCTTCAAGGCCCACTTAAACGAAGAGGTCCGACGCTGGGATACAGATGAAATGAAATCTCACTGGAATAACGTGCCAGGACAAAGACAAGCGAAAAGGCTAGTAAGCCTTTCGACAAGGAAAGCTAAACAGCTTCTCTTGTTGGATAAGAAAGACTTGAAATTGGTGACGAGACACTGCTCTCTAAGGTATCACCTGAATAAGATGGGCAAAACAGAGAGTGATAGTTGCCGCTACTTCGAGAACTTCACTGAAACTGTAGAACATTTGCTTTGCGAATGCCCAGCGCTTTTCTGGAAGACGCCTTCTTAAAGCCCTCCGATGTCAGGAACTTAGCTCCCAGGAAATTGATAATCTTTGTACGAAGTCTCGGAATCCTGGGCCTTGAATAGATTAAGGGTTATGCACAAAAGATCTGATAGGTCGATAGGCCTTCACGACCCCTCTTATAATCTACAATTTAGTCGCTAGGAAGAAAAAGAGCACGATACACGATCTGACTCACTTTGTCGGCTTCCACTTATAGGGTTTGTCCATTTAGGAGGATATATGGAAATTATACACTTTTATATTTAATGCTGTTGGTAATAATTCGAAATAATAGATGTCAGCAGTATCTCTATTGAGTCAATCGACACAACACGTTTCTATGTACAGATATTAAAGTATCTTCGTTCTTAAAAAATGTCACGTATTATAATTGTTCCAATTTATTAGGTATTAAAGATTAGTTTTCTCAATTGATATTGATTAATATAAAAACCTTAGGGAGTGGTTTGGATGCAATAACAACGAACTATTTAGAGCTGCGGTCTCAAAAATAAGAATCGCCTTGATGATTGCGACCTTCGAAGCACCTAGTGAAAAATATAAAAACCTTCAAATCCTTCACTTCGTTGGCCCCCCTAAACCGTTCTAAAATTCTTGTCCTCTATTTAACATAGAACATGATTTTTTTAATATTTAAAAGATAAGTTAAATGATATATTTCCCGTCAAAGTAAGGTCAGCTACAAATAATTATGTTAATTGTTTTTATTTAAGTAATTAAATTAGTTTGTTTTGAATGGTAAAAACTTTTAATTTGTTATTATAAAAATATACAGGACGTCTTCGGCTCTCACCGTCAAAACCAAAAGATTATTTTGGTTTGGATTATTGTTTGTAGTAAATTATTTTTAGACGATCCTAACATTACCATCAAAAGGTTACGTATTTTCTATTAACACCAAAACTTTATACTCAGAATTTTTTCGTTATGGTGCAATGAAACTTTAAACGTGTCGAGAATTCTCGATATAAGTACCTATAGAATTTCAAACCAGTTGTAAATATGTAACATCGATGTTGTGAACGATTACTAATTTTTGAAACGTTTTTGTAAGCGGGTATGGGTCTTTTCTAATACGTCCCCGTACTTTTAATTTCTTTTCTACAGCCAACGACTAGACCGAAATTGATGAAATTTTTAGCCGATTTTTAGATTAGCCCGGCGAATGATCGTGTGAGGTAGCAACACCGCATTTTTATTTTTTTTTCTATAGCCACCAAGTGAGTGAACCAAGTGAGTCTAACTTATTTCATTGGTTTGTCAAATTTAACAATAACGATATGATGACGATTTTAATGAAATTTTCAGCCAATCTTTAGATTAGCCCGGCGAATGATCGTTTAGCAACCCCGCATTTTTAATTTTTTTCCTTCTTCACCAGGTACTATTGGTGAGAGGTTAGGACGTTAGGTTAGGTTAGGCTAATTTTTTTACTTTTACTACTTCAATTTATACCGATTATTAGCCTAACAAAGCCTAACGTCCTAACCTAACACCAACAGTACCTGGTGAAGAACTTTGAAAATGCGAATTTTTTTTACATAAACACACCTAATAAAAGAGTACGATATATTTTAATGTTAACAAGTATTATTCTTGCGCAGGGGGCATATGTTAATCTATTCTGTATCGTTCCAATTTGAGTATAAAAAAACCACAAAAAACCATAAATCATAATAATAATCATTATTGTTAAATTTGACAAATGAATTAAATAAGTAAATAAATAAGTAGTCTGAGAAATATAGCCGGAGTGACTCGGTTGGATAAAGTAAAGAATAGTGAGGTAACAGAACGATGTGGTGTAAAAGAAGATGTGGTTACAAAGGTAGATTGTAGATTGTAGATTGTAGATTGTAGGGTGGGTCGTGAAGGCCATGCTGCCTCTCAAGCACTTCGACCTATCAGATCTTTTATGCATAACCCTTAATCTATTCAAGGCCCGGGATTCCGAGACTTCGAGTAAAGTTTATCAGTTTCCTGGGGGCTAAGTTTCTGATATCGAAGGGCTTTAGGAAGGCCCCTTCCATAAACTTGAGCCTCTTGCAAAAAAGCACTGGGCATTCGCAAAGCAAATGTTCTGTAGTTTCAGCGAAGTTCTTGCAGTAGTGGCAACTATCACTCTCTGTTTTGCCCATCTTTTTCGGGTGGTACCTTAGAGGGCAGTGTCCAGTGAGGAGTCCCGTCACCAGTTTCAAGTCTGTCTTGTCCAACTCGAGAAGCTGTTAAGCTTTCCTTCGCGAAAGACTTACTAGCCTTTTCGCTTGCCTTTATCCTGGCACTTTATGCCAGTGAGATTTCATTTCATCTGTTGCCCAGCGTCGAACTTCTTCTTTCAAGTGGGCTTTGGAAAGTCCACAGAAGGGTTCTGGGCCGGAAAATTTTGTATTTGCCCCTTCTTTGGGAAGGCAATATGCTTCTTCGTTGCCTTTAACTCGCTTGTGACCTGAAACCCACATCAGAGTAGCCTGATTGTTTGCTGCCAGTTGTCTCAGGGACTGTTTGCAGTCCCAAGTCAGCTTAGACTCACAAGTGTATGACTTCAGAGCTTTTAGTGCTGCTTGGCTATCTGATAAAATATTGATTTCTGCCCTTCGGGTGTTTCTTTCGATGCACTCCTGGACACATGTCTCTATGGCATGTAATTCTGCTCGAAAGATGGTTGGGGTGTTACCAAGGAGTTTTGAGAGCCTAAAGTTTGGCCCTATAACGCCCACTTGGTTACAAAGGTAGATAAAGGAATGCTTAGATGGTTTGGACACGTAGAAAGGATGGATGAAGGAAGATTGACGAAACAAGTAGAGGTAAAGGTCGACCTCGGCGAACATATGTCGATCAGATCAACATTGTTCTGAAGAAAGGCCAGGTCAAGAGTACCAACAACCGACGAGCATGTATGAGAGCACTGATGAAAGTATAGGAAGCAAAAGATGTGTGTAAGAACCGTAGCGGAAGTGGTCTCTGCCTACTCCTACGGGAAAAAGGCGTAACTATATGTATGTATGTAATTAAATAATTTAGATTTACTTTTCGGGGTTGAAAATGCGGGGTTGCTACCAAACTTCACACGATCAATTGCCGGGCTAATCCAAAGATTGGCTGAAAATTTCATCAAAATCGGCCCAGCTGTTGGTAATAGAAAAGAAATTAAAAATGCGGTGACGTATTAGAGAAGGCCCGCGGATATTACAAAATTTTATCTACATTTCAATGTACGTGCATCGCATTCACATATGTAAATGTTATATTACACTTTTCGTGAGTCGTTTAACAAAAATAATAGTAGTTGCCCGACTGACGGTATATCAAAGAAAATTGCAAATTACTGTTCTGCTACTGTATATTTAATTATATTAATTTATTTTATTGTACAAATATCTAGAGAAAGTTGGGCCAATCTTATTTTATATATAAATGTGTGAATAACAAAACAATATTAGGAATAAGATTATGCTTGAATACTAGTGGTATAAACATATACTACTTTCAACCCCAACCGAGGGTAAGAATTACCCCAAAATTTTTAAAAGGCATTGGGGTCGAATAAGATGTCTTTTAATAGCTCTTACCATTCTCTATACAATAGAGAGAGAGAGAGAGAATATACTTTATTGTCATAAGAGTAATCTTGTCGACAAAGTTTCACTTAATCTATAAGGCACTTTATATGTAAAAATAAAATGCATTTAAAACAATCAATTTTCACTTAATACATGAAGTCAGTTTGTATATATAAAAACATATAAGTCGTACAAACTACTGGTAAAAAATAAACAAGTTTGTCTTAACCCATAACATAAATTCATATAAATATAAAAATAAATAAAATATATAAGTCACAATGAAATATACCCCGAATAAAATTTAAAATCACAGTATTGATTGGTTATTTAAAAATTATCATTATAAAATTCTTGTATATTATAGTATGGTCTATCGCTTAAAAAACATTTCACAGCCTTCCTGAAGCATTGTAAAGATTTTATTTCTGTTACATTCTTTGGCAAATGGTTGAACATTTTACAACCATTATAGATAATGGAATCCTTTATGACTGATGTCATTGGTATTGGCAACTTAATGTTGTTGGATTGCCTTGTCACATAATGGGTTGGTAAGGATTGAAATTTGTTCAAATATTTTTTAATTAAACACACTGTTTCCATTATAAAGATAGAAATCACTGTTAGAATTCCATGAGTGGTAAAGAGTAATCTACAAGAGTCTCTACGTTTTGATTTGCACATATATCTTACGGCTCGTTTTTGCAAAATTAAAATATTTTGTAGTAGATAACCACTACGTACGCCCCAAAATGAAATTCCATATCTCAGGTGAGATTCCACCAGTGAAAAATAAACAGTCTTAGCTGCTGTTAAACCAAGTTCATTTGCGACTACTCTGACTGCATAACAACCAGAAGACACTTTGTTACACAAGGCATAAACATGGTCTTCAAATTTTAGTTTTCTATCGATATGTACTCCTAAAAATTTAAAGCTACTTTTGTTCTCAATTACGTCATTCCCCATGGGTATATTGTCAAGTTCACATCTGAAAGTTACTATATTAGTTTTCGAAATATTTAGAGAAAGACGATTTGAATCACACCAATTCTTTACTTTCTTCATATCATTGGATATGATAATAGTCTTTAAATTTTAAAATTGCGCCTATTACTTATTGAGAAATTAGATTTTAAATGTGGAACTTATCTGCTGTTTGCAGTTTTGCGAAATAATGAGTGCGCGAGCATGGAACGATCCACAGTTCCTTTTTAACATCTGTTTTTTCGATGAATGCAGTTTTTTCTTGCACGGGACGGCAAATCGCCACAATTGCCGCTATTGGTCCGATTCAAACCCAAGAGTTTTTCATGAGGTGCATACACAGCAACCGGAGAAATTAAATGTATGGGCTGGCATTTGCGGTGACCGAATGGTGGGTCATTTTTTTCTACCAGGCAATTTGACTGGCGAAATATATTTGCAATTACTGGAAGACGCTATTAACCCTGCCTTGACTGATATATTTGAAAATAATCCACAGTATGACGAAGATCATTTTTATTTTTAACAGAACGGTGCTCCTTCGCATTATGCGGCGATTATTCGTCAGTATTTAGACCAGTGTTTTCCACGGCATTGGATTGGGGGAAGAGGCAGCATTGAATGACCTCCCCGATCGCCAGATTTATCGCCCCTTGATTACTTTTTGTGGGGACATCTGAAAAGTAAAATCTATGAAACACAACCAGCATCGTTGGAAGATTTGCGTCAAAGAATCGTTGATAGTGCCGTCGAATTACTCCGGAAATTCTTCAAAATGTGCTTGAAAGTTTTGAACAAAATCTTTATTATTGTGTATGGAAGCGGGTGGTCATCAGTTTGAACAATTAAGTAGTAAGTAAGCATCTAAAATAATTGTATTGTATTGTAAAAAGAATTGTCAGAGCTTTCAAAAGACCCCCAATGCCATTAAAAATTTTGGGGTAATTCTTACCCTCGCTTGGGGTTAAAAGTAGTGGAGTCAAAAATACCGGAAAAGATTATCTCCCTTAAATCAAAAATCGACGGGTCTGAGTTCTAAAATGTTGACGAGGTTCCCGCAAATGGCTCTGTTTCGTTTTCGGTTGGCCACCCTGTATTTCATGTATGGATATAAATAAATTATCACTTTTGAGAGTGCCTAAACTAAAACTGTTTGACGTGCAGTGCCAACAAAAAAGACTGCTTTGAAATGTCTGGGATCACAAGAATTGCATTAAAAATTCAGGTGAAAATTAAAAATAAAACTTTTTTCTAGTTCTCTTAGAGCAAAAAATATTAAGCAGATGCCAAATGCATCCACCAAAAACTCCCTATCTGGTAGAAAAACGACAGATGACACATGACAATTATCATCACAAGTTTCCCACCGTTATGATTGTTGAATTCGAAAATAAGAATTAGTTTTCACTTGTAGATCGTTTAAAATAATTTTTTCGGAAATAAACTATAAAATCATTTAATTCGTTATTTTTGGTTTATAACAATGAGTGTTGCAGCTTCTTCTATTTCTCCTGTAGAAGAACAGGAAGAACAAGAAATCGACGAAACTGGCCCTAAACCAACATCAATGCTTGAAGTATGTTTTTATTTTAAGGTTTGTTGATAAATTGTTAAACATTCTCTTTTAGGGGAATGGAATTACTTCAGGCGACGTTAAAAAGCTTACTGAAGCAGGTTACCATACCATCGAATCCATTGCTTTTACACCTAAAAAGTACCTTCTCTCCATCAAAGGAATTTCTGAGGCCAAAGCAGACAAAATACTTACAGAATCAGCTAAGCTAGTACCTATGGGTTTTACTACTGCTACTGAATTTCATCAAAAAAGATCTGAAATTATTCAGTTGACTACTGGATCTAAAGAATTAGATAAGTTGTTGGGGGGTGGCATTGAAACTGGATCAATCACTGAAATATTTGGTGAATTTCGTACTGGAAAAACCCAATTGTGCCACACATTAGCTGTTACTTGTCAGGTAAGTTTTTTTAAGTTATTTGTACATATGGAAAGTAAATGTTTTTTATGCAGTTAATAATTTGTAAAAAAAAAGATGCTATTAAACAAAAACATTTATCATTTAAATCAACACTGCTGAATATATTTACTTTATGAATAGTATCAAAACTGCCCTCTAAACAAAGTAACTTTTTAGTTACCTGTAGAAGCTGGTGGAGGAGAAGGTAAATGCTTATACATAGACACAGAGGGTACTTTTCGCCCCGAAAGACTTTTAGCTGTGGCAGAGAGATACAGTCTCACAGGACAAGAGGTATTAGACAATGTAGCTTATGCTAGAGCTTACAATACAGATCATCAAACTACTTTACTTATTCAAGCTTCTGCTATGATGGTGGAATCAAGGTAAATATTTAAAAAGATAAATTATGTGTCTCGACTTTTAAAAATTATGTAACAGGGTGTTTCATAACTATTAGGACATATGCTAAGGGCTGATTATTTGAAGGACCAAAATATGACAATAGAAGCAAATATGCCTTAATAAAATATTGCTGTGGAAAAATATACAAGGTGTCCCCTTCTGAGACTCTGATTTGTTCAATTGCGTTTTTCTCACAAACGGATGAAATTCTCGTGTTTAAATAGGAGTACAAATATTACGTAAAAATGATGTCTGCGTCATATTTTCTAATCAAAATCACTAAAAAGTTTCTTTAAAAAAAGTTACCAGTCAATTTCATCATCAGAAATCATTCACATGGCCTATAACAAAATGTAAAAAGATACATAAAATAATATTCCTTGTCCAAAGTTATGCCTCTCTGTCTATTTTGATAACAATTGATGAAAGATTGAAAAAGAAAGTAATGGACACTGGGGCATACCACAGTGCAGGTATTGACACAGACCACTTCTTAGTAATGAGCCAAATAAGAGGTCTCTTTAAGAGGTGGCTGCATCGTGTGCAAGGATCAAGTAGTGTACTAGAGTGTATAAAAGTTGAGTCTTAGAAAAAGAAAGTCTGGCTGGATTGGCTGGCTACAAAAGCTAATCAAAGAACACAAAAGGCAACGATTGAGGATGTAAACAAGGCAAAGAATGAGGTTAAAAGGTGTGGCAAAAGAGGTTGTGGCAAGAAAGAAGGAGAGTGATAAAGATGAATTTGATAGGTTATCTAATTTTCAAAACAATATTAAACTCTTCTGGAAGTCCATAAGAACAGCCAGAGGTAAACTTGCAACTGGAAAAAATCAGAAACCAAGATGTTAGTATGGTAAAAGGAGAGGAATGCTTATTACAGAGATGGAAGGAATACTTCGAAAGTTTATTTGAAAAAGAGAATACACAAGCACAGGCCCCATTCGGAGATATGAGTAAAAGTTGCAATGAAAGTGAAATTAGTAGGACAGAAATTGTAGAAGTGTTGAAATGAAATGAAATTGGGTAAAGCTGCTGGGTATGACAGGATAACAGTTGAAATGCTGAAGGCTGGACAAAGCATGGTAACTAGTCTGCTGTACCGGCTTTTTAACCTTTGTTGGAGGAGTGGTAGCATACCAGACCACTGGTGCAAGGCCGTTATCGTGCCACTTTACAAGGAAAAAGGTTCGCAGCAGGATTGTAAGAACTACCGAGGTATTAGTTAACTCAGCATAGTCGGCAAACTGTATACAAAAATATTGATTAAAAGAATGACGAATGAAACTGAGAAGATGATATGGGATGTGCAAGCAGGATTTAAAAGAGGAAGGAGATGTATGGAACAGGTCTTTTCATTATGAGGTATAGTCGAAAAATTCTTGTCTAGAAGTCAAAAGGTCTATTGCGCTTTTATAGACTTGGAAAAGGCCTATGACAGAGTGGTAAGGAGTGAATTGTGGTCGACATTGTCTATGTATAGGGTGAGCGGTAGTTTAATACAAGCACTGAAATCACTTTACGAGGATTCCACTGCTTGTGTCAGGATAAACAGAGCTTGCATCGACTGGTTTAACATCGAAAAAGGTGTGAGACAGAAATGTGTGGCTTCGTCATGGCTGTTTAACTTATACCTAGACGATTGTTTAAAAGATTTGAAAGAGAGTGCATATGGATTGAAAATGAATGATTTGATCCTCAAATGCCTTCTTTACGCCTGATCAAGTCATATTAGCGTCATCTGAAGAGGAGTTGCAGGCGATGGTTAATGTTATGCATGATGCCCTGAAAATCAAAGGGATAAAAATAAATGTAAGCTAAACAAAAGTAATGGTTTTTGAAAGAGAAGAAAACATGACAAACTGTGAAGTTGTTTTGTTTTGAAAAAAGGCCAGGTCAAGAGCACCAACAACCCACGAGTATGTATGAGAGCACTGGTGAAAGTAGAGGAAGCAAAAGATGTGTGTAAGAATTGTAGCAAGTGGAAGGAAGTGCTCTCTGCCTACCACTATGGGAAATGAGCCATAATCATCCACAATCTTTCTCCTCGAGTCTTCCAGTGTTACATTCTATTATTTCATTATTTATATCTTAATGTGCATTTTATTTTTAACCTTTTATCTCTTACCAATCAACTCAAATCGTCTAAACTGCTGTTTGCTTCCACTAGTTCCCGTTAAATAAATAAATAAAAAAAAATTCAAATTTAATGCCTTGTATCTTTTTCCACAGCAATATTTTATTAAGACATATTTGGTCCTATCGTCATATTTTGGTCCTTCAAGTCACCCGTCTTTAATGTATGTCCTAACAGTTATGAATCACCCTGTATATTTACAAATATTTATCAACTATATTTTAGATATTCTTTGCTCATTGTTGATAGTGCAATGGCACTATACAGAACAGATTATTCTGGTAGAGGTGAATTATCAGCAAGACAAATGCATTTAGCAAGATTTTTAAGAATGCTGCTACGTTTAGCTGATGAGGTAAGTTAAATTAATTTTTAAACAAACTTCACAACCAAAAAAAAGTAGTTGTAAAAAAATTTTACCTTGTAACTTATAGAAAATTTTAAATTATTTGAAAAACCTGAATTAATATATTTTTTGTATATAACTAACCTCTTCTCGTCGGGCGGGCGTAGTAGTTTGGATAAGTGGTCGTTCAGTTGAGCGACGTTCGGATAATCGACTACTATTACTAGGATGACGCTACAGCCCATATCGAGCCTTGGCCTCCTCAATCCTTCTTCCCCATCCGTCCCGATCCACCGCTGCATGTCTCCAATTTCTTATACCCAGTATTTCTTCAGCATCCTTCCGTACCCCATCTTCCCAGCGCAGCTTTGGCTTTCCTACCTGCCTCTTTCCTTCAGGTTTTCCTGTGAGCACCTTTTTTGGGACCCTGTCGTCTTGCATTCTTTTGGGCATGTCTTGCCCATCTCAGTCGCATCAGTTTTATATGCATTGAAAATCCGGGTTCCTCATACAACTGGTATATCATGATTCATACTTGCCCTCCAGAAATCCCCTTCATTAACTGGATCAAGAATTCTTAGGATTTTTCGTCCGAATTGGTCTAAAAGCTCCCCGTTTTTGGCAGAGAGTGTCCACGTTTCAGCTACATATGTCAAAACTGTGTGGATCGTTGTTTTATAGACTCTAATTTTGGTCTTCCTGTGACATCTCTCGATTTTAAAATGGGTAGTATTGAGTGGTATGCTTTATTTGCTGCGTTGCTCCTTTTTCTAATTTCTTTGATTTCGTCGTTGTCATGTGATATGTTTGAGCCAAGGTAGGTAAAGTCTTTCACTACTTCAAAATTGTAATTATCAAATGTGATGTTTTGGCCCAATCGATTGCGCTGTTGCCTGTTTTGCAGTAGTAGCTTGGTTTTTTGTTCATTAATCATGAGAGACCTATTTTCTTTGCTGCATTTTCTATTTTTGTGAAAGTTTTCTTTACGGAGAGTATTGACTTTGCCATTATATTCAGATCATCTGCATAGCCGATAATTTGATTTAATCTATTTATTATCGTTGAGGTTACGCTTACACTGGCCTTCCTTATGACGCTTTCCAATGCCAAATTAAAGAGAGTTGGGGCCAGCCCATCTCCCTGCTTCAGTCCCTGGAATACCCTAAAAGATTCGCCAGTTTATCTGTCCACCTTTACCTGGCATTGAGTGTTACTCATGGTCAGTCTTATTAGCCTTATTAGTTTTGGTGATATTTTAAAATCCAGTAATAGTGAATAAAGCTTTTCTCTCTTAATACTATCATAAGCTTGCTTAAAGTCAATGTAGAGTTGATAGAGATTGATATCGTATTCCCAGAATTTTTCATTAATTTGCCTCACAGTGAAGATTTGATCTGTTGTGGATCTACCTGGTCTGAAACCAGCTTGGTATTTATTTAAAATATTTTCAGCTAAAGGCTCTAATTTTTTGATGATGGTTGTGAAGATTTTGTAGGCTGTGCTCAGTAGCGAGATTCCTCTGTAATTCTCACACACCAGCTTATCTCCCATTTTGGGGATAGGGGTAATAATGCTGGTTTTCCATTCTTGGGGATCAATGTGGGATTGAGCGTTGTCTTGCATAAACAGGAATTGGAAATTGTTCTATTACAATATTTTCAAAATAGTAATTAGCATTCATGGATCTCATACGGACAGGAACTAATTATGTGCGAGCGTCAAAGCATATACCACCCCAGAACATAACAGAGCCACCGCCGAATGGAATCCTTGTAGAGATATTGCAAGGAGCAAATCTCTCTTCCGGTCTTTGTCAGATTCCTTCATGACCATCTGGATGTGTTAGGCTAACCCTAGTTTCATCTGTAAATAAAACTTTTCCAATTATCCACAAACCAATTTTGATCATTTCAAACAAAACATAACCTGGCAACTCTGTTCTCTTTAGTAAGCAAGGGTGCAGTGGCTGGTCTCCTACTGCTTAATCCAGCTTCATGCAAATCTCATTTAAGAGTCTTACCATACGACATATTGTAAAACGATTTTTGCCGAACAAATTGGCAATATAACTTAGACAATATCCCTCATTATAAAACTGAGGCTCGCACTACCTCTTGTTCAGTTTAATTCCTTGCTCGATTCATTTTTCTAATTTTTAGTGGTCAAAAATGAAACACTTTACCACAAAAAGCGTATTACTTTCAAAAAAGGAACAATTTATAAGCTTATTTTTAACATAAATCTATCGCAAATACTGGTCAAAACTGTTTATCTTCTTACAAATTCTTTAAAACTGTAAATCTAAACGAATTGTTTTGATAACTTTCATTAACGACGTGACACAATATACATCATAGCCTACTGTTCAAATACTCAATAAATATCAAAAACGAACACAAGAAAAAGATAAATTAATTTTTTGGATAGTTTCATATTGCTGCGTTAATTTGGATCAGGAGTTTATATTGAAATAATAAATTTATTCCATTCTGCTATTCCACACTGTATTTATTTTAGTTTGGAGTAGCAGTAGTAATTACAAACCAGGTAGTAGCTCAAGTAGATGGAGCTGCAATGTTCAATGCTGACCCGAAGAAACCCATTGGTGGTAACATAATGGCACATGCATCTACAACCAGATTGTATCTAAGAAAAGGCAGAGGTGAAACGCGAATGTGTAAAATTTATGATTCGCCTTGTTTACCAGAATCTGAAGCACTGTTTGCCATACATCCCGATGGAGTAGGTGATGCCACAGAATAAATGATAATTTATGATTATTATATGTAAGAATGTAAACTTGTGCATTAAGTTAGATATTAAAATTGAATAGATTTATATTTTTTGTAACAGTTATGTAATATAATTTTTTTTTTAAATTATCAGTGCATTTTGAAATATGTCCACTTATTGTAAAATATTTTAAAATTTGTATAAATGGGTATCATGAAAGAATGTTGTCCATAGACTCATTCTTGTCATTTTTAGTTTTTGATAAATTTATAGCGTTACCTTAATTCACGCTAGATTATATTTAACTAGTCAAAGGAGTACGCGCCCAAGTTTTAGGGGCAGGTGTAATAACTAATGGGTAACGTCACGTGACGTTTCAGCTTGACGACGATAAAAAGAAGGCCTTGGCTACAACAGGAAACATAAACCCTACTATTTAGCACTTGAATATTAATGTTTAGTCTTTAAAAACCACTAATAACACCACAATATTGTTCCTTAAACCTAAATAGTCAAAAAGCTCACTTTAAACTCTTGAAAAGCTCTGAAAAGCAAAATCATTAGCGAGACACACATAACCTTAATTTGCTGTAGCAGTGACGTTACGTATCTTTCTCCTCCTCCTCCTCCTCTGTCCATTTACTCTCCAAGAGGGTTTGGTGGCATCATAATCTCTGTATAGAGTTGACAGTGGTTCTCCATGTCTCTTCGTCCCGAGCCAGTTCAACTGACTTCGCTCGATATTCATCCATTGGGTCAGTGATCTGCCTCTTCATCTTTTACCTTTCACCTTTCCTTCAACGATCAGTTGACAATTATATCAGTTACAACACCTGAAGTAATACAAAATGTATATACACTGATATTATCAAGTATGTTAATTAACATTATTTACTTTCTTCGCAAACTTACACACGTTAGATACGTGATTATTAACGATGACGAATTTGTCTTATTGTTTTTTATGGCTGTCTTACAAAATAACCAATAAACATGAAGAAATCTTACGGAATTGGAGTTGAATTTTTAATGAAAAAGACATGTCAAACGCCCCACCATTTTTTAGATCATTAGGCGTTGCTCTTTTCGTCAGTTACAGAATAAAAAATTACTCTCTTACTTTCTTAATTATTAACATTCTAATCGTCACTGCCCACGCTTTAATCTTACATAACAATTTTCTATTAATACATCTCTATGATCTGGTGTATTTTGCCAACGAAAACCTATTTAAATAGTATTTTTCTTATAGTTGACTCCCCACCTATAAAACCTATTTGTGCATCGCGTACTTCTTGTAAAACTGCTTTTAAAGTCGGCCTTTGCTTCTGTAATATATAAAGTAATACTTCTGAAATGAAACTTCTGGAGCAACGCCTTCCGTTAGTAAAAAAAGAAGTATACAAAGTTTCAAGTAGATACGATGTTTTTAAGTGGGTGAAAATGTGTCCAAAGATTCTGTTACATAGATAGATAGATACAAGTCAAGCTAATATAAAGCGTGTAAAAATAAAACTTTTTAGGGTATATTTTACCACCAAAAGGTACTTATATGTAAATGTATTTACTCGCTGGACAAAATTAATAAAAGAAAATTATAAGTTTTTCAAAACAGTTAATTTGGTTTTTCTTTTGTATCTTGCAACTTCCAAGATTTTAATTAACGAATTTTAGTGTAAAATATAATTATCATTATCATAATTATAAGGCAAATTGGAACAAAAACTATATTTTTAAATTTGTTTTTGAGTTCTTCGCCTACCCCATTTCTGCAAGCTAGGTCGGTAACATTTTTAGTATAACATGTTTTCTAAATCGATAACAAAATTTATAAAAGTTTCATAAGGTGCAGTTAAACCTCGAAATTCGACCGAACTTTTTTTTTACTGAAAATAGTCGTAAAATGGGTAGACATATTGTGTGGGCCGCGGACGGCCCGCACTGCGACTATTAGAAGGGGGAGGTATTATAGAAAGGAGATGATTGTGAACCAGCTTTTTAAAAAGTTACAGGTCATAGTTCTCTGGAAAAACTGGTTTTGGAAGCTTGTTCCATTCTGTAGTAGCCTTGTAAAAGAAGGATTCTTGATGGAGATTGGTCCTTGTAGTGTCAATCTTGAGAGTAAATGGGTGAGACTGATCAGCGTGCCGAGTTCTTTGGCAGAATGTGGCCAGTGGTTGTATAAGAGTTTTTATTTCTCTGGAGCATCTGCCGTGGAAATATCTGTAGAGTAATGTCTGGTCTGCAACTCTTCTTCTATGTTCTAGGGGGTGAAGGGTATCTGTAAGAGTTGAGCTGTTTATCAACCGAATGGTCCTTTTCTGCATGGAATCTAGAAGACGAAGAGAATGCCTTGGTGCTGAACCCCAAATGTGCGAGCAATACTCCAGTAGAGGTTGGATTTGAGCCTTGTACGTCGTCAACAGTTGATCAGGAGTAAAAAACTTTCTAGCTTTCCACAGAAAACCTAGCCTCTGGCTTGCTGACTTTGAAATGTTAGCAACATAGTCATGCCAAGACATATTATTAGACACCGTGACTTCCAAAATCGAGATGGAGGGACTTAATTCAAGGGTATTTCCGGACATTGTAATGGAGTGATTTGAGGAATTTACTTTCTTGGAAAACGTGGTGCCTTGTGTTTTCTGGGCGTTAAACTGAACAAGATTTTTGGTTCCCCACTCGACGGTTGCTTCAAGATCTCTATTAATGGAGTCAACTTGTTCCTGCCTGAGTCTTATTTGTATCATTTACCAAAAGTGATCGATAGGATGTGAAAGTTGAGACAAGTGTGCTGTCTTCTGCGAAACTGAAAATGGGGTTCGTGGTGGTTTTCAAGAGGTCGTTGATGCTAAAAGAAATAGGGTGGGGGACAGGATGAAATCCTTAGAGACCCCAGCATTGGTTTTTAACGCATCAGAAGAAATACCGTCAACTGCCACATGTAAGGAGCGATCTTGCATGAAGCTCATGAGCCATTGGCGCAGTTTGGTTGGGAAACCGTAGGCAGATAATTTGCTTAACAATGCCAGGTGCCAAACGCGGTCAAAGGCTTTAGATATATCCAAGGCTATTGCACGGTATTCACCAAACTTTTCAATAGTGTTTGAAAATTCCAAACGGCGAAAAATCCAATGGTCTGAGAAGTGAAAAAATCTTAAGTTACTGGACAGCGAAAACTCAAATGTTGAGTAACTAACAATGGTATGTCCAAAAAAATGGTGAAAAACATCAGTGACCAAAGCAGTGGACAACCAAAGAAAGGAAGTCCGTGACAGACCAAAAAAATCGTGGACAGTCAACCAACCAAAAAAATGTCGATAGGTAAAATAAATTAAACAATTACATCGCAAATATAACTGCATTAAACTAATCATATAACGATTATCGACTTTTGATGGTTGGACTGAAGCTCGCTTGACAAATACGCACATTTTAAAATAAATCGTATCAGCCGCTAGCAAAAAAAACACAACCAGTGACGGCCTCACAACCAGAATAAATTCGTTGAAATGCGTGTGCCGGCTCTAATAATTTTATATCACAATCGCAAGGAAAAATTCCCGTTACAACTATCACCTAAAATACCGCTCTCGTGCTAGAATTTGTCGGGCTAAGAGCCGCCGGCAGCGAGGAGTGACACTTCTTGGTATTTGCTAATATTCAATGGTCAATAAAACTTCATGTATGTTATACATTACTTTTATTGAGCAAGTTAAAAAATGTAAATTAAAAGACATCAGTACCCTTATAAATACAGTAAAAATCTGCTAAAAAAACATAACCAAAAATATATAATCTTAACAATCACCATTTACTGGAATTACGGCCATACCAGATAACAAAAGAAAAATACTTATACTGTTTTTGCTAATTCATCAAAACAAAAATTGTATTGTATTTGATGTTTTCAACGTGTTATATAAAATGTGACGGTTTTACAATTTGGCGTTTGTTTTGAGAAGAGGTGCTAGTTTTTGTGCCATCATGATATTTCCGGTTATCTTTAGTTTTCCTTTCATGAAGGCTTGTTGAGGGTTAAGCTTTCCTTCAGCCAATTGCATAAAGTCTTCATCAGAAACAGTCAACGTTGTGTTTGGCTTGGCATCTGGTTTTCCTTCAAAAACTTTAGCGTTTTTTAAGTCCATTGCTAAAAAATCATATTTATTTGAAAATTAGTAAGGTCACTTATTAACAAATCAAAAACGGCGACAAACATTGTATTGAAAGCTAAATCCTCTCCTAACTTCAATAAAAAATTAGTATAATATTAATAAGTTGCTCGAGTTTAAGATGCTTAAGCACAAATTTTAATGATACATTAAAGTAGCCTTCACACGGTGCTGGATTTCGAGCTTACTTGCTTGCTAGAATTGTTTGCAGGCTGCCGTGAATCGTATGTTGCTTGCAGGTTGGCAGGGAAAGTTATTTTTAAAATTTAAATATGGATTTAATGGTTATGCAAGAAATAATTCTTCGTAGACGAATTGCTACTGCAACTTTAATAATGGTTGAAATGCTTCGAAAAAAAAAGAAAATCAAAGTGAACACTTTGGAGTCGCGAGTGGTTGATGAGAAGAAATAACAGTGGCTACCACTTTAACTATGCTGTTTAATAAACTTGAGTAGGTTTTTAACCTCTTTTAGAAATATTGATTCTGCATCATTCACAAAATTCACTCGAATGGACAAGAACACATTTAATGAGCTGTTTTGTCTTTATCACCTTTTCAAAAAACAATTCCATTTTAATTTTAATTTATCATATTTAAAAGTAATGATTTTTTGAAAAAAATATTTAAAACGAACGAGACTATATCACTTAATAAAATACGAACCTGCGATTGATCAAATTCTCAAACTAGCAGGCAGCGCTGCATGAAAAATAGTACCGAATTTATCAGTAAAATATTGCAACGGAGCAAGCAGCGAAGCCACCAGTGACGTTACAGTCCAGCAGCGTTGTGTACAAAGCTGCCTGTAAGACTCCGAGCAAGCAAACAGATTCTAGCACTGTGTAAAGTGGCTTTATAAAAAACTTCATATATACTTATAGTAAATATGTTTGGTCAATCTTCTTTCATTTGTCACTACGTGTACGAACCATCTAAGCATTTCTTTATCTATCTTTGTAACCACATCTTCTTTTACACCACAGCATTCTCTTATCTCACTATTTTTTACTTTATCCAACCGAGTCACTCCGGCTATACAATTCTCAGACTACTCATCTCCGTAGCATCCTATTTCCATGCTTCTGCCAAACCCAACATTCACTATCACTGGGGACCAGCACTCGTCTATGCACAGCCAGTCATGCATTTTTTGATATGTTCTGGCTGCTCATAAAGTTATGCGGTGCATCATTCATTTGTTTCCCTGCCAACACGCTTTGCTCAATATCACAGTCATACCTTTCGCCTTTCGTAAATTTAAAGCCAAGTACATAAACCCATTCATTTGTTCCACTCTTTCTCCTTCAATCAGCAGAAAAAATTTATTAAAATAATAAATTCGATCTTTAGACATCATACAAATATTTACTAATTTTTAAATGTGTTTTCTATTTCATGTATTTTTACAATAACTTCTATTAAATAATTAGAATTGTAAAAATACTTTATCCAACTGTAAATTTTAAAATTATCTTTACTCATTAAAACTACTCTTGTTAACTTATTTACGCTGTAAACACTCTTTAATTTGAAAAGATATCAGATCCTCTGAAATATTTTCTTTGCGATTTATAAATATATATACTTAAAATTTTAGTGATAATTATTAAATAATATTTTGGTAAATATTTACAATCGCGGCTTTTGCGAAAAATGGCTCCAAATTTTTATGACATGTTTTTTATCAATAACGAATGATAGTTTATGCAATATTGAGAAGAGGGAAGTCTTTGATTATGAAAAAATTAAAAATAAGACAAAAAAGGTGTAAAAGAACAATGAGTGGTAGGACTCGAGGTAGAACGGCAAAAGGAGGCAGAGGGGGGTGCCCCTCCAAACCTAGACACAACCCCCATGCAAACCAACACCCAAACAGAAGACAAACGTCAACAAGTCGAACAAACGTTAACAATCGCTGAAATTCGCATAATCCATAGGTTAGGTTAGACAAAAAAGGTTAAAAGAACAATGAGTGGTAGGACTCGAGGTAGAAGCGTTAGAACATCGAATTGGTGGTCCAAACACCATTGTTGAAAACGATGAAGCCAAATTCGGGAAACGCAAATACAATCAGGGTCGTGCCGTCGATGGGGAATGGGTGTTTAGCGACATCAAGGAGAGTGTAAATATGTTTTTATGGAACTTGTACCAAATCGAAGTGCGAAAACATTATTGGAAATAAAAAGAAAAATCAGGCCCGGTACAACAGTCATGTCGGACTTCTGTAAAGCATATAAATGTCTTGAGGAAGAAGGATACAAACATCTAATCACCAAATAAATGTTGTTGATCCTGATTCCGACGCGTACACGCAAAACATTGAAAGGACATGGCGCGACGCTCGATCGGCTATTCCGAAATATGGCCGTCAAACCTATTCCATGACATCGCAGAATTTCTGTTCCGCCAACATTTCCCCAACTACACGGAAATACTTCATTCTTCATTTATCGCAATAAAGAATTTATATAAAAAAAATGAAGTCATGCAAGGATACTACGAAGGAACAACACGACAATGAGGATAGTGACGATTTTTGATGATGACAGGTGATTTTCATATTTGTTGTGTATGGGGTTTTATGGGTTCCCCCTCCTTAATTTTATAAGGGATACCATTTTTTAACAATAATTGTGAGGACAAATTTGGAGCCATTTTTCTCAAAAGCCGCGGTTGTAAATATTTACCAATATATTAAAAATACTGTTACGATTTTTGAATTCGTCTCTGTCGATCTACTTAGATACGACGGCGCCGACCGAATTTGCTTTGTGCTTTGTTATGCCGGGCCGCGGCTTGCCGGGAAATTTATCGACGTTTCGATATGATAGGATTATTCCCGACTCTCGAGAAACAGGTAGAATGGCCTAGAATTATTATTGAGAAATATAAATAGTTATAAAAAGTTCTATATCTAAGTGATTTATAAAAGTAGAATTTATTGTATTGGAATAAACATTGTTTTGTTACTGTATCCAGAGTTTTAAAATCACCGAACCTCCAGAGTTTTAAAATCACCCAACCCAAGAAAAAACTAAAATTCGTAACAATACTATTAAAGCAACTAAATAAAATACAAATATAATGAAAAAATTAACAAAATACTAAAACTTACTCCACTGTTTAGCCTGTTTTCCATCTTTTGTAATGTTGTACAAAAATACGCCTCCAACAGATTTAGCTTTGTTGGGATCAGCTTTAACTTGGTCAATAATGAATTCAAAAACAGCATCACTCTTTAAATTTGACATTGTTGAAACTGGGGTGGCAGTTATATTTGATTTAACTGATTTCAAGTCTACGTATGAACCTAAAAAAATTATTTATTTATGTAATTTCTGAATTCATTAACTTGAATAAAAATTAAATCACACTAAAAATTATATGAATATTGAAATACTTAACATTTAATAACTATAAATCGTGAATATTTATTATCATCCAATTTATTTTAAACCAGAAATGTGCCCATTAAACTAATATATTTTGTATTGTAAAGTTTTTAAAAACTACTGATGTATTAAATTAAAGTAAAATTCCACTTTAATTGTTGCACCAAGGTTTTTAATATTACTCATATATTCAAGACCATTTAATTTGCATTATAAGTAGATTCTGGAAATTATCAAAATGTTCTTATCATTGATTGATGTAATATTACATCCAATAGTGATTTTAAAAATTAATCAGGGTTATCTAGAATTTTGTAAAATTTATTTTTGTCAATTAAAAAATGAAAATTCAAGTTTTTAACAAAGATATTAACAAACTTGAAGATTACAAAGTTAACATGAGAATAACAAAGTTCAGTGTAAAAATAAATTTGTATACAACATAAGTGATAAAACTAAACTATAAATAAAATTTAGTTTTACAATACAAGATAATTATATCATGAAGTATTTGTAAATGAATTGTATAAACAACTAAACATTGCCTTAAAATAAATATAAAGCATTCTTAATTTTTTATTAATGTTACGCATTTCACCTTGAAAATTTTGATAATCAAATATTTGCACAAAGTTGACAGTAATTAATTTTGGTTAGTATTATTTAAGAGAAAACGCAATTTCAATCAATAAAAGTTTATCAAAATGAGGTTAGGGTCAATGAGGGAAATAAACGGTAACGTACTATTTATAGGAAAGATAAATTTTTAATTTAAAAAATATATAAAAAAAGTAAAAGCTTTAGAAAAACATAATAAAATACATCTAAGCAACCTACTAAAAATTTAACCTCACCTACCTGTCACTATTTGATATGAACCGTTCGTTTGCACTGCTCAGTGTACAAAGACTCTTAAAATATTTTTCCGCGAATATAATTGTGGCACAAGCATATAATGTTATCTAAGATAACACAAACCAAGCAATATATTTGAAAAAAAATTAATTAAAAGTAAACTTAGACTTTTGACCCCTTTTATTAACGATTAAATCAAAATTAACGACGTCAACAGTTGGTAACTTTCCAACGTTGCCACATATTTCATTTTTTCTGGTACCCAAAAAAATTCATTTACGCCAGAGTGTTTCACACCTACTTTACTAGGCAAAAAGTAATGAGACTGATTAAATGAAACATACAAGAAATTTTTTAGTCATCAGCAAAGCACATGTCCAGGGTAGTCTGTATATTCGCAATGAGGAGATTGAGAGAGTGAGAAAGTACAAATACCTGGGTACTATGTTGAACGAGATTGGAGGACACTCGCGAGAAGTAAGAGGCAGAATAGGTCAAGCTAGAGTTGCGTCTACAAACATGCGGAAAGTATTCTGCACTAGAGACCTAAGTGTCAGCTTAAGATCAGACTAGCCAAATGTTGTTTTTTTAATACTTCTCTATGGACGGGAGCCGTGGACAACGAACCAAGATGACTTAAATAGACTCCAAGCTTTATAAATGTGGGTCTACAGACGGATACTCAGGGTTTATTGGACAGAACGGGTAACAAACGCAGAGATATTGAGGCGAGCAGGTAAACAGACAGAAATAGTGGACACGGTAAAAGCAGGAAAACTTGCTTATCTGGGTCACGTTATGCGCGGAGAAAGGTACCACATGCTACAGCTAATAATATAAGAAAAAATACAGGGTGAACGAAGCGTGGGAAGAGGACGCACTTCATGGCTGAAGAACTTGAGAGAGTGGTATTAATGTACTGTACATCTTGAGTTGAATTGAAATTTTTAGCTTTAAAGCATGCATATATATTTAATATTACTTGTTGAACTTGAATATGCAAATCTCGATTTTTAAATTCCCAAAATTGTGGCTCATTTCCATTATTATTAATTAGAATTGCATTATTAAGATGTATTTTATCATTAATTTGGATATTATCATTACTTTGAATCACATTATTATCAAAATTTAATTATTAATGTGAATATCGTCAATGTTATGCAATTTGTTAGTTTCATTTACCTCAACGGTCTCCAAAAAGCCATTTCACAAATACCACAAAAAATTAAAACGCAAATAAAAATCTCCAGAGAAATTATTGAGAACAGGCGCGCGCGCTAATGTTTTGAAACGTCTATAGATTTGAACAACTCCTGTTCAAGTGCTAGGTAGTCTACTGAAAAATTTGATGAATGCGTATTAGCGACGTTGATATTCAATAATAAGCTGTGCTACCCGTAGCATATAAAAAGAGGCGGCCGATATGTTTTGCTAAATTTATCGGTATTACTCAGTATAGAATAGAGCGCTTATTACCGGAATAACGCAGTGCCCTGGTAAAATCATCTTTTTTAGACTGAGATTGGAAATACTATACACATCAATATTCTAAGCACATATTTTAAAAAAAACAGTCTTACTATATTCATACTACAATTGTAAATAAAAGAAACTTGTTTCGAGTTTTATTACTGGGTTTTCAATATGAAACAAGTAGTCTACAGGAATTCTATTAATTGGTCAATTAATCCATTTTTAATAACAAACGATTCATCAAAAACAACTTTTTTTTTAATTTGACTCTATAGATGCCAAAACCAAATTGTGCGACTGAGTATACTCGTTCGAAAACATGCCGCAAAGCGTCGAGACAGTGGGCGCGGTTTACCTCCCGCTCTTGATGTTTCTCTCTCTCTCTCCCTCGCACTAACAGCACTACTCGTAACGTCACGAGTAAACACGCCCCATCCGCTCGAATGAATATGGCACGATTGTTTACATCCTACTAGAATCTATGGACCACCTTAAACTAGTATGCCTATTAGAGCATGTGTTGGTATCTATTATTCTGTGTATTTATAGTTCCTATATATCCTTAATTATTTAATGTGAAAAACAAACCACAAATAAATAATGCAATTAATTAAATTTTACTTTTAAACTTACCTGAAATTACAACGACGTTGGTTTCAACAGCAGTAGTTTCAAAGAAAATTCTATTTCCATCTCTCCACATATCGACTCTTAACGTTTGTCCGGGAATGACAGGCTTCACAAATCGAGCCTATAGAGAATATTTATGTAATTATAATCCGAAAGAAAATGGCGGGTCGTTTAATAGTAGAATAATAATAAATTTAATCACAAAACGACAAAAATAAATTATCTTCAATAATATTTTTAAATATAAAACATTATTTTATTTACCTTTACGGCTTTAAACAATGATGTATCATGAGAAGCAAATGCAGAAAGAACAAGTCTCACTGAAATTCCCAAAGTACACAGTCCATGCAGAATGGGTGTGTCATAACCCATCATTTTGGACATATTTGGATCTATGTGAAGTGGGTTGATGTCTCCTAAAAGAATCTTCAATTAAAAATTTGTCAATTGAAATATGGTTAACACAAAACAAAATTTGATGCACGTCACACAGCTTGATAGCATCACACACTGTTTGTCAGTATTATTTATTTATTTATTTATTTATTTACACTGTTCTACAAAAAAAAAGATTTCCAATTACAGAACAGGAACAAAATAAACATTTGCACAATAGTACTAACAATAAAAAGCTTAAGAGTAATACACAATTTACAAAATCAGACCAACATTAGTAGAAAGCTTAAGACTAACACAACAATATTACTGCTGATAATAATAGCTCTTAATTTGCCTCACATTACAATAGAATATATCAAGCTGGTCACTTATTAGGTTATAGTTGCTATACATAGTATGAACAGGAGAGTTTTTAAGTATATTTGTTCGTGGTGTGGTAGTGTAGAATGAGTCGGTGTATCGAGATGCCTGACGGGGAATTTTAAAGTTTATCTGATGTAGTAAGCATTGACATTTAATTTCATTGTTAATTATTTTGTGTAGCATAATGACACTAGAACATTCTCGTCTTCTATTCAGAGTGAAAAAGCTATGTCTTGACAGTAAACTCTCGTGTGCCGTGCCAATTAGTGGATAAGTCCGATCTACTTTAAAACTTAGGTATTTGAGAAAGCGTCTTTGGATTGCCTCCAGTTTATAAATATGCATTGATAATATGGGTTCCAGATAACCGATGCATATTCTAGCTTTGATCTCACAAAAGAATAGTAGAGAGTTTTAAGTGTTAAATGGTTAAAGTCGCAGCCTACTCTAATTATAAATCCATACATACGGTTTGCTGACGTTGTTATATTGTCTATGTGGTTTTGGAAAGATAGCTCTCGGTCGAAAGTAACTCCAAGATCCTTAAAATTACATGGTCTGTCTAGAGAATAACTGTCTATCTTATAGTCAAATATAATTGGATCAGATCTCAATGTATATGACATTACGCAACATTTGGTAGGATTTAACGCTAAATTATTACGACTGCACCATTGGCTTATTTGATTAAGATTTTTCGATAGTTTCTCACATTCAGTCATATTAATGATAGGAGAGAAAATTTTTAGATCATCAGCATACAGTAAAAAATTAAGCTTAATTTTGTCACCAATGTCATTGATAAAGATATTAAACAGTAGTGGACCGAGGTTAGATCCTTGCGGTACACCTGATTTGGCGAGGTATTTGTTAGACCTAAATCCATTTAACTGCACATACTGTGTGCGGTCGGACAGATATGATTTGAATAACGCAAGTAGGTTACTCGATAAGCCGAAATTCGAGAGTTTTTGCAGCATTAGATTATGGTTAAGTCTGTCAAATGCTTTGGTCATATCCATGTAAATAACATCTGTCTGAATTCTGTTATCTATATTTTCCGCTATGTGTTGTGCAATAACGGTAAGATTTGTTGTTGTTGATCGGCCTTTTACGAAACCATGCTGCTGGTCTAAAATATAATTGTTGACGTGTTGATACAGAACTCCTTGCACCAATATTTCAAATACCTTGCAAAAATTGCATATAATTGAAATCGGCCTGTAATTTTTTATATCAGTTCGCGTTCCTTTTTTAAAGATCGGACATACCTTAGAGCACTTCCACATAGAAGGTATCGTATGTGAACGAATGCAAACATTAATAAGGGTTGTTAATGGGTTATGGGAAATTGTAGGGAATTTAAAGCTGTTTTCACTCGAAAATCTTACCATTTTAAATGTAATTTTTTTTTTGAAACTAATACACAAATTTAATAGTTGAAGTGAAATAAATAACTTATGAACATAATCAAAACACACCAAACTGAAAAAACACTAATTAAAGTGGCAACAATGCATTTTGATCGTCAAGGCTGCCAACCGCATATGTATTGAGCCGCATGGAATGAATATCATGTTTTTATGCTAATTTAACTAGGGTAGGTCATCAAACAATGAACCAATGGTACACATGAACCATTACGATATTGATGTAGGGCGACTTTGGCTAATGTCGCATTGCTGACCGATAGGCTCGGTTATGTATCATTTCTTACCCCCTCAGTTATCTGGTCTCTGCCGTACTTTGTACACGTGTTACTTAAGTATATCCAAATTTTATGCGCCAACGTAAAGCTTTGGCTGTTAAATGACGTACATAAAATTTATTATGTTGTTTGTTGGTGTTTTTGGAGGGTTTTATACAAAATGGCTTGGGTAGTACACATTGAACCATTAAGGCGTACCACATATTGATTCACTAAATACCAATCACCAATCGAAAATGGCAGGTTCCACTAGATAGTCCACACTAAAGTTGAAAAAAAGAAAACTCAAGAAGAAAGAAATTGATTCAGATTCAGTTGGTAGCTTAGTCTTAAGTTCCGGTTTTTCGGATGTAGAGTGGTTTGAAAAAGTCATTGAAGAGGACTGTAGGGAAATACCGCTACTCACTACTGATTTCGCGCCATTACTATGTATTGGTGCTATTTAAAACGAAAAAAAAAAAACAACATATATTATGTTGCCAATATATTAGAATGTGTTAAAGGGGTGAAAGAATATTATGTCTTAATACATTATGAGTGAATATGTGTTTCAAAATCAGTTTTTCCAAAGAACTATGACCTGCAACTTTTTAAAAAGCGGGTCCACAATCATCTCCTTTCTATAATCCCTCCCCCTTCTAATAGTCGCAGTGCGGGCCGTCCGCGGCCCACAAGATAGGTCTACCCTTTTTGCGACTATTTTCAGTAAAAAAAAAACAAAAAAAAACAATTGTTACATTATTATCGAGAAATCAATAACAAAATTATTTTACCTGACAATCGGTAAAGAGCTGCCTGATCTACATTAGTCTTATGCGAAACGGAAACATCGGGATTTCTATTAGGTTTTGGCTGGCATGGGACGATCTTTGTACCGGTTCTTGAACCACCGAACTTTCCAGCACCCACGGCGAAAACTACCGATTGGTTGCGGCAAACCAAGTTACCATTTAAATCGTAAGTCTCAACTGAAATAAAAAAACGTGTAACATTACTTTAACCTGCCTATTTATAATTTAATACCTAAGTTAGATAACTAATAGAAAAGTTCTCATAAACAAGTCCTTAGGTGAGATGTTGTTAACTTGTTTAGTCCAAGAGAGATCTTAAGACATTTACTATTATTTTTGTTTACATAATAATTATTTTATTTGTTTATATATAATTATTTGTCTGTCTATTTGTTTGTCCGGACACATCTCTGAAATTACTGAACGGATTTTAATGCGGCTTTCACGAGTAGATAGAGCTTGGCTGGGAGCAGAATATAGGCATTTAACTGTATGTATGTATATAGATCAAATTCAGTAAACTTCTGTAACAATGGACTGTATCTGGGAAGGAACCGACATTTGCAATTAATCGAGAAAACGAGTAGAAACATATATTCGTAATTTTCAGATGTAGAACTTGTAGGATTTCTTACTTTAGTTCTTCTCAATCGCTTGAATTGAAGTTCAAGTTTAAAATTCTACGTTTGCACATATTACTACAACATTGGTTGAAATATCTTTCCTTAAAATTCATAATTTTGCGAGAACGCGGAGAGTTTATGAAAGGTAAATAATTATAACACTATGAAAGCACAGGGCTTGAGAAAACTAGGAAGACCAAAATTAGTCTTTAACAAAAGCATTAAGTCTCTTGACATGAAGTCTCTAACAGCGTTTGAATGCTAATGGTTGGAAGTCTTATAGATGATTATGATAGAATACTGGTCGAAATAAATTAATGTGTCCGATCGGCTGGCGATACTAGCGCCACAAAAGTTTGATTTTTAAACCAAAATAAACGTTGTGGCGCGATCACTTACCATCAGTAGCAATAGCTGCTCCCGATCCCTTGTCCAAAACTTCAACAATTTTACTTTTAGATACAAGTTGCCCATCGATAGGTAAATCTCCAAGGATTTCGATGTACTGTTCTCCATGAAGAACGTTATCGAGACCGACCTCTTTTCCAGGCACGGCATTTCTCATGGAATTGCCGGTCATAACGTTTTGCATGGCCGGTAAGATGTAAAATGTCGGCAAGACCGAGAAGTTTTCGTCATTCTCATAGAGATATCTCAGTTCGTTTTCGGTCGTAACGGATGCACCAACTAAAAGAATTGTTAAATCAGATTCCATTATTCATTGGAAAATATCAAATTAAGAACACTTCAGTACAGTATTATATTAACAAAGAATAGTTTTTACCTCCTAAAGCATACAGGATGGTATCTTTGGAGCAGAATTTAAAATCATCTTCGAAATTTTCAGTCGACGGTGACGTTCCACTTTTCAAACCGTCTAACGATGCCATTAGTGCCGCGGTAGCGTCCTGAATACTCTCCAACCTCTTGGCTTTGGAAATGTCTGTAATAGTTTCCCAGTTGTCCCGTACCTTCTCGATCGAGACATTATCTTGCGGTTTGGTTCGTAATAAGGCCCCATCTGATCTAACAATAGTGCAGCGACCAGCCCATCCAGCTGCTGCTTCTATTATCGATCCGTTTTCTTGACAACTTTCATGACAGAGGTAGGCCTGAAAATTAAATTAAAAAAATCAGGTAAACTATATTTTAACAAAAGACAATGCATTTTAAATGTTAAAAACCAAAAATTACAGCATAATTAACGAAAATACATACTACAATGGGTGCAATCAGTTCAGGTCTTAATTCTGCATACAAATCTGGAGGTAGGATATCCTCAGTGAGTCTACTCGCTGCTGTCGGTACAATTACGTTGCAGAATATGTTACTTTTGCGTCCTTCAATGGCTATTGTATTGGCCAATCCTACCAAACCCAATTTGGCGGCAGAGTAGTTAGCCTGACCAAAATTACCTAAAATATTGCAACCTTCATTACATATACTTAATTTATTAAAACTACTTTAATTTATAACCATTTATTTACCACTATTTAACACTAGTCTCTCTTCATCGGCTGTATATGAGATATATTTATCTCGCTTTAACTAGACGGCTTGTGCATATTCCTTTCTCAATCTCGATTAGGGGGACATGGGAATTTCGAGCGGAGACAAACTAAGGGGAGGCTAGCACGACAATATTTTTGTTTTTAAATGTTACCACATAATTTGAAATAAATTTTTTTACCAATATACGACGGTTTCGGATTAGTCACCAAGGCATCGACTTAACAGGCTTACTGTGTTAAGAACACATTAGTATATTCCCCTAAGATTTAAACCCGAAAATTTCTTATTTATTATTATGCTTTTGTTGAGAGGTTTTATTTTTATTTTTTGCCCTAAATTGTTAATGTAGCTCTCAATGAGTTTTTTGGTTAGAAATAGGCACATTTTTAATTATATTAAAAGGGAATGCAACAAAAATAAATTATCGGTACAAATTTAATAAATATGTTTAATCATGTAGAACTCACAGTATTATCAAGCATTAGATTTATAGTCATCATAATCGGAATCACTGCCGTCGCTATCCTCATTCGGATTGTAAATGACAACAGCAGGTTTAACTGCTTCAATGCGGTTTTCACGAACCCACCATCCTCTATTAAATTTTCACATTTTGTGACACATTTTTCCCAAATTTCGGGAGTGGCAGTATTAAGTGCTAGTTGCCAGGTTTTCAAAACAGCTTCATCACTGTAACCAGTAGATCCCTTGTTTTGCATATTTCGCAAATAATGGTATTAAATTGACAATGATAAGGCGGAAGTATTAGCACACGATGCCCATAACTGAGTATAACCTGAATTCCAGCTTAAAGCAATACTGTAGAAATGAAATATTTTCTTTCGTTAACCAAATGGTACAGAGCATTATCTAATACAATGACAGATAGTTCATGTAACGATGGTAATAGTTTCTCTTTTAACCATTTAACAAACATCTCTGTATCCATATTGTCATGATAATCGGCCGATTTTGATTTTGACGAAAATAAAAGATCCGTCTCATTAACAAAACCATGCTTTCCACCTGCATGCACATTAATGCGTCTTTTATCATCATCCTACCAAATTCTTTTTGTTCCATCTTTAGCAAAAATCCAAGTTTCGTCCAGACCATATTAATGCACCTTCATCTAAAACACGTCGCGGTATTTTCGCGTTTTTTTAGGTATAAATACACTACTTGAAATTACAATTGGTACTATATGATTGGAATGTAGGTACCCACTACAATGATAACCCAGGATTACTAATTACTATTCTAGAAATCTAACAAAAAATCTAGCAAAAATGAATTAACAAGCCAAAGGTCAATAGCTTAGTTAATTATTGAAATTTGTTTGGATTACTTACCTACCTCTCTTATTATGTACATTAAGAACAGATTTGGCTGCAAAATTAAACATGCTAACAAATAAAAATATTGAATCTTAAATTCCAAACAGTCCCTTATAAAATAAAATTCATTACGTACGAAATTTGTTAAAAATATTAGGAGAATTTACTTTCGTACTTTCTTAAATGTACAGTTAAATACTGGTTATCGAGTTTTTAACGATAATCCGTTACCACCGTATATTCGTGAAATATGCTATAGAATACATTATACAGCGTTTTATACTACTCGGTCTCCTCTTTGTGCGCTGCTTCGTAGCCTTCCCAATCTTGTCTACTAAACATTGTAGATATGTGTGCGCATGTATATTGCCGAGCCAAATTGATAGAGCAAGTGTCGTATAGTGAGTGTGTATGTTCATCTCATTCTCTGGAAGTTTAGTTTGTTGAAGTTTCACTTCTACTGCGTGTGAACACACATACATTGTTTTAGAAATACAATTTAAAAAAAATTGTACATCTTAAGACAAAAATATATATTTTTCCCTAATTAAAAAATAAACGAATTCATTTAATTTACATAAAAAACATCTTACTAACCATACAGCCCAGAGTTTGAAGCAGTCATTATGATCCTTCCATAATTTTGTTTCTTAAATATTGGAAATGCAGCCTGTGTCGTTTTAAAGCTTCCTTTCAAGTGTACCGCATGAACCAAATCTAAGGAAATAAATTACACCTCAAATAATATAATACCAACTCTACACTTTAGTATTTGCCCACCAGAATTATGAGACTTCTCCTATGGCATCAAGACAAAATTGATTCAGATTTTTCTTCTTAACTCAGAGCACAGATGACACAGTCAAATGGTTACATGAACAAGGCTTCTTAAGAAGCACGCTGAACTGGCCCCCAAATAAAAAACAATTGATTGCAATTAATACAGCGCCTATAACTTTTTACTTCTTGAACCTTTCTGAGACACACCATGTACAAGGGGACCATCTCTATGTCACCATGAGGAACCCATGATCTCATTAGAGGAAATCTCTTTTGCAGGATTTGAAAATGTTGATAGTTTGGTCAGTGAGAATAGTTTTGATTCTGTTGCAAGCAATCCAGCCAGCTCGTGTCCTACTTTTAATATCTTGACTAATGTCATTATCCTAGATGACTAGACCAGAATAAGAGAATTTATTCTGGTCTAGTCATTTGTATGACTGGACTATATAATGGTGGGCAAATACAAAAGTGTTCCTTGACATAATTATGATGAGCAATAAAGATAAGCTTCATTTTTTTGTCCAGGGAATGAAGAAAAATTGTGCCAGTCAATCAATTTCGCAGCAAACAAAAATAGAATGTGGAAGAGTTTCTTAAAGTTTTATATCTAGCATAGCAAATGTTCACTGGCATGGATACAATACAAGTACAGTAATGCATAATTGGAAACTGTGCACTGCCTTCGCCTTGAGCGATAAATTAATGGAATTAGATTATTATTGTTGCCAATACTATCGTGTTGTTATAAGAATTATCATTTCTCATGACAGACACAAGATATGTATATTCCAGCTGATCCTTAGTATCTTTGTCAAATTATTGCATATTCACGCCAGCTGCTTTCAAAGTACTGTTGCTTATAGACAGATTGAGAGTAGCATAAAATATTCTTTTCTAATTATTACTAAGTTTGTAAAAATTAAATTCTCGTTAACTGTTATTTTTAATATAATAAAAAACCGTTTCTACACTTCAGTAACTTTAATAAATGAAAACAAATAGTTTGCATGGATCAATATCTTAATTTTAGAAAAATGTAATTTAGCACAGCTTTCTAAAAACATATTTTTATTTTAAACTAGGTAAAATTATAATTGTCATATTCATTTCAAATCTTGAAAACAATCAATTTTGTTCTCTTGAAAATGTGGTAACAAATTGAGACCCTGTCAATCATCAATAATTAATTCATTAACCTTTGATCTGACTATCAGTTTCAAATGTTACATTATATTTATAATTTAATCTTAAAATATATACTTGATCTCTTACCCCAATCTTGATCAGATATTTTTGCAAAGCTCTTATCACGCAAAATTCCAGCATTATTAATTAAAATGTCAATGCGACCAAAATTGTCCAAAGCAGTTTTAACTATTTTTTCACCATCTACTACAGAATTGTAATCTGCAACTGCTGTTCCTCCTGAAAATAGGTAGAAAAAAATCTTTACAACCAGATAATGATAAATTTAAATAAGAAAATTTTTATTTCAAACTAGAATTCTCTCAGTGGTTGAAGTGGGTGCAAAAAATGAGAATTAATGAAATAAAATGTTACTTTCAGATCAATTGTGGAATATATAAAAACAATACAAAGTTCCACATTAAGTATAGCTTTAGGAACAGCCAGAAAGTGTCAAAAAAGGCACGTTTGGCTGTGCATAGAGGTGTGTTGGTTCCTACACACTTATGTATGGTAGTGAATGTTGGGTTTGGCAGAAGAAGCATGGAAATAGGATGCTACGGAGATAAATAGTCTGAGAAGTATAGCGGAGTGACTTGGTTGGATAAAGTAAAAAATAGTGAGATAAGAGAATGCTGTGGTGTAAAAGAAGATGTGGTTACAAAGATAGGTAAAGAAATGCTTAGATGGTTTGGACACGTAGAAAGAATGGATGAAGGAAGATTGACGAAACAAATTTATAAGGAGAGTGTGAATGGACAAGTCAGTAGAGGTTGACCTCAGTGAACATATCTCGATTAGATCATCACTGTTTTGAAGAAAGGCCAGGTCAAGAGTACCAACAACCGACGAGCATGCATGAGAGCACTGATGAAAGTAGAGGAAGCAAAAGATGTGTGTAAGAACTGTATCAAGTAGAAAGAAGTGGTCTCTGCATACCCCTATGGGAAAAAGGCTTGACTATATGTAAGTATGTAAATAAAGAGACAAATATAACATATAATGTAATAAATCACCTTAACAAGGGTACTAAAAATCTTATTTTGTTCTTTCCTAATCTAAAAGGCATAATGCACTTATGCCTTATCAACACTGTTAGTTTTTTTATTTATGAATATTAGATTAAATAGATATGAAGTGTTATTTTCATCCTTTTAATTAATTTGAAATTTTTTAAGATCTCTGAAGTTATGGAAAAATATAAAATGTATTATTAACAAAAAAACTAAATTTTTAAACCCTTAAATATAATTTAGAATACTTTTCATATTGTATAAAAAAAAATTTAAAAACGTGGTTGACAAAAAAAAATTAAAAAATTAACAGATCAAAAAAAAAATAATATCTAGTATCAGAATAATTATAAAGGTTACACTTTATGTGTATCTTTTGACCTTTGATGTATTTATTATTCTAATACAGGAGGTACTAAATAATAAATTGCAAAATAATTAAAATACACTTACATGTACACCATTAAACTATGGTTATAGCAATTCCTTGGATAAATCCTTACTTATTTTTTATTCTATTCTACAGGGCTTAAAACTTTTTATGTAATTTTAAAAAAAAAACACAAATTCTTAAGTCCCATTATTATAACTTTGGATGAAAATATATTTGCACTATACATCAGTTACATAGATCATGGTCAAGACAGTTGAAGAATGTTGAAGTCGCTATTTATTTTAAATAAACAGTACTATTCTGCTATACTTTTATATATAAATGTGACTTAAATTGCTAAAAATAAGGCAATAGCTCACCATTTCTTTTAATTTCTTCTACAACGGTGTCAGCTGCTTTTGAAGAACTACCATCCCCGTGTCTTCCTCCCCCTAAATCATTAACAACCACTTTGGCTCCTCTGGAACCAAAGAGAATAGCATAAGCTCTTCCTAAGCCCGCTCCAGCACCAGTAACAACTACTACACGACCATCATATCTTAAATCTGACATTGTTAAAGGAATTAAACAGTACCGATATAAACAACACAAACTTCCACGACAAGAATCAAGTAACTAAACTAAACATTTAATTTTAACAAAAATTATACATTAACCTTTGAACTTACAGTTATCTATCAACAATTTAACATATCACCAAATCACCTGATGAATTCAAAAAATGTCAGTTGTCAAAATGCCTTACCAATCACATATTATTATTTCAACAGTCATTGTATTAATCAACCAGGCTTGAGCAATATAAATAAAATTTGCGACTATAATGTGATTAATACATTTTTATATTGTGAAAAACAAGAATAATTGTATTAACATGATTTCCTCAGAAAAATTATTTTTTTTTTAATTTAAAAATTATTTTTTGACTACATATTACAAAATTTATATAATCATAGTTAGTATTCAATCGCAGTAAGGTGTCATTGTCGAGTTGACACTAAACTGGACGTTTTTTATTTAAAAACCACAGCAAAATTTCATTAACATGTCTTTTTGAGCATACATACCAATGAAAGGTGGTAAAAGAAAAATGGCCATATAAAACAATTTGCTTTATGTTTAAATACACTTTCACAGGGATCATGCTTTAATAATTATTAAATATTTTGTACACCAAAATTGTAAGTAAAATGAAATACGGTTACTTCTTTAAACAAGTAATCAGATCAGAAACAAAACAAAGGTAATGTTGCCAAATGTATTGATAATAATTGATTAAAAATTATTATCAAATCTAGATTGTAATGGTTATTCTGTTGTTAAGTGTGTTATTTTTAATGAATAATTGTCATTAAAATTTCATTAGATGATATTTTAATATCTTTTCATCCAAACCCTTTCAGGTATGTATTACGTTTGTATTTTAATTGAAATTTAGCGCGTCGTGACGTGATTCCGCCTGCGTACGCAAATTCCCCACCCACACATCCAACCACACGTGCGAGATGCATTTTTCTGTTCCGACATAAATCTAAATTATTATTTTCAATTTCTATTCGAAGACGACTGTACAGAGTACAACCTTTAATATTTATTTTTCTAGTCTTTTTTACTTATCGGTTAGTCTGAAGATTTTGATATTGTGGTAAGATTATTAATATTTGTACATATAATTTATTTTATTAATCAGATTCGGTCGATTGGGTGGGGCATCAAAAATTAGTAAATTCATCGCCACGTGTTTGATGTTTGTAAAATTTTGACAATTCTCCCGGAAGCAAACGTCTGTTTTTAACATTTTGTATATGTTTATAGATAATAATTAAGTTAGGATGGTACAAAACGAAAGTTCAAATTCTGGCGATGAGAGTCTCATATCGGTCGTGCCCGAGAACCCTGCAAAAGGTATTCCTACGGGAAAGTATCGTCTCGTAGGATGGGGTATCGATACTACCGGACGCCGACTTATTGACGAGATTATCCAAATAGCGGCTTATACCCCCGAGTCAAACTTCTCGCAGTATATAATGCCATTCGGGGATTTAAACCCCACATACAGTCGCAGACATGGTATCAGAGTAGTCAATACAATACGCTATAGACGTCTTAGAGACATGAACACGCAAGAATTTGTAAAAACTAAGAGTGAAATTTCTGCTCTCCAGGATTTTTTGCAGTGGTTGGAAACCGTTAAAGAAGGAAATGATGTAGATGGAATTATTCTGATTTACTATGAACTTCGTAAGGCTTCTCCTGGTATGCTCTTGGAATCTCTAAGAAGATATCAAATGGTAGAAAGGTAAGAACATTTAAAAAATATTCTGTTTCTTATCTACAGTTTTTATTTACCAAACAAAAAATTTGACATTTTTACTGATAAAAGTATATAGCTGAGGCATTTTTTATCTGTTAAAAAGTACTTTGACAACTATTAACTACAAAAAATTGGATTTAATTTATCTTTATGTTTTTATTTAATTTTTTGTTGGATTAATAAAATACTTGGAAAAATTATGTATATGAAATAAGGAAAAATTTCTCTTTAAATTTTTTTGTTTATGTTCCTTAAAAAATATAAAAGTATGGTAGTATTCAATATATATTTTTTAAATCTTATGATTTCCATTATTCAAAGAAAAATATTACTTTTTAATAACACTGTTGCTTTTTAAATTTTCAATTTTTAATATAAAAAGGAAGACAGCATTTTTATCTTTCAAGATATGAAACTTGCTTTTATTTTTTATATTTTAATCATCAATCTTCATGGTTAATAAAATTAAGCTCATTAGCATTAAAAATGTTTTGTTAATACCAATATTTCTCTGCAGATTCTCAAAAGTAGTAAAAGGTTTTGCTAATGGATTCAATATTGCCCAAGCAAAATGTGCCAACACTACAAAGTCTTTCAACCTTCATGTAATGTCTAAGGTACTGTTAAATAGAGGTGCTGAGCATTTCAACAGTGCTGTAGATCGTGCTAGGGCTTCTTTCGACATTGCAGCTCACTTAGCTCAAGGCGAACGCATTGAGTTAGAGGGAGAAGTAGTTAGTCAAGATTGTACCGGGAAAGAAGCTCATTTGATGGATGTTGTATGTCCTTTCGTCAATCCAATTGATGCAGAAGAAGAAGAGATTGCCTTATTTAAGGTGAGTTATTTTTAAATAGATTAATAAGACATTGTGTTTTGCATTTAAAAAATTATTATTTAACATAAAAAGTTGTTGAATTTTATGTAAAATTTGGAACTCATTAAAAAAACAAATTTTTGTCAAAATAAGTACTAAAAAACTAAATGTATTATTAAATTTTATCTCTAAATTGTTAAATTGGCAGCATATGGGAAACTTTTTTATTATTATTTTATGAAAAAAAGTTATTCATCGTAAAAAGTTCTCCTTGGTGTAAATAACTAAAAAGCAACCATCTCATATTGAAATTTCCAGTGAAATACAAGGTATGTCAAACAGTATGAATTTTACCAAACTGTTTATTTAGAACTTTAAACTAATTTCTAATAAACATCTCTTTATTCAATAAAAATTTGATGATCTTTACTTGAGTGAAATACTGCAGCACAGAAGTTGAAAAAAGTAAAGATTGTCAAATTTGTTATGAATAACTGTTTATTAGAAATTGGTTTACAATTCTAAATGAATTTTCCTGGCTACAGTTTTCAATATTGTCTAAAATAAAAGTATTTTACTGTTGGGTAAAATTCATATTTTCTAACAGACCTCGTATGAGGTGTGGCTATTAAATAACGAGACTGTTTATGAAAAAGACTTTTATTTTACGATCTAATGCTCCCTTTCAATGTATTTCCCTCCCCCCGCCACACACTGTTCCATTTGTTTTTTCCATTGGTCAAAGCAATGCTGGAAGTCTTCTTTTGTAAAAGCATATATGAGCTTCACCCATTTTCGCTTCACCTCTACAATCTACCAGAACTGCCTTTTAAGGCAGACTTAATCTTTGGGAACAGAATAAAGTCACGGGGTGCTAAATCTGGCGAGTAAGGCGCGTGTTCGAGTACTGCAATGTTTTTTTGTGCTTTCAAACTAACAAAAAAAACAGTTGATCCAGTCATTTTTTGTAATTTGTTTTTTTTTTATTAATCCGCCTTGAAAAAGATCAGTAAAGATGCTAGTAATATTGGCATATTATTGTTTTTTTTAAGGAGATTTAACAATTAAATGAAAGTAGTAACTAAATAAAAAATAATTTATATAATATTTATTGTATGGCACACATCACATATGTCATGCAAGTTAATGGTACAACAAATTGCACAGTGTAAAACTCAAAGGTATAACTTATTCATAGTTAAATGTCCAAATTATTAATGTAGTCAACTGAGTCCGGAGTCACCGTCAGAAAAACATTCGAGTGTCCTCCATATGCCCTTAGGTTGCAGTGTTCTGTGATGTGACGGATCGTCTACCTTTCAGTGCCGCAGTCACACTGTGAGGATGGGATTGTTCCACTTGTAGAAGGCATCGGCACACCTGCCATGATTGGTCCTGATCCGGTTAAGTTGTGAAGATCCGTTGGGCTGCTTGGGTCCATCTCTGCCTCTAATCATTTATTGGGTTGAAGTCGGAGGTTGCCAGATTTTCGGCTGTTCTGATCAGGGGGTTTCTTGAGCGCAGTCTATGGCCTTCACGACCCACCCTACAATCTACTCTCTGACAAGTGCAGAGGATCTCCGTATCGTTGGAGGTGGACTATGGCTCAGGACCAGTAGCCAGTGACTTGGTGTAGATCTAATTGTGCCCAAGCTTAAATGCATCATATGATTTAGTTGAACGTCGACTATTTTAACAGGTGGAGCCAGACTGGAGCACAATATTCCGCCGCAGAGTAAACAAGTCCTAAAGGGGGAACAGCGAAGCATGGTAGTGGAGGATCCCCTTGTAGTGCCGCATAGTTTTTGTATGATGTTATTTCTTGTTTTGAGTTTTGAGGTAGTCTTAGTTAGGTGTTGTCTGAAAGAAAGAGTTCTATCAAGAGTTACTCCTAGGTAATTAGGATACCAGTTGTGGTGCAGCATTCTGTTGTTCACACCGAGTTCTCCGTTGGCCATGAGGTTGTTTAGGTGAAAGCTTGTCTCCTTTGTCTTGCTTGCACTACGTTGAAGTCTCCAGTTGCAGAAGTATTTCCCTAGAGTGTTCAAGTCATCTGTTAGCGTTTTCTCCATTTCTTCCATTGATTTGCTTTTGGTTGCTATTGCCCAGTCATCAGCATAGCCAAATTTTCTAGATCTTATTGTGGGCATATCAGCAATGTAACAATTAAACAGGAGTGAAGCCAAAACTGAGCCCTGAGGAAGGCTGTTATTGAGTTTCTTCCAGTCGCTCAGTAAGTTTCCCATGGCAACACGAGACAATCTATTTGCTCAGCATATCGTTGATTAATCGCACGGTTGTTTTGCAGGGTATTTGACGAAGGAGTTTGTAGAGCAGTCCTTGTTTCCAGGCAGTGTCATGCTGCAGTTAGGTCTTTGAATGCAACGGATGTTTTCAGCTGCTTCTGGTACCAGGCCTCTATTTAATTTATTTAATAATAAAGTATTTTATTTACATTGCAGCCAATTAGTGATCATTGATCTATTTCATTTAAGTAAAGTGATATATGTGGTAAAAAAAATAAAAACAAAAGTAAAAAAGAAGATAAAGAAAGAAGTAAAGCTGCAAGAAATCTAACCTACAGACTCTTGGTTATTAAACTGACCGATTATCTGCTTGTTCCCTGGCTACTTAAACATCATTAAACATAAATATTAATTTATACAATACGAGTAATAATAATAATTAATTTTTTTTTTTTCAAATATAGGTCCTTATAATTTATATAATCTTGAATTTTTTAAACTAAATTTACTTGGAATTATCTAAAAAACGCGTCTTAATATTTACACCTGTTAAAGTCCTAGTTATGAACTAAACATGGACCAAAAATGAATTAAATCGGAGAGGGTAAGTTCTGGTTCTCCCCTTGTAAGTTAAAATATATCGAAAAATAATTTTTCCACTCAAGTATTTGTTCGCAACATTTATGTATGTACTTGTATGTTTAATTTGCAAAATTCAAGGTGACCGCTATCACTATCTAAGATTAAATATAAATAATAATCAATCAATACATTGGCAGGGTCGGACTGTAATAACTGGATTTAAATTAGTGCATCTTTTATTGAGGTTCATTTTATCGCAATATTTACAAATAAAAAGTTTTGTTTGTTATAAAATATTTGTATTGTTTCAGGTATTACTGGAAAGACAAAATACATTCCGACCAGTGTTTGGAGCACTGTTGAGGGCTAGTCGATCGGAAAGGCAGCATGCTAGTCACTTACGAAGACTTTTGGCTGAAAACAACATTAATTATGACAAACTGAAAATCGCTTACGAATCGGACGCTAAAGGTGGACTGGAAAAAGTAATTAAAAGTGAGGTAAGTAATAAATTAATTAAATATACTTCCATGAACGATTTTAATTATGAAATAAATCAAAATATTCAACGTTTAGTGACAAATCGTGTTTAATAAATTTTTGAAAGACGTGGAAATAAAGAAACAAGAAAGATGATTTTTTGATAAACTAAAACTAGGCTTCTTTTGCTATTATTTTCATAACAATTTACGAGCTTTTGTTCTTTCACTGAAGTTTTTGTTTAGTTCTTACTTCTGTAAGGATTTTAAGCTGGATTTCCACGTTTCATCATCAAAATTTAAAAAAATTGAGTATTTGAGGAGTACTGTAAAATGAGAGACAAACTTCGTTTTTTTTGCATAAATTAATGGTTTAAAATTGTATTTTTAATGCGCGATTCTCGTAGAAGTTAAGGCTCTCATCCTAAATATTTGAAATGGGTGAGGATGATATCAAAAGGAGGTTTAGAGCCTTATCCTTGACAACGTTAGAGACTTAATAACTTAAGACTCAATAGCAATGTTAAGAAGACAGAAATCTACACAGAAAGCCTACAGCGAGTTAAAAGTTTTAGGGTTTCCACACTGTAGGCCAGTGGAAAGTGTAATCGCCAAGAGATGTATCTGAAATAATAACTAAAAAAGTTTACTGACTGAACGACTTAACTACATTTAAAGTATAGCTCTTTCATTATCAATTGCAGAACACAGTTATGTGGAGTAATCAATATTTAATATATATGTAAAAAATAATCTTAACTATCTGTATAAAATCCGGTATAAATAAAAAAAGCCCGTGTTCACGTTGACTTGATTGACTTGCGTCAAAATTCACAAACTAGGTTATTCAGCCAATGAGAACAGCGAATCATAGTGTTAAATGCACTGAATTGGTCGAGGGGTGTAACGCGTTTGAAAAGCTATAAATAATCTTGTTTTTGTTTGAAAACCTGGAGGATATCAATGGGGTAGTGTGTTGTGTTGAATTTAGAAATTTCATTAAATAAATAGCGTTTTGGAAACCACAGGCTAATGAAATTGCACAGTGTAGTGCAATTGAAGATTTAGACATGGGTATTTTTAAAAATGATAAATTTATAAAATGAGGTATCTCCGACTATGGCAGATCAAACAATATTGTCGGTAAGGGTTTGGAACGAGTTTTTATATTCTGCAATTGATAATAGAACAACGATACCCTTAAAGGGTATTTGACTTCAAATTACGAACCAATGCCTAAAAAGAAACAACTACTGTGGAAATGGCTGGTATCCGGTAGAAAATTTATGTCAGGTGGTTTTTGGGACAATTAGGAACTTTTAATTGTTGATATCTCCAAAGCAAGGTTCTTTCAATTATGTCCACCGTGTCATTTTGCCGACGATAAATTCAAGCTTATTAACGCAATATAGGAGTAGTCTTTTAATAGAACTCGTCGAGTACTTTCATAATATATATATTAAAGAATATTGATGGTGAAACATGGTAGTGTACCCAATTTATTATTTAAAGACTACTTACAGAATTGCTTGCTTGATGCTGGATTTGAACTTCAAAATTCAGATTGTCAAAATTCTATCGCTCATTCGCATTTGACGTTAAATCCAGCGTCAAGAGTCAGCATGAAAATGCACCATTAAATTTAAAATTGGAGTAACCCTTTTTTTTTTAAATTACCAATGAAAACCAATTGAAAACTTGGTTTTAAATCTTTGGTATTGTTGGCCAATTTCTATTAATATTGGTGTAAATAAAGAAAATGCTGATCATGTAAAGTTGAACATTTATTTAAATATAAAAACAGTTTATAGAAATTATGTTGTTGACCTTCTGTCAAACTTCAATGAAAACGACTTATAATTTCTATAAACTGTTTTAATATTTTAATAAATTTTCAACTTAACATGATTAGCATTTTATTTGGTGTCGCCAATATTTTATAAAATTGTCCAACAATACTAATTATTTAAAACCAAGTTTTCAGTTGGTTTTCATTGGTTATTTAAAAAAGAGGTGGCTCCAATTTTAAATTTAATGGTACATTTCCACGTTGACGATTCTTGACGACAGATTTGAGCGTCAAATGCGATCACATGATATAATTTTAACAAGTACGCCATCTCGAAAAAATTAGCGTCAAAGTTAAACAACTAAACTCTATCTCACGTGGGCTGCATCTGATGTTTACATCCAGCGTTAAGCATGCAACACAGTGAAAAGTCTTGAAATAAATCGGGTATATTTCTGGTGCTTCGAGCCGGATGGCTTTAAATGTTGTCCTCGGTTTTCACATTGATTATTATAGTCATTAAATCTATTTAACAGGTACTTACAACCAAGCAAATCATCTGGCATTTTTTTTATACTTGTGAAAATACATTTTTTTTTTAAATAAAAATTTTGCAATATGAAAAAATTGGATATTGTTGCAACCTCGCTAACCCTGCCTGAAGTTGATTTTTCTACTTAAACTATATTAAATAATATATAGGAAAGGTTTCAGCTTTGTGAAAGTACCTTAGTCGAAGTGGGGACCAGCTCTTGGACTATTATATATAGTTGTCTTCAATGGATGGCTTCAAATGTTGTCATTGGCCGCAGTGGACAATTTAAATTTGTAAACTGTCAGTACGTTGTCCTTGGTGGACAAATTCACAATATTTGGTTAAAAATTAAATAAATTTTCAACTAAACAAGTATCTTTAAACAAATGTAACAAATTCTTAAACTGTCGTTTATAAACTTAATATTATAATCTAAAAATGGAGAAAGTATGACAACTAAAGGGTTTGCATAGAGGTACAATGTGATGTTTTATTTTTTAGGTATCAAATGCAAACGATAAAGACCTCGAGGAACTTCTGGAAATTTTGGACTGCTTTTTCGACCCCGAAAAGAAAGCCATTCAGCCGAAACCGAAGCCCAGTCCGCAACGTTTTGCTTATAGAAGGCGAAACAACAAATTTCCGAGAAACAAGAATTCGACGTCGGAAAATCAAAACCCAAATGCGACTGCTAATGACAATCCTACCGCCAGCGACAACACCTCGCCAAGGAGCGAATCTGAGCAGCCTGCGCAGGATACCAATGCGCAGCCGGCTGTGAAGAAGGAGGCTGTTTTGCCGAAGGTGGAACAACCGGTGGCGGCTCAATGAGTGCCTTGACGCATTATTTAAAGTTATGTGAGTTACATCAAAAATAATAATTTATAATACTACATATAACCAGCTAAATCCGGCCACGCTTCGCTGTGGCTCAGTTTGATATTAATTATTAGGGAAGTATTCTAGCGAACATTTACCGAGAAAACACATCATTCAATTTAATACCGTAGTTTCGGGTGACTTATGACGTTTTCAGCTTTGGCAAGCGATAAAATGGCACCAGAAGCTAAATATACTTAACTTTCCATATTCTTAAATTTTTTATTTAATTCTCATCCTTTTAGTAAAAAAAATTAAATATTGCTGTCCCAAGTTACTCAATGATTTGGGTGACTTGGGACAGTACAATCGTTTTATATTATTGTAAGGGTCAATTAAACTACTCAAAGTTCTGAGAAACTCAAAGACCTATTATCTTAGGAGATGGAACTATTATATGTAATATATAATGTAAAAATGTAAATGTAAGCAAAACGTAAGTAATAGTTTTTGAAAGGGAAGAAAGCATGACAAACTGTGGAGTTTCGATTGAGGGAGAAAGAGTGGAACAAGTAAATGAATTTGTGTACTTGGGTTCAAAGTTTACGAGAGATGGAAAGTATGACAGTAACATTGAGTGAAGGGTGTTGGCAGGAAAACAAATAAATGGGACACTGCATAGCCAGAAAGTGTCAAAAAAGACACGTCTGGCGGTTCCTACACTTATGTATGGTAGTGAATGTTGGGTTTGGCAGAAGAAGCATGAAAATAGGATTAATGCTGAGTAGATGAGCAGTCTGAGAAGTATAGCCGGAGTGACTCGGTTGGATAAAGTAAAGAATAGTGAGATAAGAGAACTTATAACTTTAGAAAAACAGTTTAGTTCGGGTAACACAATTTGGCGCCCAACTTTTGGGGTTTAGAAAAATAATTTTAGTAAGCTACAACACTTCAATTTGATAAAAAACTGAGTATCACCTATTCATAAATATATTCTCATAAAAAACTAAATATTACCTGATAGATATATTCTCATTTTAAACAAACAGCACGTCACTGATTACAAGTGTGGCCGTAACTCCACAATAATATTACAGCGTTGCCAGCACGAGGACGGGACAAAGAGAATCGATTGGTATTCTTTGTCATACACATGGTCACTCTCATGTTATCATTGCGACAAAACAGAGTTTTATGAATGGAATGTTGCGTCTCCTCTGGATAATAGGTCTATGGAGAAACTATTTATTAACTCTATAAAAACGAAAAGAAAAAACTTTATGATCCTAAAAAATTTAACAGAATACAAACATTTGAAAAAGTTCATTACGTTTTTTCTTTAACTCCTAATGTAATTCGAAATGAAATCTGTATATTTCAATTTTTATTTTATATTATAAGGCAAATAATCTAAAGGAACGAATTACATCAGAAAGTTTCATTCAATATTTCAGGAAAAATATTTATTCACAAAAAATAGTAAATTATACAGTTAGAAGAAGCAAACAAAAGCCCTGGTGGGTGTATCCCTGTCACTGTTGTATTTTTTGTATTGATATATTTCATTTCATATCGAAAACCAAACCGACTATCGATAACATTAAGTGTCAACTCAATTGGTAGGGTTAGTTTTGTTTTTAAAATTCCAATAATTTTGTTAACAAGGAAAATAGATCTAGGTTAATTGTATTGATGTACTATTAGGAAAGTTAAATAAATTGATATTTGAAAGGGTTTTTTTTTCTCGTTTGGAAGGTGATTGTAAATCTGATCACCGTTATTTGAGAAATGGTTTGTACTGCCTTTATACCAACTTTATATATCATTAAATTTGTTCAAAACTGTGCCTATAAGTGTCTTATTGTGAAAGATTAATAACTACTATTCATGAATTTAACACAATTTTACATTTGCAATACTTATTATTAATACTGCACATGTGGTTTGATGAACCTAAATTTTCCAATTAAAATTTGAGGTATTGTTTAAATACACTTATTATTTCAAAAAAATACCTCAGAGCATGTATGTTTGAATTCTAACTTTTACATGTTAAGAATAAATCGCAATTATATTTGTTAAAAATTTCTTGAACAATATACAGGGCAAATAAAAATTAGTTCAAGTTAAATTCCTACAATTGTTTATATTAGTGAACTTAACTGTTATCTTACCTTAAAATTTAATATTATACAGTATTATTTATGTCCGACTGAACATATCATGACAGTATATATTATAATTGTGTATTTGTACATATTAGGTTTGTCTTGTAGGGATAATATAGTCTTGAATTAGTGAGTCATGTAAGACTGTTGGTCTGACAAAAGGAGTAGGAAAACCAAATAGAAAAATTTGTTTTAGGTTTAACATTAATATAAAAAAGAGGGGTTTACATTTACAAGGTGTACATTTTAATTTTAAAAACAAAAACACTCTTGATTACATATTTCTAAAAATGAAATGTCATTTTATAAGTAACTCACGTTATTTAGTACAAATCTATAAAAGTAAGTATTAAAACAATTAAAGGACAAATGTCTTAGTTGTTAAAATTATTTAAATCTTAACAAGATTTACATTTTTATTTTTAAAACAAAAACACTCTGATTATAATTCAAAAACAATTAAAAATACAACTTCGCCATTATCAGAATCACTCTCAAATTCATCACCGTCACTTTCATCAGATGAACCAGTGTTGACAGTGAAACAAATATTTTTAACAATGTCATCTAACAGGCCATCATTCTTCCACATTTCCTCTGCAAATGCTGTTAGAACTAATTGTTCTATTTGTGGCTGCACTTTGAAACACATTATACATAGCAACTTTTTGTTTAATGCTACTCCATATCAGCTCAATAGGATTCAACTCAGTGATATGGTGGTAACCATACCACAGTATGGCCATATTTTTTCACTCATCTACATTCTGTATGTTTTTGTTCCAGCGATTTCTCCTTTCTAATTTGTTTAATAAATGATACGGATTTTCCTGTTGCTGCTGCAGCTAATTCTGTAGCTTGATCTAAAGGGAATGACCATACACCAGCAGCTTTCTGTCTGTAAAAAAATTCCACGACATTTTTAATAATATTTCAAGCTTCAGACTTTACCACTTTTTTTGATTTTTTATCCATGTTATTAACAGATTAAACTGAAAAAAACAAAAACTATTAGTCAGGATTAACATAAATTTTTCTTATTGTGTTATAGGTTATGCACTAGGAATATTACCAATTAACAATAACTAAGTGGTAGATACATACCTTCCTGTTATACGATTAAAATTAACTTGTTTTGTAATTTATAAAGCAAATAATAATTATTTAATAACTTATAAAACCAGAAAAACACCAGCAAGCTAGCAACAAATGTTTTAAATAACAGCTGACAGCAATCATTATTCATTCATAAAATCACTTGATTGTAATATTTTGGTTATACGCGCCAAACATTAAACTTTCAAACCTTGCATCGCGATTGGTCGTTTGCGATAACATTGAAAATAGTTGGCATATTTTCCGCGGCTTTTGTTTGCTTCTGTGATTTGTACATTATATGAAGATAAATACTAAATGAAAAGAAATTTTTAAATCTCATCATTATGTTCTATCATAGAAATTATTGGCTTATAATAACTATAATAAGATACATATAATAGAGATTCAATTTTGTCCAAAAATCTCGAAAATCTTGAAATCACCACTTAATATGAGTGGAAGTTTATGATAATTTTGTTTAAGTAATCTAGAACCCTTCCTCAGTATAATCTAACAGCGATCGATGAATAAATAATGTAAAATCCTCAATATTTTGATTTGGGGATATATAAATAACTACAATAACTACTTCAATATCGTTTTCTATTTTACAAACAACTGAACAAATGTCAAACTGATAAATGCCTAGTACTCAATTCACTTACATATGTTCGACAAAATCATTACCATATTTGGCGTACAAATGTTGGCAGTATCAGAGTTTTTGTATATTGCGACGCCACCTGCACGACTGCACGGATATTGTCTCGTTTATAATGAGAAATGCAATTGAAGAGATAGAGAGTTGCGCACCTGGCTGCGCACTCGCCTGCTCATTTGTTTGTAGGTTCGATACACGCACGCATACACACACGCATTTCGTTACGTGACGATTTCTACTAAATCGTACTACCCGTAAGCCGCGTTAAAGAACGTTCCAAAAATATATAAAACAATCCTGAAATAAAAATTTAACTTAATCCGCAGAATTAAATCGAAGATGTCCTCTTCTACTGTGGGAGAGAAGGAAGTTTGGAAGTAATCTCTTCTTCCTCGATATCTGCGATGTCGTTTATATCAGGAAACCAATTCGGTTTAAATCGGTACTTGACATCAGTTTCGTTGGGAATAAAGTGGAGACCTTCGACAGATCTTTCTTTTTATTAATTTATCGTTAAGTTGTTTGTCTGATTGATGTAATTATGTTTCATATTCTATGTTGACGCACATCGATCCTTTCACCTTCCCTGTGCTTTTGCTCTACATCTCTGATTTAAAAGACATTTAGGGTATTAAACCATTTTTTTTAATAATCAGTTGTTAGTACCACTATCCCTGTTACATTTATTTCAAGAAACCAACATGTTTATAGATCGGTACAATATTTACTTAAAAAATTAGTTTCTGCATTGAAGTTAACTTTCCATACATTTATAGTGTTAAAAAAATGCTTACTTCATACCTTGTTTCAAGGTTTTTCACAAACTGTCCAATAAAAGCTGCCAAGTTCTCTCGAAAATGATTTATCACAAATTACAAGTGTGGGTACTCTCTAGTTTAAAATCAACAAGAAGACTAATTTTGAATTTACTATAATCAGTATTTAAGGTATTTCTTAAGGAAAGTTTCTCGACATGTCTGGTTTAAAAACATTTGGGGTTATAAATTAAATCATTTTTCTTAATAATCATGTTCGTATCCCAGTTTATTTATTTCAAGTCTATAGATCTGGACAATATTTACGCAAAAAACTAGTTTTTGCAATGAAATTAACTTTCCTTAAAACTATAGTGTTAAAAAAAGTTGCTTAATATTTTACGAGTGCTGAAAATATATCTGTCTTGAAGAAAGAGCAGTGGGATATTTATACTAACTGTAAATAATGAGGAAGTTGTAAATTTTTTGGTCAACGCATTTGTTTTAAATTGTTTTTTTATTTTTCAGTGTGCCGAAGAAATTTTGAAATTTTTTTCAATTCAAGGCCGATTTATTTTTCACCAGTTCTGACTCAGCAGCAGTGAATTCTTCAGTGTCCTATTTTTCTTTTTTTTCCATTGTTACACTCACTGAAAGCTGTTTATCTGACATAATTAATATTTGGATGTTTAACATTGCATTTTTCACACGGAACCTTTATTGTTTTTTTCTTTTTGTACAATTTTGAAGTGTGATAGGTTTATTTTTTATTATATCAGAACATGTTTTAATTTTTTGTGATAGTAATAGGATTATGTACTTTGTAACATTCATTAAGGATTGTTTGTTACATACCTGTTATTAATATTGAGTTTAATAAAGTTTAATACTATTACATATTATTTTTTTAACAATTCACCCATTCATCTAGGTATACCCCTTGTGGAAATAAAAATTATTTCTGGTATCTGAAATTAAATTGGAATTCATATAAAATGTCAATATTTGATACGAGTATTTTTCTTTTTTTGGCCTCTTACTCAAGCGAGTGTGCAGCTACAACCGAGAATGCGGGAAGTTGACGGTGATTTGTCGAATTCTTGCCCATTTACGTTTTTAATATAATTTTTAAATATAATGCAAATAAAAGTACCTTCGAAAGTTTTATCAGAATTAATATAAAATGTGTAATTATTGACAAAAGATCTTTTTTTTCGGACTCTTACTTAACGAGTATGCAGCTACAACAGTAAAGGTTGACGCAGCTACTTGTTGAATTAAAATTTCGGATTGGAACGAGAATTGATTAAATTAAATTTACGTTGCTGATTTCATTTTGCAAAACTTTCTTGGAATTTTTGGTTTAGAGCACAACTTGTGCGACTTAGATTCTTATTGTAACAAATGCATTAATATTATAAAATTGAATGTAGCTATTTTCATAAGAATGGGAAGAATGTTTCTTCCTGCGTGGCCTTAGACCCCCCCTACAATCTACTCCTTGGGCAATCTACGCCGGGCAACGACGACGACGAATCGAAGCGAAAAGCTGGAAATGCGCTGAGGTGTGGGCAGCTTCACTGGAACCTCTGATACCTCGACTCATTCTTGCTATTGGCGACGTCTTCCGCAATGTGAATGTTAGATTCCTTCGATAATTCAGTTGAGCTGGTTCGATGGGTTTTTACCTTTGTAGGTCGAAGGGTTCACTGTCTTTTATCGCCGTGAATTTTGTTATCACAGTAAATAAAACTACACACTTGTCATCAAGAATATATTTTATATTTTAATACATGGAGCTTACAGATTCAAGCCTCCTGTATCTTCAGATTATTTTCACTGGTTGTTAGCTTTGAATTTAATTTATTTTATTTGATTATATTTATGTGCATTTTACCACGTGGTGTTCAAAAAAGGTGATCTTAGCGGAGAGAATTGTGTGCTTCGGCCGGCGCTGTGCATTGCTTGGCGGTCGAAATTGGAAAAAGAGAAGCGGTGCTCTGAACGCGAGCGTTGTTTATTGCTCGGCTGTTGAAATGCGAAAGAGACCGAAAGCCCGGTCAAACGTGGTCCCGTTTCTCGCGCTGAATTCAGCATTTTTATTGGTCAAACAATCGTAACCGTCTTTTCTTTGCGCATGATCTTATAGCTGATTACTAATTTTCGCGTGACCGTATAGCTGATTTCTAAAATTGCACACACTTTCGGAATATTCTGGAGGGATAATGAATGCACGTGTTTTTTGTCGGCTTCAGGGCCGTACAGTTGGAAGTACTAATTTCCAACAGGTTCCGTAATTCTAAACTCTCAGTACAATAACTAAACAATTTTTATTCTAATATTTCTACACAATAAATTTTACTTTTACAAATCACTTGGAAATTTACAACTGTATAACACTTCAAATACTTGACTTCAAACTAACTTATAGAAACCTCGATTTATGATTCCAGTTATATACCTGAAAATCAATGTAATCAATGAATCATCCAGTGTCTTGTATTACTTGCGGCTCATTATGTATTCCCCCTAATTGTGGTCGATACGCTGTCGCCTTAAAGCAAGGTCGACGAGAAGGACTCAAAAAATCGTAACATTATTATTTATTATTACTACCCTTGAAGGTTAAAACTTGGCAAAACCAGACATATCTTTTTCGCAAGCTGACTTTTCAAATAATAATATGACGTATTATCAGTGACATATTAATTGTCAGGCCTCGTATATCACGTAAAATGGGAAGTAAAAAAAATATGGCGCCTATAGACGAGATATAGGTGTTCCATCGTTGTTGGACCTTCTATTTGTCATCGCCCGGTACGGGGCAGGGGTTCTAATATCTTAAATACCTATAAAGTCACCCCAACGTTGCATTGTCCCTGCATTTCGAGCGGAACCGAACGGGAATACTTTTATTAGTACGGGGGCTTGAATCTGCAATGCGCATACAATCATGCACGTCGTCCTGCGATTTTTTGTTACGTTGTTAAAGGATTTATGGTTCCATCTCAAAAGAATCATCGTATTTCTTGCTACACCAGCTTATCTACGTTATTTTGTCAAGAAAAATGATGGGAAAAACGGTGGTGGTTGACACACAACAGCGACTATCTTACCAAAGGGATGTCTTGTTACTGCGTGATACAGTGTCGTTCTGACTTTATAAGAAACGGTGTAACGATACAATGTTCTCTTTTATACAGGGTGGCCAACCGAAAACGAAACAGCCATTTGTAGGAACCTTGTCAACATTTTAGAAAAACGCTCAGACCCGTCGATTTTTGTTAAAAGAGAGATTTTCTGGTATTTTTGACTCCACTACTTTCAACCCCAAACCCCCAAAAATTTTAAATGTACCTACATCAGAAATTTATTTGAAGATGGTAGATCAATAACGCCACCGGAATTAACAAAGTATGAAGGACCTCTAATTACATTTACTGAAGTAGAATATGCCATAAAACGTTCTAAAAACCGTAAAGCAGTAGGACCTGACGAGATTCCCAGCGAAATATATAAACTTATCGATAACACGAAGCATTAAAAGTGAACAGAATTATTCAATAAAATATACACCAGTGGAAAGTTACCAAGCGATTGGCTTAGATCCATATTTGTCACCTTGCCAAAGAAAACAACTGCCAAGACGTGTGCTGATTATAGAACAATCAGCTTAATGAATCACTTACTAAAAATATTTCTCAAAATTATTCATGGCAGGATCTATTCCAAGTGTGAAGAATACTTAAGCGAATCGCAATTTGGGTTCCGCAATGGCTTCGGCACAAGGGAGGCTCTGTTTGGGATAAATGTTCTGGTTCAAAGAAGTCGTGATATGTCAGTTGATGTCTATGCATGCTTCATAGACTTCCAAAAGGCATTCGACAGGGTCAAACATGATGTATTGGTAAAGACTTTAGACCATACAGGTCTGGACAGAAGGGATATTAGGATAATTGAAAATTTATATTGGAACCAAACTTCAGTAATTAGAATAGATGGTGATGATACACCGGAAATATAGATCAAACAGTGAGTAAGGCAAGTTTACATTTGATCGCCCTTGCTCTTTAATGTATACTCTGAAAGAATATTTAGGAAAGCACTAACTGATATGCAAGTCGGCATTATTATAAATGGCGAAATCATAAACAACCTTCGCTACGCAGACGATACGGTACTGTTGGCCTCCAGTCAGGAAGATTTACAACGGATACTGGATGCAGTCATCGAAAAATGCGCAATGGCCGGACTCAGATTAAATGCAAAAAAGTCCAAAGTAGTAAATAGTAGGGTCTTGTGCTGTAGAGATCTGAAGTTAACTCTAAGAATCCGACTTCTCAGATGTTATGTCTTCTCCACCCTGCTGTACGGTATGGAAGCCTGGACTATAAACAAGTACGAAGAAAGACGACTTGAAACCTTTGAGATGTGGGCTTACAGGAAAATATTAAAAGTTTCATGGTCGGAAAAAGTATCCAACTTGGTAATACTCCAACGTCTGAATAAATCCACCAAAATTCTAACCACCATCAAAAGAAGAAAATTGCAATATTTCGGACATGTTACGAGAGGCGAAAAATACCGATTACTGCAGAACATCATGCAGGGAAAAATTTATGGTAAAAGAAAGCCGGGCCGCAGAAAAGCATCATGGCTCAAGAATCTACGTGACTGGTATAAACTCAACTCAAGCTCTCTGTTCAGACTTGCCGTCAAAAGAGTAAGAAAAGCCTTGTTGGTGACCAACGTCACATGGTACTTAAGAAGAAGATTGGGGGTCGAATAAGATGTCTTTCAAAAGCTCTTCCAATTCTCTATACAATAATCTCTCTTCTTCTTCCACTTGTAGAAGGTGTACCGCCTGTAGTTTACTGATTTTTTTCCTGTGAGGCGGAGTGCCAGTTGACTCACCATCTTTTCGGTCTGCCTAGGGGTCTTTTTCCTGTCGGTATGTTGTCCCTGACGATTCATGGTAATTTGTATTTATTAATCCTGCTGACATGTGCGTTCCAGTATCTTCGTTAAACTCTGTACCATCTTACGATATCACTGGTGTCAGTTTGTCTTCGTTCCTTTCCTTATCCAGAAGGGAGTTGCCTGTTATTGCGCGTATTGTTTTCATATCTGTTGTTCTGAGCATTTTTTTGGTTTTTGATGTATCGGCTCTTGTGTCTGCTCCGTAGGTCATTGCTGGCCTTACGCTTGTTTTATAGATTCGTGACTTACTCTGAATGCTTATCTGTTTGTCTTATTCATCAAAGAACAACCAACATACGACGTATTTGATTGTACATTTAAACTATCATTGTTCCAAGCTCATACATTGTCATTGTTTCATGTCCAATTGTCCATTCGCAGAGAACACTCAATATAATCCTTTTTTGGTGTTTCGTATTTTGCTGTCATTTATCAAAAAATATATAGAAGGGAGAATTGAGGGAAAACGACCACAAGGAAGACCAAGAAAACCCTACTTTGAAGACACCCATCAAACGATAGGTTGCACTTCTTAATTAAAACGATTAGAAACCGACAGGCCAATATAGCTTTAACGACTAGGTGTTGCCTTTAAAAGCTAATGATGAGCATGTGAATGGTACGAAAAATTTCTAGATAAACGTTCAGCCCCCATACTATCATCCATAAAAAGGGTCGAGCCAAAAGGGTGCAATTTATATGCCTTGGGGTAAAGTTTCCCCCGTTCGCCACCATCAATCATTGTGGCGCTGCACCGGGACTCCCACAGGAGGGTGTGCAACACACCCCCGGCTTGCTGCAAGTGCAATATATGACGGGTCGTCTTCCACCCCTAGCCGCGGTGGTTGTTGCCCCCTCGTACACGTCGGTGTTGCACGCCTCACATTAATTATCATTTTTTTTTTATTTACCTGCGGTCATGATATTTGTACGAAATATTTTCCTTAATTTGTCATAATTGATACATTAACGCAAACATCAGGACGAATCTAATAATTTTAAAAGCTAACCTAACCTAACCACCGACGAATCGATCACTAAGAACAGTTTTAAAAATGCCACAACGACATTTGCTTTTGTATTTAAAACAAAGGTTACGAATTCTAAGCTTTATAAGAGTCATTCAGTACAAGTTCCCGTTTGCTCAGGTTTATCTCAAGAATAATTCTTGGCTAAGTAGGCGAGCAACGTAAGGCGCACCTTAAATTCAATCCGGTTTGTATAAGTGGTTCGTCGAAGAAACTTGGCTAAGCCTAGCAAAGAGCTGACAACACTGCTGAAAACTAGTAATTTTTAGAATTTTTTATGTTTGGTTCAAGTTCCACACTGACGGTGACATGACTGACGACCAGGATCTACCTTATATCTATGTATAATAGTGTTGTGATATTTAATGTTGGATCCGATTATAGTCCAATCAGTAGCAGTAAAAATGGGGTATTACCTCTAGTCCAAGAAACGAGGAAGCGGCCCAATGTTATATGTGTCAAAAAAGGCACGTCTGGCTGTGCTTAGAGGTGTGTTGGTTCCTTCACCTATGTATGATAGTGAATGTTGGGTTTGGCAGAAAAAGCATGAAAATAGGATTAATGCTGCGGAGATGAGTAGTCTGAGAATTGTATAGCCGGAGTGACTCAGTTGGATAAAGTAAAGAATAGTAAAAAAAGAGAACGCTGTTGTGTAAAATAAGATCTAATTACAAAGACAGATAAAAGAATGCTTAGATGGTTTGGACACGTAGAAACTTTGGATGAAGGAAAATTGACGAAACAGACCTCGGCGAACATCGATCTCGATCAGATCAACATTGTTTTGAAGAAAGACCAGGTCAAGAGTACCAACAACCGACGAGCATGTAAGAGAGCACTGATGAAAGTAGAGGAAGCAAAAGATGTGTGTAAGAACCGTAGCGGAAGTGGTCTCTGCCTACCCGTATGGGAAAAAGGCGTGACTTTATGTAGGTATTAAAGGTTAGTCGAGCACTGAAACAATCGATGCGATGTAAGTCTAAATTTTATCATAATATACATAACAAACTTACGTGTATTGTAGTGGCATTTACAGACGAGACTTCGTTGGAGTAAATTTGTATCTGTGAATGGCTACAAGAAACTGTTTTAATCGGACAAGAACAATATTACTTTAGAGTCAAAATTGACCGTTAATAATATAAAAAGATAAAAATATTTTAGCACTAATTTACATATAAAATTTAGCTGAAAATTGAAATCAGAGAACATATAAAATATTTGAACAATACAAATTAAGAAAAAAAAAACAAATAATTACTTGTAGTACAACCCCGAAATGACAGAAATTATGAAGGAGGCAGAAGAAACAATCATCCCCAAGCTAAAGATACTTTTCAACACTTGCTTTGAAAACGAAGAAATACCTGAAACCTGGAACAAATCCATAATCATTCTGCTCTACGAGCACTCCTTATAGACCAATCTGTTTGGTGTCACACATCTATAAATTATTCACCAGAATCATTGCTAACAGAATCAGTAGTAAACTCGATGATTATTAACCCGTAGAACAGGCAGCATTCAGAAAGGGCTTTAGTACATGCGATCATCTCTCGACTTTCAAAATTGTAAATGAGAAAATAGATTACGAAAAAGCCTTCGATTCTATCGAACAATGGGTAATTCTAAGTGAGCTAGAGCTAGCTCGTGTCGACCATAGACACACAAACATACTGAAAAAGATTCACGAAAACGCGAAACAACAGCTTCCTTCACCGTGCAAAGGGGAATTAAACAGGGCGACACAATCTCACCCCGACTGTTTACGCTGGCCCTAGAAGGAGTTTTCAAGAATTTAGCACACTTGTCTCAACTTTCACATCCTATCGATCACTTTCGGTGAATGATACAAATAGACTCAGACAGGAACAGGTTGATTCCATCAATAGAGATCTTCAAGCAATCGTCGAGTGGGGAACCAACAATCTTGTTCAGTTCAACGCCCAAAAAACACAAAGTGCCACGTTTTCCAAGAAAGTGAATTCCTCAAATCATCCCATCACAATGTCCAGAAATACCCTTGAACCAAGTCCCTCCATCTCGATTTTGGGAGTCACGGTGTCCAATAATATGTCTTGGCATGACCATGTTGCTAACATCGCAAAGTCGGCAAGCCAGAGGTTAGGTTTTCTGTGGAAAGCCAGAAAGTTTTTTACTCCTGATCAACTGTTGACGACGTACAAGGCTCAAATCCGACCTCTACTGGAGTATTGCTCGCACATTTGGGGTTCAGCACCAAGGCATTCTCTTCGTCTTCTAGATTCCATTCAGAAAAGAGCCATTCGCTTGATAAACAGCTCAACTCTCACAGATACCCTTCACCCTCTAGAACATAGAAGAAGAGTTGCAGACCAGTCATTGCTCTACATATATTTCCATGGCATATGCTCCAGAGAAATAAAAACTCTTGTACCACCATTGGCCACATTCGGCCGAAGAACTCGGCAAGCTGATCAGTCTCACCCATTTACTCTCAAGATTGACACTACAAGGACCAATCTTCATCAAGAATCCTTCTTTTACAGGGCTGCTACGGAATGGAATAAGCTTCCAAAATCAGTTTTTCCAGAGAACTATGACCTGCAACTTTTTAAAAAGCGTGTCCACAATCATTTCCTTTCTATAATCCCTTCCCCTTCTAATAGTCGCAGTGCGGGCTGTCCGCGGCCCACACGATAGGTCTACCCTTCTTGCAACTTTTTTCATAAAAAAAAAAAAAAAAGACTGAACAGAAGAGGAAGTCATCATCGACGGCGAGAGATTAACACATCTCGGATAGGCAGACGACATAGTTCTGTTCGCCAATGACGCTGTACACCTGGAAAAAATGATTACAGATCTGAACCAAAAATCGAGGGATATAGGCCTCAAAATCAATATAAATAAAACCAAAACTATGTGTCCGGTGGATCCCAATATCATAATAAACAACAACAAAATAGAGAATGTAAAGAATTATACATACTTAGGCCAACGAATAACTCTTGGAAAGGAAAACAAAAGAAACGAAATCGAAAGGAGAATTAGATTGGGATGGGCGGCTTTCGCAAATCTAAAAAATATACTCACCAACAAAAAAATACCCCTGTATCTGCGATCAAAGCTTTACGAATGCGATTTGCCAGTAACAAGACTTGCTCAAACATGGACCCTCACAGGGCAAATGGTAAACAAGCTTAGAGTATCCCAAAGAAATAGACAAAGAAGAATATTAGGCGTTTCTCTGCGTGACAAAAAACGAAATGAGTTTATTAGAAGCAAGTCTAATATAACAGACATAATAGAATAAAATGGAAAGAACTAAGGGAGGCCTATGTCCAATTCTGGACGCTAAATGGCTAGAAGAAGTACAACCTGGATTTCTGCAAAAGGAAGAATCTGGATGAAACAAATTAATGAAGGTGATAAAAAAAAAGCTTAAAATTAAATGTATAATGAACCGGCAGTGACTATAATAATAATAATATTTATTAACTTCATAAAATATAGACATAGCAAAAAAAAATAATAATACAAAATTCATATTTACCGCTAGGTATTTGCTCAATATAGATATACACTTACATTATTTACATTACATATATGGGTATACAGGCATACACATACATATATACATACATACACACACATATATACATACATACATAGAGTGTGAAACAGACAAATGAAATAAATTCGAAAACGAATAAATGAAAGCGTGTTGGGAAAACGATACCAACTTTCTTATTTTAAATACAACCCCCTATAAATTCTAGACATAATTCATGTACAATGTCCGATACCTATCTTCAACTGTTTCGGAAATATTAAGTGTTTTCAGATGTATTACAAAAATTAACATAAAAAAAAGAAAATTATTTTATTTCACAAATAATGTAAAAAAAAACATTAATTTCAATATAAGAGATGTTCAAAATGTTTGCCGCGTTCGTCTTGGCAACATGCTAATCTGGTATAGAAATGTCTTCTAACGTTACTCAACATCTCAGGCGTGACTGATCTAATCGCAAGCGTGATTCGTCTTTTTAAGTCAATGTAAGTCGAGTGGTTTAGTTTTGTATACAGTACTTTTGACATATCTCCACAAAAAGAAGTCTAATGGCGTCAGATCAGAAGATCGTGCTGGCCATTCTATCGATCCGCGCCTCCCTATCCACCGATTTGTAAAATTTTGGTTCAGGTACTGCCGGACATTGATTTGGTAATGGGGCGGTGCTCCATCTTGCTGAAACCATAGTATATTGGCAGGAACTTGTGGGTTTGCTGGACCAGGATATAAGATTGTCAAAGTTGGCACGACATTATTTTGGAGCAGTTCTAAATATTTATCTCCATTCAAGTTGCCATCAATGAAAAAGGGACCTACGATATGTTTTCCAACAATTTCTGCCCAAACATTAACTTTTTCAGGATATTGCGTATGTTCCTCTCTCATCCAGTGAGGATTCTCATTAGACCAATAGCGGCAATGTATTGAGCGAATTCGTAAAACAAAATAATTTTCTTATTTTAATATTTATTTTTGTAATACATCTGAAAACACTTAATATTTCCGAAACAGTTGAAGATAGGTATGGGACATTGTACATGAATTATGTCTAGAATGTTCTGAAGAATCCAAAAAATAAATAATATACAGGCAGTTGTATTTAAAATAAGAAAGTTAGTATCGGCCGCTGTCACATGACACACCCTATATAATTATTTTTTTTTGAAAAAAAAGCGCATCTAAAAATAAAAATCGACGTGTCCAAGCGTTTTTCCCAACACGCTCTCATTTATTCGTTATCAATTTATTCCATTTGGCTGTTCCACACTGTATGTTTACACATATAATAAAGTGGCAATATTGAAAAAGTTTGATCATTTTTATAATAAAAAAAAATGTTTGGAAAAATTAGGAATACATCGTTTTATGTATCTCAGTACGTGACAAGCTAGTGATGTATCGTAATCGTTTCTTGAATTCGTTTTGATTTTTTAAGATTTTTATTTGATTTGGTAGAGAATTAAACAATTTGAGACCAAGGTAAATGTGGCTGTTTTGTCCTACAACTTTATTCATAAAAGGCATTTTGAAATTATTTTTCTTGGTTCGAGTGTTGTATTCGTGTTCTACTCTTGGATGTTTGTGTTTTGATTTGAAACATTTTAAATTAGCATGCAAAAAGAAGAGCTGATAGCTATATAGCTATCAATGTCGTAAAAACAATGACTGAGCAGTTTCACACTTTTAAATCTTTTGAATTCCAATATTTTGACAGAGTTATCAAGGATGTTATAGAGATTGAGGTCCGAGGAATTTTTGCAGCAAACATCTAATCTATGTCGTGGAATAGTCAGTAAATCAGCCGATCTTGTATTATAATAGTGTGAATCGGAATGTTTGGAGAATTTATTTTTTCATTTTGGTGTATTTCTAATAATTTCTAATAATACAGTAATTATGTACATATTAGGCAATGGCATGATACCAAGATGGATGAAATGTTGAAGATACTAGGAACTAGGGCAACCGAACTTTGATGATTTATCCGATCTTAGCTCCGAACCGCCGTTTTAACCTAACCTAGTTGAGCACAACATTGTCCATGACATTTCAGAAAAAATGAGAAGGTCCTTTTGATATTTTGTAGACATGAAGTAGCTAAAAATATTGGCAAACGAAAAATAATTGTTATTAACCGGTTTCACGAAGTAGATCAGCTACAGTGGGGTGTCTGAAATGGATTGCTTTAAATCGGGGTGATGGGATATTTAACATTTTACTGCATTTTTTTTTAAAACGTAATACAGTGGAAATACGTAAAAAATATAAAATAATGAACAAACACCTCTACAAGCATTTTTAACAGCAAACTTAGATATGCATAAATGTATCTCTTATTCTAATGAACACCTGTGTAAAGAAAAGGCGGCACGACGTTAGTTAAGCCCTACCGCACAAGGAAGTCCCAAAGGGGGTAATAAGAAGGGTTCGAAAATGTTTAAAGATGAGTCAGACGACAGGCATAAGCGAATGGCGACGAATTGGACAGGCTTACGTCCGAAGCTGAAGATGATGACACACCATCGCTAACAGTTTTATACTGATTAGTACTAGTAACGTCGTAAACACATGTAGACGGAGTGGGGACAATCAAATTAGAGAATATTTATCATATTTTTTGCTGTTCGTTCTGCTCTCTATTTTGCATTGAAATTTCTACGTTTTTTAATTTTTTTGTTCATATCTGTATACGACGCCTATCCTTTATCTCGACTCTCTTTTCATTTCATATTTCTTGAGATATCTAGAGACATTTCGACAAACGATTATTTTTCATTCGAATTATCCCATTGCCAATTGCCAATTTTGAACCCAAAGACAATTTCGAATTACGTTTCAAGGTACGTACTGCTACAATTTTTTTTGTTTAACGGTTGGTGAAAAGATGTACCTTAAACGAAAAAACTGAGATACGTCGTTGGTTGTACTAGCACGAGATCAGTACGAAACATAGTCGCGGGACATCTGGTTCCGGTGCGTATGCGTATTTTACGAACAGGCTCTCGTTCAATTTGAGGGGCAGGTGAGCCCCGCGATACTGACTAACCGTACATACGCCCACGGGTAATTTTTTTTTTTCATAAGAAAAAGGTTTGAAAACCACCACCCTGCCAGGTGCTAATTAATACCGAAGGGTCAATGATGCGAAAGAAAAATATGTGGGGGTCCGAAAAACATTTAAAATCTCCAGCAAGATTGAATGCAACAAAATATTTTTATTGAAAATCACTGATATACAGGGTGTAACAAAACAGTGACTCCCAAAGTATTTGCGTTTATAAAACTAGTTTGTAAGTAATCATAATGCGGCAAAGAAGAAAATTGTGCCCTACTCTTCTTGCTCGTTTATAAGTTTGCTGTTAACCGCAGAAATAGGATTCCCAATTCGTAAGAAGGTAATTAAGGGAATAAACGTATCTTAAAAAATAATAAATAAATAAATAAAGTATGTTGAATGGTACTTTTAGGGGGGCAGAGGGTAAAGGGGGTATTCTGCTTTAACATAGACCATCAGCAGGGTTACAAACATGAAATAAAAAAAAATTGTATTTAATACATTTTTAAATAATAATACTCTAAAAAATTTATTGAAAATTATTTATTTAATAGCTTTTTGTAATAAATAAAATGTTTTTAACTATTATTTTAATGACATTAATATTTTTAAACTCTAATATGACATTGTAAATGCGCAAACATTTGAATGTTGCCAGAACTTTTTACTTATAGTTGACGTCTGCTAATAAACTCACCTCTGAAATAATTTTAAACAAAAAGTTAGATTATTTAATTCAATAACCATAAAAAATTATAAATTAAAAAAAAATGTTAATGTTATATTGTCTTAGTTTAATATGCCTCATTGATATGGTGGGCAAAAATGCAACAAATTTCGGCACAAGTCAAGCTGCGGAAAGTGCAGCGGCTAGCTTGCCTGGGAATCACAGGGGCAATATTTACGCACCCTACTGCAGCCGTAGAGGTAATGCTAAACCTTCCATCAATGCACTAATGTGTAATGAAAAAAACAGCAATCAGTGCCTTCGAACTAAGCCAGACAATAAATCTTAAAGCAGGAAATCGGATTGGATATTTAAAGATTTTGGAAAATATTTCCCTAGAATCCATGTCTAGGCCAACAGATATTATGCCAGTTAGGTACGACTTCGAAATGCAGTTTAAAGTGGTCATAAACAACCACCAAGTTTGCACAGAGAACGGACCTCAACTAGGAAGTGTGGTACACTGATGGATCCAAGATGGATGAAAGGGTTGGAATGGGCGTTACAGTGCCGACTTTCAGGCTCTCAAAACTCCTTGGTAACACCCCAACCATCTTTCAAGCAGAATTACATGCCAAAGAGATATGTGCCCAGGAGTGCATCTAAAGGGTCACCCGAAGGGCAGAAATCTATATTTAATCAGATAGCCAAGCAGCACTAAAAGCTCTGAAGTCATACACTTGTGAGTCTAAGCTGACTTGGGACTGTAAACAATCCCTGAGACAACTGGCAGCAAACAACCAGGTCACTCTGATGTGGGTTCCAGGTCACAAGAGAGTAAGAGAAGGGGCAAATACACAATTTTCTGGCCCAGAACCCTCTTGTGGACTCTTCAAGGCCCACTTGAAAGAAGAGGTGCGATGCTGGGAAACAGATGAAATGAAATCTCACTGGAATAAAGTGCCAGGAAAAAGACAATTGAAAAGGCTAGTAAGCCTTTCGCCAAGGAAAGCTTAACAACAACAAGAAAGACTTGAAACTGATGACGGGACTCCTCACTGGACACTGCCCTCTGAGGTATCACCTGAAAAATATGGGCAAAACAGAGAGTGAACTTCGCTAAAACTGCAGAACATTTGCTTTGCGAATGCCTAGCGCTTTTCTGGAAGAGGCTCAAGTTTTTGGAAGGGGCCTTTTTAAAGCCCTCCGATGTCAGGAATTTAGCTCCTAGGTAATTAATAAACTTTGTCTCGTAATCCCAGGCCTCGAAAGGATTAAGGGTTATGCACAAAAGATCTGATAGCTCGAGGTGCTAGAGAGGCTGCAAAGCCTTCACGACCCACCTACAAACTACAATCTAGTTAAATATACGTAAGTCATTGTAGTTAGATATATTATTCAAACCAATTGTTTTTTTTATCTACAGGAACTTTCTTTTATATTCTATTTTTCTTTACAAATCCTTACTATTCTGTCAAATTATACTCGTATTGACCTACAAATTCATTATTTACATTGGACAGATAATTCACGAACGCTATAACCTTTGCAAAATCTTTGACGCAGTTCTTAACCTAAATATTTTCTTCGTAAAATTATTGGCAAAATGCTTAAACAAACTTACAGATTACTATTTACAATTCGACTCTTTCAACAATACACTTTTTCTGTGAAATCACTAAAAACAAAACCGAAACACAATCAATCACAAGAAAAAGTAACTTGTAGATAAAACTAAAACAGACTCTGCCTTTGATATGTGTATACATCTCGCAGTTGGGTTTAAGTCTGGTGTATGAAAAGCATCATTAAAAAAAATAAAAATCATTTTTATAATTTCTGATGAACGATTCGAGTATGAAAGTGCAAATATAAATTATTCGTCTGAAGATTTTAAATATATTTCATTTGATGGACAACCGGTATGTAACGCATATGTTAATTTTTTTCTAATTGAGCGATTGCAAATGGCGGTCGTTTAAAATATTCCATGACGCACTCTCGGTTTGCTAAATTGAACAAGTACAAATGTGCCATTTAGATGTGTAAATGTCACAGATCAAATTGTTTAGAAAAGAACGAGTTGGTTCTTACTTTTATTCGCTATAAACGATACAATTAATCACATCTCGCTTTATAATAACGTCAATTTGCAGTCGAATCCACATTCGTTACGAATATTAATTAATTTCATTTAAAAATACTTAATTAAAAACAAATATATGTTGAACCTTATTCTTTTTAAGCAAGGGCATGAGCATGGTATGTGTTTAGCAGTTTCGTCTTCCAAGCAGCAAGACCGAGAGTCCGTTTGTTGTTTCAGACCTATCCTTCCGAGGTGGTATCTTAGACGACAATGTCCTGTAAGCAGTCCCGTCAGAATTGGCAGGTCGTGTCTACTACATCCGGGGGATATTGAGTCCGTTGTGGAAAATGAGAGGTGTCGAATTTATTGGAACTTTTCATTACCCACCCTCAGGCAGATACAAGCCAATAAGCCTGACGTAACCCTACTAGACCACCAAACTAAGACGATGTTCGTGATCGAATTTTCGGCACCAGCCGAACCGAACATCGCCTTAAAAGAAGAGGAAAAACGGACAAAATATAGAGACCTTCTCTTCGAATTAGTCATCCGGTGGTACACGCCACACACTGCTCTCGGAACTCCAGAAAATACCAGCTTACCGACAAAAGGCACACGTTTTAGCTGGGGCAATGCAGAAGGCCGTCATCCTGGGATCATTGCGTCTGCTCAGAGCACACGATATTCGATCCCAGTGATCACTCACCTGACGGCGTGAGGAGTGGTCACTGGTTTCTCTCGTATCGGAACCGCAGAGTCTTGACTGGGATTTATTAAATTAAATCAATAATAATAATAATAATGAATGCCTTTATTAATACAAATTATTATGTACAAAAATAATAACAAAAACTTTTGGGCGAGATTCAGTTCATACATTCATCATTAGCGTGATAAAAAGTATATTAATTAATGTATGTCTGCTCTTCCACCTAACCCGTTAAACCAAAATTTGGCAGATATTAATATTATTTACAAGCAAAGAACTACGTATAACACACTTTTGATATCAAATAGACTAAAATAAGAAATTATTGAACATAAAAATATAATAAAAATATTTCTACGACTCATCAAAATATACAGCTTAACAAAACAGAACTAGGAAGGAGATTATGACACCTTAGTGAAATATAATTATGTACTTATTATTGTTTAGGATCTGATTGGTTGTGTTTTTTCGGGATCAATTTGCAGTCGAATACACATTCGTTACGAATATTAATTAATTTCATTTAAAAATACATAATTAAACAAGAATATATGTTAAACCTTTTTCTTTCTAAGCAGGGTCATGAACATAGTATGTGTTTAGCAGTTTCTTCTTCTTCTTACGTTAGGACTGTTTGCCTCAAAGGTTGCCCAAAAACAATTGGGACGATGAAGACCAGCTATCATACCATCTTTTTGGTGGGCGTCCAGTTGGGCGTGGTGTGTTGGGCCGCTTCTCTCTCACAATTTTTGCCAGCCGGTCGTTTGGCATTCTGCTAACATGGTCTCTCCATTCTCTTCTTCGGTTTCTTGCCCATCTTACTATGTCTTGGACTTCACATATTTCCCTTATCTCTTCGCTTCTTTTATGGTCAAGTAAGGTATAGCCAGTTATCGATCTAAGAATTCGCATTTCCGTTGATCTAAGAAGTCGCTTTGTAGTCGTGTTCTCCGCTCTGGTCTCTATCGCGTATGTCATAATCGGTCTTACACATGTCTAATATATTCTGACCTTACTTCTGGTACTCATGTATTTATTTCTCCAGATTATGTCTCTCAAGAATCCTGAGATTAGAGATGCCTTTGTTGTTTGAGCTTTTACTTCCTCCTTAATATTTCTAGTGCTAGTTATATTAGCTCCTAAATATTTAAAGGAGTTTCTTCTTTCACGCAGCAAAACCGACAGTCCGTTTGTTGGATCAGACATCCTTTCGAGGTAGTATCTTAGACGACAATTTCCTGTAAGCTGTCCCGTCAGAATTGGCAGATCGTGTCTGCTACATTGGTTGTGTTTTCTAGCGGTTTGGTAAAAACGCCTTTGAATATGTCAACCTTGGTAAATCAGACCGGTGCATGAGTATTTTTCTCTCCGCCCAAATAATGGTTTTGGCAGCAGATGTGATGACTCCAAAGTCTAGTTTTGTTGGTATGAACACAGAATTGGCTCTCTTTTTTGCGAGGATGTTGGATTTCTCGTTTGTACGTTTGTACCCAGGCACCCACAACTAAGCCACTCTGTTGTTTGCACCAAGGTACTCCAGGGATTCGATGCAAGCTTAACTTGTTGGAGTTCAGTGCATTAAGAGCAGCATCCACACTCTTACACGTCTCAAGCTTATTTTCTAAAAAACAAATAGGACTCCATTAAATATTTTGCCATAACACGTGTTCCTCAGCCCAAGCTAAAAGAGCAGCGCGATGGCCTCCTGTTAAAGACTGACATATCAGCGGTCTTCGTGCAAACAATTTATAACCGTACCTGAAGAAACTTGTGTTCCAGCCGCATTTATAACTGAAGTGCCGTTACCGAAGGGTTCCTTCTTGCAAAGATCGATCTTTATTATTGATTGTAAATCTAGTTTGTGCCGTGCGTCCTTCAGATACATCTCCAGTTTCTTCCGTTTCAAAAAAAAACCTTGACATAACTCGACAACAATTATTCCCCAGCATTAATATTCGTCAATCACCACTGGTCCTAAAGGGCTGAATGTTTGGGAAGGATGGACAGACTCCACGTGGAAGTAAAGTCCACTATCTGGGGATCTGTTTGGTAAGAAAAAATATCCTTGAAGATATCCTTATCAGACCATGGTTCATAAAACTACAGTCTGCTATGATGACCTAGAATGAATCAGAACTGTGTCATAGATCAGATTAATATTCGTCAAGCCCCACTGGTCCTAAAATGCTGAAGGTTAGGGAAGATTAGACAAACTTCAGGAGGAATTAGGTAACGAATTTGAGGATCTGTCGGTAAGAAAAAATATTCTTGTGGCCATTTTTTGAACAACCTGGAAAGAAACTAAGACAGACATCTCCTCAGATCATTGTTCATAAACTACTGTCTGCTATGATGGCCAAGAAAGAATCAGAACCGTGTCTTAGATGAGATTATCTTTTGAATGAAGTGCAGGAGAAAACTCCAGCTTTAGTCCTAATCAAAAATAGTTATTTACAGAGTAAATTTACGTGAGGAATATATCTCATGCGAAGGTTGCGTTAATTTAAAAAACGCCCCGCATACAAGCGTGTGGGATATATATATATATATATATATATATATATATATATATATATATATATATATATATATATATATATATATATATATATATATATATATATATATATATATATATATATATATATATATATATATATATATATATTCGGAATAAATTTAATCTTAATAATTCAAAAATTAATTTCGATTGCTACACATAAGCTGCGCTGATTAAAATAGGTTAACATAAACTTACAAACCAACCATCTCAATGAAATATTCTTCAGAAACTAACGCTCAGTAGATCCCTATAACTAGAATATATAACGGCGTACGTAAGAGCCTTGGGGGAGGGGTGAAAATGGGGGGAGGAAAGCGCCATCCCTAGCGGTACTCCGGGTGGTCCGATAAGACTCCGGGGGCTCTGCAGTCGCCCGACCGGTTACTGCGAGTTTCCTGCCACGATTCGACGACGCTTCGCAAGGGCAGCTGCCATCTTAAAGCGATAGACCGTAACATGATTACGTTTCCTTCGCTGGGATGAATCGAATTCGATTTTAATTTTAGTTTGTCCTAGTTTAATACATTACTTTTTCGTTTCGCATTTGATGTATTTTAATTATTTTACCAGATATTGGCCTGTGGGCTCTGATAGTGCCATTAAACAATAAACTAGGAAAAAAAATTATTTTACCTACGAGCCCCCATCCAGTTTCGGTTGCCCTACCAGATAAAACTTAAAACTATGAAATAACAGTGGTTTTTTTGTGTAAGAAATATTAAAAACGTATTCTACTCAAAAACTTTTTGGGTTGTGGCTGACCGAACAAATTGCCTAAATTCCTCTCGGTTCGTCATTAGTTGGGTATCCATTTCATACCCCATGGCTTCAAGGTCACTTTTGATGTTGTCGCGCCATCTTAGCCTTGGTCTTCCGAGGGGCCTTCTTGTTTGCGGGTTGCTTTGCCACACAAATTTTACGAAACGTGTGTCTAATGACGTATTTACTAAAGTTAACAGAGAATAACCCACAACACCAAAGAGATCTTTGATAAGTTTAAGTGTCAGTGTTTCTCTAAGACATCAACGGTCCTAAATCTTTATTGTCAGACCAAAAACCCTTGGACATATTAAAAAAAGGTTATGCGTTGACAACGCTGCACTTCGTTAACAAGTGATGGCAGTCTCTTCTTTACGCCAAAATTCTTCAGTTAAGGTTCGCCCTATTACATTGCTCTCAGTCATATCCAAAGTTATGGAAAAAGCGATTAACATAGAACTCGTCAAATATCTGGAGAAATTTGAGATAATTTATGACAGATAGTAAGTATTTCGACAACTTCGGTCTACTAGAGATTTGCTGGCTTATGTCACTCGGCTCTGGTGAATACCGTGCAATAGCCTTGGATATATCTAAAGCCTTCGACCGAGTTTGGCACCAGGCATTGTTAAGCAAATTATCTGCCTACGGTCTCCCAACCAAATTGCGCCAATGGCTCATGAGCTTCATGCGAGATAATAATAATAATAATAATAATAATACCAATGCTGGGGTCACCCAAGGTTCCATCCTGTCCCCCACTCTATTTCTTTTACACATCAACGACCTCTTGAAAACCACCACAAACCCCATTTACAGTTTCGCAGACGATAGCACATTTGTCTCAACTTTCACATCCTATCGATCACTTCCGGCGAATGATACAAATAGACTTAGGCAGGAACAGGTTGACTCCATCAATAGAAATCTTGAAGCAATCGTCGAGTGGGGAACCAACGCCCAGAAAACACAAAGCGCCACGTTTTCCAAGAAAGTGAATTCCTTAAATCATTCCATCACAATGTCCAGGAATACCCTTGTATCAAGTCCCTTCATCTCGATTTTGGGAGCCACGGTTTCTAATAATATGTCTTGGAGTGACCATGTTGCGAACATCGCAAAGTCAGCAAGCCAGAGGCTGGGTTTTCTGTGGAAAGCTAGAAAGTTTTTTACTCCTGATCAACTGTTGACGACGTACAAGGTTTAAATCCGACCTCTACTGAAGTATTGCTCGCATATTTGGGGTTCAGCACCAAGCCATTCTCTTCGTCTTCTAGATTCCATTCAGAAAAGAGCCATTCGCTTGATAAACAGCTCAACTCTCACAGATACCCTTCACCCTCTAGAACATAGAAGAAGAGTTGCAGACCAGTCATTGCTCTACAGATATTTCCAAGCTAGATGCTCCAGAGAAATAAAAACTCTTGTACCACCATTGGCCACATTCGGCCGAAGAACTCGGCACGCTGATCAGTCTCACCCATGACACTACAAGGACAAATCTCCAATAAAAATCCTCCTTTTACAGTGCTGCTACGGAATGGAACAAGCTTTCAAAATCAGTTTTTCCAGAGAATTATGACCTACAACTTTTACTCTCTTTTACCCTCTTTTAATAGTCGCAGTGCGGGCCGTCCGCGGCCCACACGATAGGTCTACACTTTTTGCGACTATTTTCAGTAAAAAAAACTCTTTAATCTTTTTTCGCTAAATCATTATAGCTAACAAACCGACCAAAAAGGGATTGAAAAAATTCTGCAGCGCTTTACCTTTGCCCGTTATTTTTCCAAGTCTATGAGTTATTGAAAGTTTAAAGTTTTCCCATTAGTTTTCAGGCGCATTAACTTTGCTGGAGAACGGTGATTTTGTCCGAGTTTCTTTGCAGTAGTCGATTTTTGTTTTGTTTGAAACGCGGTAGTTGCGCGAATCAGTTGGAATTCGGAATATTCTCAGTTTTACTTGGCAAACTTTTCGCCAGTTATTCTTTAATTAGTTTTTTCCTTTCGTCTAGTTCGTCGAAGCTTATAATCATCAAAGGCAGGTAGTTCAGAAAGACCTAAACTGAGGATATTGTCGTGAAAAATTCGAGAAACAAACAATAATCTAAAATAAAAATTATTTCCACAATGACTTTTATCTTTTCATTTTCACTGAATGTTGCATCGGCTTGCTTTTCGGCAAATAATCACGTAGATCATTTTTGAGGTTCCACCATAAAAAAAGAGATCACTATAAACTAAAATACGCACGAATTCGAGAGTTTTGCATCAATTTTTTTTATGATTAAAACCAGGGTCGGTACTAAAATAAATTTTACACCAATACGATTATATAGTGTTGCCCAAAATCGGTCTTGGTCTTGTTCTTGCATTTTTGTAAGACAAAGACCAAGACCGCGTAATTTTAGCAAGACCAAGACCAAGACTGACCGTGCAATATTTGAGCAAGAACAAGACTAAGCCTGCGAGACTCTTGCGTCTTGCAGTTAGGACTGAGTGTCGTTTCAGGGAGCGGACAGGATTAATTTATAATACAAGAAATTGACACAGAAAACAAACGAAACAAAGTACAGTACATAAAATTTTGAAGAAGAAAATAGGGCAGAAAATAGGAAGACGTAAATTACAGATATAAATGACATCAGTGCATTTTCGTTGAAGTGGGAATTTACGCAGTTCGAATAAGTAAATAAAAAATAATATATTGTTACGATTTCTTGAGTCCGTCTCTGTTGACCCTTTCTGTCGCAACAATGCGTCTGCCTCAATTGGGACTGTCGGCGCGGAGCCCAAAGAAAAGTTCCTACAAATTCTCGACGAGGTGTCTAGTAAATTCTCGCCGTATCGAAAAGGGGACGGTCGCCTTCGCGAATAAGGTCGAAGTATGGTTTACAGGTATAAAAGGCACAGCGGCCGCGAACAGTTTCAGTATTAGTTTTAAAAGTGTTTATGATTTAAGAAATATAAATAATAAGTTGTAAAAGTTGTATATCTAAGTGATTTATAAAAGTAGAATTTATTGTTTTGGAATAAACATTGTATTGCTACTGTATCGAGAGTTTTAAATCGCCGAACCCACGGAAGAACTAAAAGTCGTAACAATATTAAATATAGCATGAAAGTAAATAAAAATAATAAAAAAATAAACTATATAGAATAAAGCGTAATAAAATTATAGGTAGTGTGTTATCAAGAAAATGTTTATTTTCTTACAGGCCGACTAACTAAACTAATTTGAAATCTAACTTATAATAATAAGGTAGGTATAAGATCAAAAGGCAGGACGCTACAATGTCATGCGTCTGTTCGCCGCATGCGGCATCCTTTGATTTGCGGCAGCATCCTTTAATGAGAGCCGGCACGTGCCAAGGCGAATGTTCTTTAAAATACAGTCAAGTTAATGTCATTAATTTGTTTTTTTATATGTTTTAACCTTGTTTTAGCACATGTAAGCTTATTAAATGTAAACGTTTATTAAGAAACAGACTGACTTCCGTGGGACATAGTAGACTGTTGACGACGTACAAGGCTCAAATCCGACCTCCACTGGAGTATTTCTCGCACATTTGGGTTTCAGCTCTAAGACATTCTCTTCGTCTTCTAGATTCCATTCACAAAAGGGCCATTCGGTTAATAAACAGCTCAACTCTTACAGATACCCTTCACCGACTAGAACATAGAAGAGTTGAAGACCAGACATTGCTCTACAGATATTTCCATGGCAGACGCTCCAGAAAAATAAAAACTCTTGTACCACCATTGGCCACATTCGGCCGAAGAACTCGGCACGCTGATCAGTTTCACCAATTTACTCTCCACCAATCTCCATTAAGAGTCCTTCTTTTACAGGGCTGCTACGGAATGGAATAAGCTTCCAAAATCAGTTTTTCCAGAGAACTATGACCTGCAACTTTTCAAAAAGCGGGTCCACAATCATCTCCTTTCTATAATACCTCCCCCTTCTAATAGTCGCAGTGCGGGCCGCCCGCGGCCCACACGATAGGTCTACCCATTTTGCGACTATTTTTAGTAAAAAAATTAATAAAATATTAATAAGCGTCATTAAAGGAACTGCTAAGCACAATCCATAGTAACAAATGATGGAATATGGTCAGGTCCATCACGTTATACTGCAGGATTCATGCAGTTTTGTGATTTCCCAATGGAAAGATTGCGATTTTCGTGCTATTAATAAAGTATTTCGGTATTCTTCGTGGTTTGTTCGCCGTAAAAAGCGGCAAATTTTTGGCAAAGCGTGGAAACGATCGTTTCGGAAAATTTCGACTTTGTGACAAACTCCACCGAATTAAAACAAATTTCAAAGCGTCAATTTCGAGCTAAAAGTAACTTTAAAACAAGGAAATATTTTGTAAAGACGGCAAATAGCGATTGCGAACCCTTCTTCGAAATTCCGCAATTTCTGAAAATTTCTTCCATCTAGCCACGTATATAAGTTTTTCTTTTTCTACCCTTTCGCTCTATATTATAAATCTAACTTTGTCGGTCTTATGGGGTTGTTACGTAGAATTTATCTCTGTTTAATACGTTGGCAGATTGGAATAGGCGTCTCTCTCAGTTTCCATCCCTATTTTCCATTTTAAGTAGACCAGGAATCGACGCGTTTTGTCACAATTTAACATACTACCAAAAAAAAAAGGATAAATAGGAAAAAAATATATCATTTCCACAGGGTGTCTCAATGAAGAATCGATGAAAAAAGGAAAGAAGACTATTCCTGCAAATTATCGCCCTATTGCATTGCTCTCAGTCATATCCAAAGTTATGGAAAAAGCGATTAACACAGAACTTAGCAAATATCTAGAGAACTTTGAGATAATCCATGACAGACAATATGGATTTCGACAACTTCGGTCTACTGGAGATTTGCTGGCTTATGTCACTCAGCTCTGGACAAACACTATTGAAAAGTTTGGTGAATCCCGTGCAATAGCCTTGGATATATCTAAAGCCTTTGACCGCGTTTGGCACTAGGCATTGTTAAGTAAATTATCTGCCTACGGTCTCCCAACCAAACTGCGCCAATGGCCCTTGAGCTTCATGCAAGATCGCTCCTTACATGTGGCAGTTGACGGTATTTCTTCTGATGCGTTTAAAACTAATGCCGGGGTCTCCCTGGATTCCATCCTGTCCCCCACCTTATTTCTTTTACACATCAACGACCTCTTGAAAACCACCACGAACCCCACTTACAGTGTCGCAGACGATAGCACACTTGTCTCAACTTTCACATCCTATCGATCACTTTCGGTAAATGATACAAATAGACTCAGCCAGGAACAGGTTGATTCCATCAATAGAGATCTTAAAGCAATCGTCAAGTGGGGAACCAACAATATTGTTCAGTTCAACGCCCAAAAAACACAAAGCGCCACGTTTTCCAAGAAAGTGAATTCCTCAAATCATCCCATCACAATGTCTGGAAATACCCTTAAACCAAGCCCCTTCATCTCGATTTTGGGAGTCACGGTGTCCAATATTATGTCTTGGCATGACCATGTTGCTAACATCGCAAAGTCGGCAAGCCAGAGGCTACTGTTGACGACGTACAAGGCTCAAATCCGACCTCTACTGGAGTATTGCTCGCACATTTGGGGTTCAGCACCAAGGCATTCTCTTCGTCTTCTAGATTCCATTCAGAAAAGAGCCATTCGCTTGATAAACAGCTCAACTGTCACAGATACCCTTCACCCTCTAGAACATAGAAGAAGAGTTGCAGACCAGTCATTGCTCTACAGATATTTCTATGGCAGATGCTCCAGAGAAATAAAAACTCTTGTACCACCATTGGCCACATTCGGCCGAAGAACACGGAACGCTGATCAGTCTCACCCATTTACTCTCAAGATTGACACTACAAGGACCAATCTTCATCAAGAATCCTTGTTTTACAGGGCCACTACGGAATGGAATAAGCTTCCAAAATCAGTTTTTCCAGAGAACTATGACCTGCAACTTTTTAAAAAGCGTGTCCACAATCGCAGTGCGGGCTGTCCGCGGCCCACAACATAGCTCTACCCTTTATGCGACTATTTTCATAAAAAATCAATTTTTTTTTTATTTATTAAAATTTAATTACAACTAATCAAGAAATCTACCATTGACGGCATCAAAATCTGCAACTTACGCTACGCCGATGATACGACTCTAATCGCTGCATCGGAAGAAGAATTAATCAATGTTATACGAAGAGTCGAAGGAACAAGCAACGAAGTAGGCCTGCAGAGAAACAGAAAGAAAACCAAAATAATGATAATTGATCGCCAAAATAATAACAGGCCTGAAGTAAAAGGGATAAACAACATCGAGACAGTTGACGCTTTCATATATCTTGGTACTAAAATTTCGAGCAAGGGCGGATCCAGCGAGGAGATAAAAAGGAGAAGCGCAATAGCGAAAGAATCCATGACCAAACTAACCAAACCATGAAAAAGCCATAACATATCCCTTATCACCAAAATGAGATTGGTCAAGAGCTTGGTTTTTTCAGTCTTTCCATATGGATCAGAATGCTGGATTTAAAAAAAGACTGATAAACGGAAAATAGATGCTTTCGAAATGTTTTGCTGGCGCAGAATGCTGAGAGTGTCCTGGACTGAGAAAAGAACCAACCAATCCATTCTGGACTAACTCAGAATTAAGCATTGTGGTAGAGCGAAGAAAATGGCTTAGTTTTTTGGTCACGTGGATAAAAGAAATAGTTTTGAGAGACTCACTTTTAAAGAGACAGTCCCTGGCAAAAGATCAAGAGGAAGGTCGCCTACAAGATACATGGATCTTATAATAGGTCTAACCGGCAAAAACCTCACCCAAACATTCAAGATTGCAGAAGGTAGACAGGAATGGAAAGCCATCACAGAAAACAATACATGAATTCACGATGCTCGAAACCGAGCAAACGACTAAAAAAAATCTAGAAACAAGAGCAAACGAGCAATATTTTTTTTATTAAAATCTTAAAACTAAAGTGTTATACTGAGTTTAACCCACCTGGTGTTTCTTCTCAGATTTGTTATCACTCGGTTTTTCTACACAACACGCACTGTGCTGCTTTTAAACTACTATACACTAGCTCAAAAAATTTGATCCTCTTGAGTCTTCCACTTTGGTCTAGCAGCTGGATTGCTATGACGTTATCTTGGTTGTGAAGCCGTTGTTCATGCTCCTTTGCAAAGTTACTTGCTTCATCCGCTACCATCTTCACTCCCAGGTCCCTGTGAAAGTCGCTGCTTCTTACATACCCCAAGTGGCGTTGACAATACCTATCAGTACCTTAATCTGGAGTCTTTATATGATCTGGATATTGCTCGAGCAGGCACACCCCCAAAGTTGTACGTCCACACGGGCTTCTATATCATCAATTTATTTTGGGTTGATAGTTCAGAATGTCTTCCTAATAGCCAATACAATTTTCTATAGTTAAGATTCAGTTTTTTCCTTTTTTTCTTAATGTGTTCTTTCCATCTTCGCATCTTAGTTCATGCCTAGATATTTAGCTGTGTTGGCATATGGAATAATATGATTGTTAATTTTTCTTCTTCTGGTGCGTCATCCACTCATGGATGTTTGCGATAACATTTTCCATTGTTTCTCTGTTCTTTGCGGTGTGTATTAGTGACTGTATATCGTGTATCCCTGTCCACTGCCTGATGTTGCGCAGCCATGACATTTTCTTTCTTTCTTGCGTTTTTTTCCTTCAATCTTCCTCTCGATAATCAACTACATATTATCGAAAAAAACATTTTTTATTAAACAATGCTTGTTAATTAATTGCTACATAAGCATTATTCTGAAACGCAATGAAGGGCTGCTACGGAATGGAACAAGCTTCCAAAATCAGTTGTTCCAGAGAACTATGACCTGCAACTTTTCAAAAAGCGGGTCCACAATCATCTCCTTTCCATAATCTCTCTCCCTTCTAATAGTCGCAGTGCGGGCCTTTTTTTTCGTCTTTTCACGTGTCAGTCCATATTCTTCGCTTTCTTCATTTACTTTGTTCACTAGTATTTGTAAATCTTGGAGTGTGCTTGCTATCAGTACTGTATCATCAGCATACCTTAAGTTATTAATGGGTATTCTGTTTATGTTAATTCCCTTGTTTCATTGCTTAATGCAGTTTTCATGATTTCCTCCGAATAAAGGTTAAATAGTGCCGGTGACAGAATACACCCTTGCCCGACTCCCTTTTCTATTTTCATTTGTTCTGTGGTATGTCCTTCTACCTTTAATATTGCTTTTTAATCGTAATATAAATTAGCAATCATTCTGATGTCTTTTCTGTCTAAATTTTTTGATTTTAAAAGTTTGTCATACTTTCTTTCCTTTCAAAAACCATAACTTTCGTTTTGCTCACATTTATTTTCATCCCTTTGATTTTCACTAATATAAGCGTGTTAAAAATGCTTAGTATTTCTTAATCGCAGTGGAATTCAGTCGCGCATCAACACGAAACAGTAATTCTTAAACGATTACAATTTCCGAATAATTGTAGTAAAATTATGCGAAAATAATTTTCGATTATTAGGTTTTAAAATCATTTCTGGATATTTTCCTTTTTTTTTTAAATATCCTCACAATTTTCTCCGCTTCCTGCCTGGACTAATTTTCAACCTTATTTTCCCTTTATCCTCGTATTTCTCTGTCGGTCTTTCGCACGGCTCCTCTCTCTCTAGCGCGCAGTTAAAGGGGATGTATCAGAGCGCGGCTTCAAACGTGAATGTTCCTGTTTGCAAAAACTGGGCTCCGGCGGTCGCGTATGCTAATATCAAATAACTGGCAGTTTTCGTTTTGTTTTGTTTTGTTTTACTAGTAAAAGTGAAGTCCGATTATTGTCTTTTATTAGTTGCGAAGACGATTCCTGTTCGGCTCTAGAAAATAATAAATATTTTTCCATTTACACCCCAGCATTTTTTATTTTTTACGTAAAATGTCACCATTAACGACAAATACAAAAATACACACATAGAAATAATAATTATTTCTATTATAAGTTTATTATAAATTTTCAACTAAATTAAAGTTTGTTATCATAATCCCACTTCTTTGAATATAAACGTTCATAACTTTTTTGCAAAGTATCAGACGGAGTACATATATTTTTTTTGTTAATCTACACAAAAAAACGAACATTTTGAAAAAAAAAATCATATAAAAATGTTCTTTTGTTAATTTTTTATCCCACTTAAAGATTTCATATGGTTTTATGACTTTAAATATTATCGCACTTCTTTGAATATAATCGTTCATAACTTCTTTGCAAAGCATCAGACGGAGTACATATATTTTTTTTGTTAATCTACACAAAAAAACGAACATTTTGAAAAAAAAAATCATATAAAAATGTTCTTTTGTTAATTTTTTATCCCACTTAAAGATTTCATATGGTTTTATGACTTTAAATATTATCGCACTTCTTTGAATATAATCGTTCATAACTTCTTTGCAAAGTATCAAACGAAGTTCATATATTTTTTTGTTAATCTACACAAAAAAACGAACATTTTGAAGAAAAAAAATTACATAAAAATGTTCTTTTGTTAATTTTTTATCCCACTAAAAGATTTCATATGGTTTTATGACTTTAAATGTTATAATAATCGCACTTCTTTCAATATAATCGTCCATAACTTTTTTGCAAAGCATCAAACGAAGTTCATATATCTTTTTTGTTAATGTACACAAAAAAACGAACATTTTAAAAAAAAATTCATATAAAAAAGCCTACAGCAAATAGAATATACGAGCCAACCCACTAGCTATCGAAGATTTAACATCTTAACGAAGCACGGCGAGATTCAGCAGAGGCAGGAACCGAAATACTCCTACAACTTCTTCATCCCTCTTTTAGAAACCTTCCTGTTGCTTGCCGTGTCGTCGTCAATAATGTTAATGATTTCAAAAATTTAATAATTTCATGTTCAATGGAAACAAAGAAAATTAACTATGTATCATATTCAAAAATAAATCAATCACTTATATAATCTGAAGTCTTCGATATCGAATTGTGTGCAAAAGAGCTGACTAACAGACCTCTAACACACAAAAACATAAGTATAATATCAGACACGCAGGCTGTACCATAATATTGTTTAATTTTATTTATATTTAAAAGCATACAAAGTAACATCAAAAAATATAAAATGTAAGATATATTTGGATCCACCCTGTATGCAAGGTCCATCGGTGGAATTATAAACGAGATCTGTTTTGCTGAGTACCTAAAATAGGAAGACGAGGAGGGGTGCGGGATATAGCAGGATATTGTTATTTCTTACAAAAATTTTAATTCATATTGAAGCAGAATTATTTAATAAAATACAGATTTTTAACGTTTAAGTACATCGTAAGCAACAAAACATACGAACACCTGATAAGTCCCTAAATCTACGCCCATTAAGGATTAAGAAACGGATCGGTCATTGTTATATTTCCATAATACCGGTCGGCAGGCACAGGTAAATTTCATAAATTCACATCATTTTTAACAGAGGACTCAGTAAAACCTCATATTTCGGTTTGGCCACCTGTGGTGTAAATCTACCATCAAAAATTTTTGTTTTATTACTCCGTCCCGATCGCGATTCTAGTACGTTTCGACCCCCCTTTCAGCTCTTTTTGGTTACGGCCGAACAAGCGCCGGCATCGTTAAAATAAATTAGATAATTACTGCATGTGCAATATTGAATGAGGACGTTCAACCAGTAGTTTCTAATTATTCTTAATTCTAATGACAGTATTTAAATTACCGTTTAAAATTGAGTTTAATAGCTGTCAGTGTGTATGGGTATAAAGTAAACGCCGAGTGAGACGAGAAGATTGTTAAAATACCATTTGTTTTTTAATTTATTTTTTAAATTCAACTGGTTTGAATATAAAAAACATATTTTTTAATAATCGTTAATCTATACTGGGTGATTAAAAATTCGGTGTAGGTATTTTATGGACGTATTCTTCTTCTTCACGAGCCTTCTCCGCGGCGGAGGTTGGCAATCATCATGGCTATTCTGACCTTGGAGGCGGCAGCTCTATACAGTTCGTTTGATGTGCATCCATACTATTCTCTCAAATTGCGCAACCGTGATATTCTTCTCCTTCCTACACTTCTCTTGCCCTGGATTTTTCCTTGTATAATTGCTTTAAGCATGATGTATCGTTTCCCGCGTGTAATGTGTCCCAGAAATCGTAGTTTTCTGGTTTTAATGGTGTCCATAATTTCCATTTCTTCGTTTATTCTCCTCATGACTTCGTTTTTCGTTTCTTGTTCCGTCCATGATGTTTTTTTTTTACCGAAAATAGTCGCAAAAGGGTAGAACTATCGTGTGGGCCGAAGACGGGCCCGCACTGCGACTATTAGAAGGGGAAGGGATTATAGAAAGGACATGATTGTGAACCCACTTTTTGAACAGTTGCAGGTCATAGTCCTCTGGATTCTCTGATTTTGGAAGCTTGTTCCATTTAGTAGCAGCCCTGTAAAAGAAGGATTCCTGATGGAGATTGGTCCTTGTAGTGTCAATCTTGAGAGTAAATGGGTGAGACTGATCAGCGTGCCGAGTTCTTCGGCCGAATGTGGCCAATGGTGATTCAAGAGTTTTTATTTCTCTGAAGCATCTGCCATTGAAATATCTGTATAGCAATGACTGGTCTGCAACTCTTCTTCTATGTTCTAGAGGGTAAAGGGTATCTGTGAGAGTTGAGCTGTTTATCAACCGAATGGCCCTTTACTGAATGAAATCTAGAAGACGAATGCCTTGGTGCTGAACCATAAATGTGCGAGCAATACTCCAGTAGAGGTCGGATTTAAGCCTTGTACGTCGTCAACAGTTGATCAGGAGTAAAAAACTTTCTAGCTTTCCACAGAAAACCTAGCCTCTGGCTTGCTGATTTTGCGATGTTAGCAACATGGTCATGCAAAGACATATTATTAGACACCGTGACTCCCAAAATCGAGATGAAGGGACTTAATTGAAAGGTATTTCCTGACACTGTGATGGAGTGATTTGAGGAATTTACTTTCTTGGAAAACGTGGCGCTTTGTGTTTTTTGGGCCTTGAACTGAACAAGATTGTTAGTTCCCCACTCGACGATTGCTTCAAGATCTCTATTATTGGAGTCAACCTGTTCCTGCCTGAGTCTATTTGTATCATTCACCAAGAGTGATCGATGGGATGTGAAAGTTGAGACAAATGTGCTGTCTACATCTTCTATACAACCACAGTTCGAATGATTCCAGTTTCTTAATGGTTACCTCGTTCGGCATCCAAGATTCCTTGTCGTGTAGTAACGTCGAGAAAACATAACACCTTGCCAGTTTAACTATTAGGTTCAAATTCAGATCACTCATGCAGAGAATCTTTCTCACCCTGTTGAAGTTTGTGGAGGGACGATCACGCCCCACTCACATGATACCTAACCTTGACTTCTTTGGAGATTTGCGGAATTGATTGTTATGCCAAGATAACTGTAGTTCTCCCCTTGTTTTAGGATCCTGTCATTGACCATCAGACTTTCATTGTTTTTTGTTTTTTTTTTTGGGTTTTTGGACGTATTGCTGAAATCAAATTTCAAATAAACATGTGTCCTAAAATGTACCCTCTCCGAGGTACAGCTACTGTAAATTGCGAAAAAAAAACGATTATTTGAAATTGTGACTATAATAACGAATCTAACCCTTTGAAAATTGGTATGCACCCGTTTTTTAAGGCACTATATTAATTTTTTGCTTTAAATATTAGGTAAACCCGGTTTTAAGGGAGTTAGAGAGGGGGTCTGCTCTTTTATTGGCTCAAATTTTATGTTTAAAAAGAGAAACTCTGAGTTATAATCTTGTTGGCCATTAACAAATATAAAAATTCGGTCTCTTTCATTCTTTCGATAAAACTAACCTTTTGCCTGTGAGGAAATCTAATTCCGTATAATCTTTGGGCTTCAAATTCGTAACCATCAGCCAGACCATAAACAAAATTAATATCTATTCAATTTTTAACAAATTTCTTGGTCGCAATAACAAATAATCAACCCGCTAGAAGCTGACAACTAACAACAAGTGTCAACAAACTTTAATCTAGAAGTTTCAGACCACTAAGTTTTGTTAGTCTGATATTGTGAAAATACACCCCTTTCGTTGATTACGATTTTCTCTCTCACTCTCTATCAAATATCTTTGCATGCAGTTCGCCAACTATGTTTAGTAAACTAATACCTCGGTAGTTCTTGCAGTCCCGTTGCTACACTTTTCCTTTATAAAGCGGCACGATAACGGCCTTGCACGAGTCGTCTGGTACGCTACCACTCCTCCAACCAAAGTTAAAAAGGCGGTAAAGTAGACTAGTTACCACGCTTTGTCCAGCCTTCAGCATTCCAACCGTTATCCGGTCCCAGCAGATTTACCCAATTTCATACTGTTCAACGCTTCCACAATTTCTGTCGTACTAATTTCACTTTTATTAAAACTTTCACTCATGTCTTCGAATAGGGCCTGTGCTTGTGTATCCTCTTTCTCAAATAAACTTGCGAATCATTCCTCTCCTTTCACCTTACTACTATCTTGGTTTCTGATTTTTTCCAGTTGCGAAGTAGTATTTTTACCTCTGGCTGTTCTTATGGACTTTCAGATGAGTTTAATATTGTTTTGGAAATCGTCAGATAACCTTCTAGCAAATTCATCTTTATCACTCTTCCTTTTTTTCTTGCCACAACCTCTTTTTCCACACCTCTTAAATTTTTATACTCTTGCCTTGTTTACATCCTAAATCGATACCTTTTGTCTTCTTTGATTGGCTTTTGTAGCCAGCCAATCCAGCCAGGCTTTCTTCTTATCTGACATTGCTTTTTAAACCTTTCTGTCTTTTATTGTACATAAATATCATTAATATTTTGTGTCTTAATTGTTTAGGTATTTTATTTATTATGAATTACTCATAAAATATAAAACGCGATGTAAACAATACATAAATTGGGATAATATAAATAAATCATAACGCATGCAGAGCAACGTTGCCAGATCACCGAAAATGAATATATTTGATAGTATACAGTTAAATAAATTGACCTTTACCCTGACGTCACTAACAATGAACAGTAGTATACACAAACTTTATATACCTCATCCTTTTCTACTGACAGTACACATCATACACACACATCATACAATATGTACACTTGTCTTTCAAGCAGCAATGACGTACGTTCTTTTGTATCTCTTATTATGACCTCTAAATGTTCAAAAGAGATAGCGCCAATAACGATTAATCAGTTGTATTCATAAGAATTTATTTTGACCTCTTATGACAACTGTCATTCTTTTGAAACATCGAGTTTTGTTCAAAGCGTTTTATCATTTGTATTCAGATAAATTCTATAAAATCGATTTTTTTCAAAACCTCTAATTTGTTATTATTATTTTACGTTGATACAAAATTCCCTGTTTGGCATTTAATAAATATTTTTAACATAACCTTACTTCTTAGACGGTGGCTAAACTTTCATAGTCAACTAAAGTAAGAATTACGTTAACAACCAAGAAGTAAGAAAGATACATGCTTGTAAACACTCTTTAGAGTCTGTCGATGATTTCTAAAATACTTAATCTATACCTATTGTATTGTAAATTTCTGAATGATAATAAATGTATGAATAGTGTACATTAAATACCTTCATTACCAATGATTTGATATTTTTTATTATTCCAGCCAATTGTTTTTGTTAGCCCTAAATTATGTGCTGTTTTAAATTTAAATAAATTTATTCAAATGAAAGGCTTATAGAAATTGCTACTTTCGTTAATGGTTACAGAATAGTTTTTTGTGTATTAGTAGCAAACTAACACGCTGCTATATATCCTCCACATTGTTCTATGGAGTAGAGAGTTGGACGCTGACCGACTCACTATTGAAGAGGCTGAAGGCCTTTGAAATGTGGGTCTATAGAAGGATCCTGAGAATAAGCTGGATGGACCGAATAAGAAATGAGGTGGTTTTACAACGAATGAGGAAAAACACAGAAATAATTAAAATAATAAAAAGCCGAAAACTCGAATACTTCGGCCACGTGATGAGACATCCGGAGAAATATTACCTCCTTCATTTAGTGATGCAGGGTAAGATTGCCGGAAGTAGAGGTCCAGGACGAAGAACAACATTTTGGCTCCGAAATTTTCGAGAGTGGTATCGGAAATCATCCGTTGAACTATTCCGAGCTGCGATAAACAAAGTTATTATAGCCAATATGATTGCCAACGTTCGATAATTGGACAGAGTACCGGAAGAAGAAAAAGTAGCAGACAAAAAAATTATTAGTGAATATTATTGGACCCTTATCTAAATTTTCGACTATTTTAAAACAGTAATATAGAATTATTTAAATTGACTTCAACCAAAAGCAGTATTTAGTTATTTATAACGCAAAAAAATACTGACAAGATAAACAAACAGTGGAAATATTTAGGAACACGACAAAGTTCAACGCCAAGAAAACACAAAGCGCCACGTTTTCCAAGACAGTGAATTACTCAAAACATTCCATCACAATGTCCGGAAATACTCTTGAATCAAGTCCCTCCATCTCGATTTTGGGAGTCCAATAATATGTCTTGGTATGACCATGTTGCTAACATCGCAAAGACAGCAAGCCAGAGGCTAGGTTTTCTGTAGAAAGCTAAAAAGTTTTTTACTCCTGATCAACTGTTGACGACGTACAAGGCTCAAATCCGACCTCTACTGGAGTATTGCTCGCACATTTGGGGTTCAGCACCAAGGCATTCTCTTCGTCTTCTAGATTCCATTCAGAAAAGAGCCATTCGCTTGATAAACAGCTCAACTCTCACAGATACCCTTCACCCTTTAGAAAATAGAAGAAGAGTTGCAGACCAGTCATTACTCTACAGATATTTCCATGGCAGATGCTCCAGAGAAATAAAAACTCTTGTACCACCATTGGCCACATTCGGCCGAAGAACTCGACACGCTGATCAGTCTCACCCATTTACTCTCAATATTGACACTACAAGGGCCAATCTCCATCAGGAATCCTTCTTTTACAGGGCTGCTACGGAATGGAACAAGCTTTCAAAATCAGTTTTTCCAGAGAAGTATGACCTGCAACGTCCGCGGCCCACACCATAAGTCTACCCTTTTTGCGATATTTTTTATTAAAAAAAAAAGTAACAGTAGCCATTTTTGACTTATTGATTCATTTCAGGTTTGTAGGTATGACGTCAGGGTAAAGGTAAATTTTTTCTACTGTATTTAAGTATCTGTGTGTCGATAATTCTAATTTCAACAATAGGAAATGCTCGGATTATACTATGGCACGCTGGAACTACCCTAAACTTTAGTATATTCCTTCATGAATAGCTCACCACAAAAAACGATTTCGATTGGAAACGTTTATAAATCCTAAAACGAGCATTTCATTTAGTCCAATTTACAAACGATTATAAGTCGGTTATAACTTTTACCTAAAATTACAAGAAAAGGATCATAGCGTCAATCAATGACGATCCGAAACTCTATAATTTCGTAGTTTTACTGTTGGCCGGCTAACCACTGCTATTTGGACACAAAAGAAGGAGAACATTCTTTTTTAATTATATATAATCTTCTTTTTTTTTGCTGTTGCTGCGTACGTTTCAAAACCTACCTAGTAATTTTGTTGGAACCACGTTAGAATTAGTTTAATGTTTGGGCTGTTATTGTTGCAGAAATGTGTTTTTTTATACATTTTATTTTTTAAATTGGCGTATTCTAAACAAACTATTTTTTATTCGGGGAATATTTCGTAATAGCACGGCTGGGTTATTTTGTGGGATTTTTGGGGTATTTATTTAATTACCAGCTGGTTTGATCCATTTATTTCTATTATTAAATCAGACATGTTAAATCGCAGCAGCATGTGTTAATTTTTTCCACTTTAAATTTCAAAAAATGTGTCTACTTTTTTGTTTTATGCAGAAAAATCACGGATGACAACTTTTTTTATCTGAACATTACCAAATGTTTGGCTTTCATTTACTAAATCTAGGCCTGTTCAGTAGTTTTGGGTCTTCGAAGGACCTTATGGTCCTTTTAAGCTGATAAAGAAACTTTATCTTTTGTCCTTCGTTGGACCTGTTGGAAAGTTCTAGATAACTAAAGAATCTTCTCCAGGTCCTGGCGAGCAAACAAAAAAAACCCTATGTTAGGCTTGTCCACTGCTGGACGCAGTGAGCGTAGTGCTCCAAGTATTTGGCTTTCATTTCCCGAATTTGGGCCTGATAAAAAGTTCTAGGTATCAGAATACTGTTGTGATTTTTGTGAGCTGACGAAGAAACATTCTTTGTCAGGCTTGTCCTTTACTGGATGCAATAACAGCAGTACTTCGAGTATTTGGCTTTCATTAATCTGGGCCTATTTAGTTATTCTGGGTATTCGAAAAACCTTATGGTTCTTGTAAACTATCATCATAAAATCATCTAGTCACATTTGTCCATTGTTGAAGATAGGCCTCCTCTAAGCGTTTTCATGTTTTCCGATCCTGAGCTGCAGCAATCCAGTTGGATATTCTTTTTATATCATCTGTCCAGCGTGTCAGTGGTCTTCCTCTGCTTCTTTTGTCGGATCTTTGTTTCTCACCCTGTCCGTTAATGTCAGTCCAAGCATTGATCTTTTCATTTTTCGTTGTGCTATTTGTAGCTGCTTTATTGATGATCTGCTAAGAGTTAGGGTTTCTGCCCCGTATGTTAAAACTGGCAACACGCATTGGTTAAAAGCTTTTCTTTTTAGTTTAATTGGTATGCTGGTCTTGGATATGTTACTTAGTTTGCCATATGCTGCCCATCCCAGAGTCACTCTCCTTGCCAGCTCGCACGTTTTTTTTTTTTTTAATGAAAATAGTCGCAAAAAAGGTAGACCTATCGTGTGGGCCGCGGACGGCCCGCACTGCGACTATAAGAAGGGAAAGGGATTATAGAAAGGAAATGATTGTGGACACGCTTTTTGAAAAGTTGTAGGTCATAGTTTTCTGGAAAAACTGATTTTGGAAGCTTATTCCATTCCGTAGCAGCACTGTAAAAGAAGGATTCTTGATGAAGATTGGTCCTTGTAGTGTCAATCTTGAGAGTAAATGGGTGAGACTGATCAGCGTGCCGAGTTCTTCGGCCGAATGTGGCCAATGGTGGTACAAGAGTTTTTATTTCTCTGGAGCATCTGCCATCGAAATATCTGTAGAGTAATGACTGGTCTGCAACTCTTCTTCTATGTTCTAGAGGGTAAAGGGTATCTGTGAGAGTTGAGCTGTTTATCAACCGAATGGCCCTTTTCTGAATGGAATCTAGAAGACGAAGAGAATGCCTTGGTGCTGAACCCCAAATGTGCGAGCAATACTCCAGTAGAGGTCGATTTGAGCCTTGTACGTCGTCAACAGTTGATCAGGAGTAAAAAACTTTCTAGCTTTCCACAGAAAACCTAGCCTCTGGCTTGCCGACTTTGCGATGTTAGCAACGTGGTCATGCCAAGACATATTATTGGACACCGTGACTCCCAAAATCGAGATGGAGGGACTTGGTTCAAGGATATTTCCGGACATTGTAATGGGATGATTTGAGGAATTCACTTTCTTGGAAAACGTGGCGCTTTGTGTTTTGTGGGCGTTGAACTGAACAAGATTTGATTGTCTGTGCTGATTTTTACCTCATGTCCCAGATATATGTATTTTTCCACTAGTTCAATGGTCGATCCGTTTACTCCTATTTGTTCACTTGGTACTAAGTTGTCATCATCTTTGTTTTGCTGTAATTGATATTTGCAATCCAACTTTTTGTGAGATATTTTTAAGATCTATAAGCATGTTCTTAGCATCTTCTAGATTGTCTGTTATTAGAGCTATGTCGTCAGCAAACCGAAGGTGACTTAGTTGTTCGCCATAGATTCTGACTCCCTTGGTGTCCCACCTGAGGTCCTTAAACGCATGTTTAAAGTAGCGGTTTAGGCGACGTGGTATCTCCCTGTCCAACTCCGCGTTAACGTTAATTTGTCTGCTGTTGGCGTGGAGTTTGCCTGTAGTTGTTGCATTTCTATAGATATTTAGGATAATTTTAGCGTACCTGTAGTCCACAGTGTAAAATGCCTTCTGAAAGTCCACGAACAGTAGAACCAGTGGTCGGCTCAATAGTTTTTTTCTATAAGTACTTTAAGAACTTGGAGGTGGTCGTTAGTCCAGATCCAGATCCAGATCCGTTATCCAGATCGAAAACCAGCTTGCTCTCTTGACTGATAAAGCTCCATCTTATTCTCCATTCTCGAGGTTATAATTCGGGTATATAACTTTTATAGTTGGTTCAAAGTTTACGAGAGATGGAAAGTATGATAGTGACATTGAGCGAAGGGTGTTGGCAGAAAAACAAATGAATGGGGCACTGTATAGCTTTATAAACAGCCAGAAAGTGTCAAAAAAGGCACGTCTGGCTGGGCATGGAGGTGTGTTTGTTCCTATACTTATGTATGTTAGTGAGTTTTGATTTTGGCAGAAGAGACATGAAAATAGGATTAATGCTGCGGAGATGAGTAGTCTGAGAAGTATAGCCGGAGTGACTCGGTTGGATAAAGTAAAAAATAGTAAGATAAGAGAACGATGTGGTGTAAAAGATGTGGTTACAAAGATAGATAAAGGAATGCTTAGAGGGTTTGGACACGTAGCTAGGATGGATGAAGGAAGATTGACAAAACAAATTTATAAGGCGAGTGTTGTCACGTGCCTATTTTTTCCCATCTACCGTTCATTATAATTGTGTCTTACTCGTAGTGTTGCATACAGTACTCTGTTATAACTCGAATATATCATTCGTTGTAGATAATGTTGCATAACTTGTAGGGGTAAGATTCGATAGTTGGTTTGCAATTTCTGTGTGGATGGGACTGAATATCCACACGGACGAGGACGAGGCACAGATTTGAGAAGATTGTGGGTTGACGTTTATTCCGCGCCATTTTTCTTGATTTCCGATATAGGAGCGTCAGTCGTTTGGGGAGCTTCATCGAAGTCGGAGGTGTTCGTGAAGGTTGTTGGGGACGGTGTGTTATTAGCACGTGTGCGGAACCTCTATGGGATTTCTTTCATATCTGGCTGTATTTGGGCCATCTTAATTGGATTTTGAAGAAAAACCATTTGATTTTCAACTTGACCATTTTGTCTTGCCTTTGTTGTGGATATTTTTGGAGTTTTGGTGTCGAGTTGAATAGCCGTTATCGGGATTTATTAGAGGGAAGCCATTGTTTACTAACTGGTGCCGCCCTATAATCTAACCAGCCCCCGGAGTAGTTTGGAGTAGCACCGGAGTAGGCCACAGGAGTAGGCCACAGGAGTACATGTGAATTCGCATACCCAAAGGTTATCACTGATTTATTTTTTTTAATATATAACGCAGTGACTCATTCCGACACCACTATTACGTTCTGTTCTAGTTTATTAGTATAGTACATCGTTGGAAACTATTTATTGCATTAGATAATATGCCAAAACTAAACTTGGATTAAAATAACCTTCTCAATAATTCTTTATGTCCAAGTAAAAACATATTTTCTTCCTACTTATTTGTAAATATCCTACAATCTTGATATTTTAAAGAATAACCATGGTAAAGATATTTTTAAATGAACTCGATTGTTTTGGCAGTGAAAATCTTTATGTAAACGGTTAAATAGTGAATTTTCTTTGCCTTTATGTAAATGTTTGAATTAGTGTTATTAATGAGTTAACTTATATATATATATATATATATATATATATATATGTTTTACCTTTTTTTTCTTTGCCTTTATGTAAATGTTTGAATTAGTGTTATTAAAGAGTTAACTTATATATGTTTTACCTTTTGCTCTTTGTCTTTATGTAAGCGTTTGAATTAGTGTTATTAGTGAGTTGATTTATATAGGTTTTGCTTTTTTTGTAACTTGGTAAAGTCTGTTACTCTTACTTCTGTTCTGGTTATTTTATAAAGTTGTAAATTTTACATTTTTGGTTTGTTTTAGCAAGAAAATTTTACCATAGCTGTTAATTTTGACTATATTTGTTATGATGTTGCTATTGAACTGTGTACCTTAATTATCTATAATTTTATTTATTTGGTTCACCATAATCGTAGTTGTTTATCTTGTAGCTCTGCTAGTGCCTATAAGATCTAGGGGTTTCCGGCTTATACCGTTTAAGTCGGTGGCGCAGCTCACTTTTATATATTTTTTCTTCTACCCTCTACGGCTGAGCTCGGGCATAATTTGCCAGTAGAGAAACCGCTAGCAAAAAAAGACGTGGCAGTGTGAATGGACAAGTCGGTAGAGGTCGACCTCGGCGAACGTATCTCGATGAGATCAACCGACGAGTATGTATGAGAGCACTGATGAAAGTAGAGGAAGCAAAAGATGTGTGTAAGAACCGTAGCAAGTGGAAGGAAGTGGTCTCTGCCTACGCCTACGGGAAAAAGGCGTAACTATATGTATATATGTAACTTTTATAAGTGGTTTAACAGGCTGATAGGTCTGTAGTTTTCAAGATTTGTGTTGTCCCCTCTTTTGAGCATTAGAATCATAATTGCTTCGTTCCATCGAGAAGGAATGGCTTGCTGGTGTAGGCAAAGCAGTGTAAGAAGAGCGTTCTTATTATTTGGCTTTTATTTCTTAACAATCCTGTGGTAAAACTGTCGCAACTACAATCGAAAAACCGAAAAAATTGTTGAAAAATTTCCGGGACGTATTTAAATTAGACGAATCCTTCTCTCGACGTGGCTTACGATGCTTCATCGGCAAAATTAAAAGTGATCCATCATGGAATTGGAGTTGATTAAAACCGCAAGTGTATGTGGGAAGAATTCGCGAGGCGAACGTTCGGAATCCTATTTTGCATATTTGCTCATTAAAGGCGCCCTCTATCGAGAGGCGTGCCCAAGGGCGCTCGGAGTGGTGCCTCCTATTCTGACTACACATCAATGTGTATTTATTGACTAAATGGTATTTTTGGAATGAAAAAGTCCTAAAAATTTATTTTTTATAGTTAAAACGATGTACAGGGTCAGCGAATTTCAATGTCTCAGCTCTATTGTAAGAAGAAGAAAAAATTTGAAAATACGAGGGCAGTTTGATAAGTCAGTGACTTTTTGAATTTCCCGCGCAGTTACTCCAAATGCAACAGTGCTGCCGCCGTCAACTATAATCTATCAGTGGGCAACTTTCTAATTTTGAGCAAGCTACGTCGTGCAGTTGGTGTTTGATAGCCGTTCAAAGCAGACAACCTCGTGAATTTTTACGAAAATGAAAAAAAGTTAATTTCGTGTGCTGATTAAGCATTACTTTTTACGTAAAAAATCCATCACTGAAACTAAGGAAAGACTTGATAAATACTACGGAGACTCGGCACCATCAATTTCAATGGTTAAGAAGTGGTTTACAGAGTTCCGTTGTGGTCGCGTACCAGCACTAGTGACGCCGAACGTCCAGGTCGCCCAAAAGAAGTGATCACGCCGGAAATCGTCGATAAAATCCATGAAATGATATTGGATGATCGGAGAATGAAAGTGCGTGAGTTGGCTCATGCTGTAGGTGTATCTCAACTGAACGGGTACATCATATTTTACACGAATATTTGGACATGAAAAAACTCTCTGCGAGATGGGTGCCGCGATTGCTCACACTCGACCATAAGCGCAATCGTGTGACCACTTCAAAAGAGTGTTTAGCGATCTTCAGCCGTAATCCGGACGAATTTTTGCGCCGTTTTGTTACTGTGGATGAAACATGGATCCATCACAACACGCCAGAGACCAAGAAACAATCGAAACAGTGGGTTGCTCGGGGTGAACGTAGACCAAAGAAGGTGAAACAGAGTCTGTCAGCAAACAAGATCATGGCCACAGTTTTTTGGGATGTACGCGGTGTCATTCACATCGATTACCTCAAGAAAGGTAAAACGATCACCAGCAAATATTATTCAAAGCTTTTGAACATATTCGACGTTAATTTGAAGCAAAAACGGACGCGTTTGGCTAAGAAGAAGAAAGTGCTGCTCCATCAAGACAATGCACGTGTGCATACTTGTCTCGTCACGATGGCCAAAATCCACTAATTGGGATACGAACTGCTACCCCATCCAGCATATTCTCCAGATTTAGCCCCCTGCGACTATTTTCTGTTTCCAAACCTAAAGAAATGGCTGGGCGGTAAGAGATTTGAGTCGAATGAAGAAGTCATTACCGAAACAAACGCGTATTTTAAGAGCTTTGAAAAAACCTATTATTTGGAGGGAATAAAAAAATTAGAAAAACGCTGGACTAAATGTATCGAGCTAAAAGGTGTGATTATGTAGAAAAATAAAATGTTTATTTGCGGAAAAAATTTGTTTTATTCAAAAAGTCACTGACTTATCAAACCGCCCTCGTATGTTCTTGAAAGGGATTGAGTAAGGTACATTTTAAGCCTTATTTGCATATTTCACAATATTTGGAAACTGAACTAATGACGTCTTTCATTTTTTCCCAGAAACATATCCCTGTGAAGTTCCACCCCCACGATTAATAATTCGAAATTTTTTGTCAGAGTTCTGAGTTCTGTTTCAATAGTTCTAGAGTTCCTGATAGGTATTAGGAATAGTTCTGCCTTTAAAGGGTAAAAAAAATCGATTTTTCAAAATAGGGGGCTAATTTCACGCTCCTCCCCACTTTTGAAAAAATGAATTTTTTTTTTCGGAGTTCTGGGTAGATTAAACATAGCTCTAGAGTTCCTGATGCTTTTCGAAAATAGTTCCGGCGAATTTAAACCCAAAAAAAATTAAAAAAAAAATCTGTCCCGCACTTTTTCAAAAATAGATTTTCTTCCGGCCATTTTGTTTTGCCTCAAAGAGTTCTAGAGTTCTACAAAAAAGAAATTTTTCATGAATTCTGACGAAAGTTCTGTTCCTTCCCCAAAGAGTTCTACCAAAAAGTCCTACAACATTTTTCGATCAATTTAAAATCCAAAATTTTACAGGACCAAGTTTCCAAAAAATTTTAATTTTAAAAGTTGCAGGAGTTTTGATGAGAGCTCTGTTCCTTCCCCAAAGAGTTCTACCAAAAAGTCCTACAACATTTTTCGATTAAATCAAAATCCAAAATTCTACGAGGCTTTAAAGTTACCAAAATTTTTTGAAGATTCAGGTGTTCTGGTGAGAGTTCTTTTTCTTCCCCAAAGATTTCTACCAAAAAGTCCCACAACATTTTTCGATAAAATCAATTGAGTACCTCTAAATGTTAAAGATTTAGAACAACCCTAAGATCTTTCTGCTATACTCTATTTCAAAATGGTACGGAGTAATAAATCATTTTCTGTGGGCTGTTACATGGGCTCAGCCTCTTACGCTTTTTGTGTCTTCCGGTTTGTTGTCACACCACCCCTTCCGTATTCTTCACAGTGTCCTGGAACTTGGTATCATTGTAACAAAAACCAACAATTAATTACGTAACAAAAACAGCAAAAAATATCAGTGGTCTGGGTGCGACCCGAGAGGTCCACACGACTAACTTTCCAGTGGAAAGAATGCAAAATTACCATATGTTTTGTTGTTATAATAATTATTATTATTACTAAAATTATTTTAAAAAACGATTTCAAATTGTTTATAACACATTATAATTATCATTAACAATATTCTGTTTATGTCAACCGTATTCTTTCAAACTTTTTCTTATCATTTTATAAGCGGGAGCTATTTTCAATTGTTTATAACAATTCTTCGTTGTACATGCCCATACCATGTTAGTTGTTTGACATTTACGTCTTAAATTATAGATCCTTCCACACCCATCCGTTGTTTTACTATCTCATTCCTAATTCGGTCCCTTCTGGATATACATAAAGATCTTCTCATCGCTTCCATCTTCACCACCTCCAGTTTTTTCTTCTGCCTTTCACTCACTCTACATGTCTCTGCTCCATATAATAAAGTGCTCTTTATCATGGTTTCTAAGTAATTTCCTTACTTTCTTAGTATGCCGTTGAGGCACCCAATAACTTTTTAAGTATATTATTAAAAATAATAAAGACGTATACTAGTATTATTATTATATTAGCCTTTACAATTTTTTTAATTTACACCCTGTATAATGTGACAGGGAAACTTCAGTAAAATGACTAAGCTGACTACACTGATTAAAGAGCAAAGTAATAGTCTGTGTAGTATAGAGGAAAGTGCCCAAATTTCGGTTACTTTTTGTTGGAACGATCTATATTTTAAACCACTTACATAAGTTAGGATTTTCATGTTAATAACTACTTTTACTATGGCTACAAAAGAACATTATTACGGAACATAGATTTGCAATTAAACTTAAACTAAAGTTTTACAATATTTTTTCCAAAGACCTAAAATGCCTAAAATTAAAAAACTGGTAGCATAATTTTGGATAGAAAAGTTGCCATAATTACGACACTTTACTTATTTATTTTGAAACTAAATAATAAGTGTAAAAAACATGATTCCTTTCTAGAATAATATGTTATGAAATTATAGTATATTCTTCAACGAGCGTATAATTATGGCTATTATACTTGAGGATGAAAATTCCGAAACGAGCCGCAGGCGAGTTTTGGAATTATTCGAGCCATTATACGCGAATAGAAGACTATACTTTCTCTACGACCATCACTATCACTCGTTAAATTCTCCATCTTATTGTTGTATATGCAGTGGCTGTTTTTAGCCATTTTTTAAAAATAACAAAATTAATGATCTGACGTGTATTTTTCCAACTATGACCATAAAAATACCGTCCTTTATTGCATAAGTTATCCACTGCGTGCGCTGGTGTCCATTCCAGCTTCCCCTACTTTGACTTCGCTCGGAGCGAAAAACTAACAATAAGACATAGTCAGCAAATCTTTAAGCGACGTTTCTCACAATTTAAAAGTTGATTCTCCGAAAAGAATGCGCCATTTATGTCTATTCATTGTTGTATGTAAACAATTATCTACAAGTTTGAAGAATTGCAACGAAAAACATTGATTGAAAAGCTTTATTACGTGTCCGCGGCCATACAGACAATTTATGCACAGACGACTTTACGAAACTTTTCCGTTTTTGAATCCTCAAAATTCCGACAACTAATGTCACTGAAGACTTTTTTAATCCCAAGTCTTGTCCTTCTCAAGAAAGCACGTATACTACCCTAATCTTTACGACCCTAGGCTCTATTCCTTTTTCAATACCGCACGTATACGAGCCTAACCATTATGACTAGAAGCTCCTTTTCTTTTCATATACTTACGCACACTCGCAGTACCGACGTAAATCTTTATGACTATAAATTCCTTTTCACCAATTTACGCATCCTCTACGAACCGTCATAAAACTAACGACCTGGGGGACGAAGATAAAAAGGAGGGACAGAGGTACACCAGTAGACAGTCTCGCGACGGAATCCGACACTGGCGCGCTACGCCTTCCTTGCCAAATTTTCTTTCGTTCCGATAAATAAACGTAGTTAATAGTAATTTGAATTGTTCATTTTCCTAACACTAATCACACACCATTATCACAAAAATCTACCGGTAAAAATGGTAAATCGGCCGAATAACGAATTAGGCCTTCAAAAGTTACTTTCTCATGGGACCATCTTGGACTTTTTCAGCCTGACCGTCAAAATTTGCGTGAAAAAATCACTGATACTGATAACAGTGTCGCCCATCCCTAGTTCTAAACTCATTTGTATCCAGCTGACAATTTTGAACCCCTTTTTGGAATAATAGCCCTTTTGAAGATGTCGTCGTGTCTGTGTTTTCTGTTTATTCTTGCAGTCTTCGGGAAGACTGAAAGAAAGCATTGTTTACAATGGTATAGTGTAGGGCACGATTTTATATTGGGGATTTAATGTGCTTTTATATATCGATAGGTTAAAGTTTTTTAACGTTATTTTTTTTTAAAAAGTAGGTAAGACAGCGTATTACACATTGGCTGATTTGTTATTTGATGGGCTGATATCAGTATTCTATTTCTCAGTTCATCCCGATTATCAGGTTTTGTCTTGTACACAATATTTTTTAGATATCCCCAGAGAAAATAGTCTAGAGGCAATAAATCGGGAGATCTGGCTGGCCACTCAATTGTGCCCCTTCTTTCAATCACCTGTCTTGAAAAACTTCATTTAAGTAATTTTAAACAGCAACACTAAAACCAAATATCTACCTTTATTTACATCCCCGATTAGTATGAAATTTTCAGAAGTTGTTTTATACATACCAGTGGTGGCTTTAGTGAAAAAAAAATGAATGACAATGAATTAGTTAGTGACATTCCCAATAATGTTAGCACCCATACAAAGGGGGAGGGAAGGGAATGGAATATAAAAACTATTAAAAACGCTAATATTAGTGTCGAATTTATAGTTTTCGGGAACGCTAAGTGTGATAGTGACATTCCCATTTATGTAAGCATCCATACAAAAGGGGTGGGAGAGGGATGAAATATCAAAACTATTAAAAACACCGATATTAGTGTCAAAATTATAGTTTTTAAGGTCGCTGAGTTTGATTGTTATATCTTCAATGTTGTTAGCACCCCTACGAAAGGGGTGGGAGAGGGATAAAATAGAAAAACTATTTAAAACGGTTGATATTACTGTCAAATTCATTGTTTTTGTGGTGGCTGAAATTTAAAAACTATCAAAAACGGCTATTAGTGTCGAATTTATAGGTTCTTGGGGTGGCTGAATTTGATGATTACATTTCGTTATTTCGTTAGCACCCCTACGAAAGAGGTGTGTAGGCGATGAAATATAAAAACTATTAAAAACGAATGATTAAATGCTATGTTTGGCCTATTCTTCTGTACGGAGTTGAATGCTGGACACTAAAGACCAATACGTTGAATCGCCTGGAAAAATTTGAGTTGTAGATACTGCGACGGGTTCTAAAAATTCATTGAAATGCAAGAATGACCAACGACGAGGTTTTAAGAAGAGCGCGGACAGATCGTGTGCTCATCATAAAAGTAAAACTTATCTGGGAAACCTGATACGTGGCGAAAACTACTCCCTTCTCAGAATTATAATGGAAGGCAAGATAGATGGCCGACGAGGAGTGGGCAGAAAGCAGATGTCCTGATTGCGTCACATCCGAGCCTAGACTGGTGTCCGAGCTGCAGGAGAACTCTTCGGACTGACCGAAGACAGAGATGCGTTTCTCCAAGTGGTTACCAACGTCAGATATCTGATAGGGCACTCAAAGAAGAAGTTAATGTTGGGTTTGGCAGAAGAAGCATAAAAGTAAAATCAATACTGCGAAAACAAGAGATCTCCTAAAGATCCATTTTTGGAATACCAATCTTTTCGACTTTGATATCTGAAAAAATGGTTGGGAGGAAAAAGATGTGACAGAGAGGCTAATTTTATACGGTTGGATAAATCATATTATTGGATAAAATCAATACTGCGATGATGAAATAAGAAATATAGCTGGACTGGCTCTGATATAAAAAGTGAGGAATAGTACGATAATGGAACGCTGTGGTGTGAAGAAAAGTGTAGCAACAAAGGATAGATAAAAGAATTTTTAGATGGTTCGCACACGTAGAGAGGATGGATGAACGAAGATTGACGAAATATATTTATAAAGCGAGTGTGAATGAGCAACTCGCTAGAGGTCGACCTAGGGGATCATAGCAAAATTTGTTTTGAAAAAAGGCCAGGTCAGGAGTACCAGCAACCGACGAGCATGTATAAAAGCGCTTATGGAAGTGGACAAACTAAAAGACGTGTGTAAGAAACATAGCAAGTGAAAAGAAGTGGTCTTTGCCTATCCGTACGGGAAAAAAACTATATGAATGTATGTACCAATGCAACAAAATCATCTGCCATCATTACCATGCTCTACTTATTTTCCGGTGCAAAATGACTTGTGTTCTTAAAATCTTTTCATTTTCGTCCAAACGCGGAACTACCCATTGCCGTCGCTTCGAATGGTTCTATCTCTTTAACACAACCCCGGCACGATCCATCCCCTTTAGTGCACACAACATAAAAAGTTGTCCGTCGGGGGCGGCGAGTGGGTGGTCGGGTGGCGCCGGGTAAGGGATCGGGGACGGTTGGGTAGGGGGTGGCACTTGTCACTGGGCCGCCGCCGATCTCGTTCGTTCGGGCTCTCGCTCTATTCCTTTGCCTCCTATGCTTATACACATACACGCCTCAGTTGGCGTTTTGCAGAGCTCCGGTTTGAGTTTGGGAGTTTTCGTAAAAGCGGTTTGTTGGTTAGGTTAGACGCAAGTCTGGAGATAAATTTTCATTGTTAGTTTCTTTTTTGTTAAGAAATACTGGTCATCTATGTAAATTCCTTATTGTATAAAAATATAGTCCATACCCATTTTTAATCTTTTCCGTCAGATAAAATACAGGGTTGTTATTTCTAGAATACCTTAAGACTCCAGGGGTCGTGTGGAGACAAAAGGGTGCAGCCATCTGTCGGTATTTATGAGAATAAAATGAATAAAGTAGTCCATAAATATTTAAAATATATCCCTTCAAACAAGAAGCAAGGTTAAAATAACTAGAACATCTTGGGACATCATTTCTTGACCTGGGGATGTTTGTAAACAAAAGGGGGTAACAATATGTTGGTATTTGTGCTAAGAAAATAAAAGAAATGGTTCATACACATTTAATTCATCTTATTTTTAACAAGAGATCTCCTAAAGATCCGCGTTTTGAGTAGGCCAGTCCGTTTTTGGAATATCAATCTTTTCGACTACATTCTACTTTGAAATCTGAAGAAATGGTTGGGAGGAAAGAGATTTAGCACCAGAAATCAGGACATCGATGACGCAGATGCTTATTTTACACGGTTGGATAAATCATATTATTCGGACGGATTGAAAAAGTTGGAGAAACGTTAGACCAAGCAAATGAAACTGAAAGGAGACTATGTTGAGATATAAAAATCTTCTTCTTCTTCTTTTACTTGTTAGAGATCTGTTGATTCCGGACTTGCCTCCGTATTATTTCCTGAGATATGGACTGCCAGCTGTCTTTCCATCTCTTTGGTGGTCTTTCGGGTGGTTTTCCCTCTAGTACATGCGTGATTTTCTAGCGTCGGTCATCCTCTTCACGTGGTTTGACCATTTTATTCTCCTCTGCCTTCCCCATCTGTTTTCCCGGCTATTGTTCTCAGTAATGACATTTCGGCGACTCGTAGCATCCTTTTGGTCTTGTTGGTATCCTCTCTCGCTACTATACCATATGTCATTATTGGCCTGACGTATGTCTTATATATTTTGATCTTACTCTTCTTTCGCATATAAGGACATCCTGATATTATGGCTGATTAGTTAATTTAATATAAATCAATGAATCAATAAACAAAAATGTTTCAACTATGTTAACTACGAGTTAATGATCTGCCCTCGTATTTTATTTATACGATAGGTGCAAAAAATAACACCTCACTTAAATTATGTGAAAATTTCCCCTCAACAGTAAGCCGTTCTAGAAAAGTGCCTAAAATAAAGATATGCAATTATTATAAAATAAAAAAAATTATATTTTATATTTATTGATAACTACTAAAATATGGTGTGTGCTTGCGTGCACACTCAAGGTCTCCCGCGTTTCTTTCTCATATCGTCGTATTTTGGGGTCAGAATAATAGCACACTACTATATAATTTCCATATCGGAAACATTCTGTCTGGCCTTTTCATTTTCCATTATCACTATACAATAATTATTCAAGAAAGCGGAGTCTACTTAAAAAACTACGAAGTTTGTCATCATATTTTGTGTATAATAAATTAGCTATCATTTTCATTTCTGAACAAAAACAAATATTTATTATCCAGTTTGGTTTTATCGGTTTTCAAAATACGAAGATCAACAAAATTTTCCTTGCACATAAAACAATCTAAAAGGCAGCGTTTGCCACTATGAAGATAATTTCATTTTGAACGTGTCAACCGCCTCTTCTGGTGAAGAAAATCGTTGGCCGTGCAGCTCCGTTCTTTATGGAACAAAAAGAAATCAACGAGTGTCAAATCAAAGCTGGACGGCAAAGGACCCGCCAATTTTAGGTTTTGAGTGCTTAAATATATAATTGTTAGAGACGGTGGAAAATGATCAATCTTTCTTTATTTTTTAGAAAACTTCTGGCAGATAAATGAATGTGTAACATTAAGAATTACACGTTTCTCTAAAACCACAAATTGTGGCATATTATTTTTAGTGCTCAAATACTGATAGTTTGAGCTGAATATCGTGTATTGTTATGGTAAAGAATGATCTGTCTTCACAGGTTTGTTTTTCTTATCTTTAGAAGATTTCTGGCAAGTAAATGGTTGTGTTTCATTTAGAATTAAACGTTACGCGATTCTCTAAAACCACAAATTAGGGCATGATGTTTTTAGTGCTCAAATATTGATAGTTTGAGCTGAATATCGTGTTATGGTAAAGAATGATCTGTCTTCACAGGTTTGTTTTTCTTATCTTTAGAAGATTTCTGGCAAGTAAATGGTTGTGTTTCATTTAGAATTAAACGTTACGCGATTCTCTAAAACCACAAATTAGGGCATGATGTTTTTAGTGCTCAAATATTGATAGTTTGAGCTGAATATCGTGTATTGTTATGGTAAAGAATGATCTGTCTTCACAGGTTTGTTTTTCTTATCTTTAGAAGATTTCTGGCAAGTAAATGGTTGTGTTTCATTTAGAATTAAACGTTACGCGATTCTCTAAAACCACTAATTAGGGCATGATGTTTTAAGTGCTCAAATATTGATAGTTTGAGCTGAATATCGTGTATTGTTATGGTAAAGAATGATCTGTCTTCACAGGTTTGTTTTTCTTATCTTTAGAAGATTTCTGGCAAGTAAATGGTTGTGTTTCATTTAGAATTAAACGTTACGCGATTCTCTAAAACCACAAATTAGGGCATGATGTTTTAAGTGCTCAAATATTGATAGTTTGAGCTGAATATCGTGTATTGTTATGGTAAAGAATGATCTGTCTTCACAGGTTTGTTTTTCTTATCTTTAGAAGATTTCTGGCAAGTAAATGGTTGTGTTTCATTTAGAATTAAACGTTATGCGATTTTTTAAAACCACAAATTAGGGCATGATGTTTTTAGTGCTCAAATACTGATAGTTTGAGCTGATTATTGTGCATTGTTATGGTAAAGAATGATCTGTCTTCACTGGTTTGTTTTCCTTATATTTAGAAGACTTCTGGCAATTAAATGGTTGTGTTGTATTTAGAATTTATTGTTTTATTTATTTATTTACAAATAATTATTTATATTGTCAGCTCAATTTTAACATTTACTTGTTTGGTACATACAAACATTGAAAGAAAAGAAGTGAAATAAAGCAGAAATATTTAGCCCCCGTTTTCATCTTTGGTGGTTTGCAACAATATTAGCTTTAAAAATTATTTAAAATATACCTTCATGAAGGGGAGAAAATAGAGTCTATTAATCTTGGTAATAGTAAATATTTTACTAAAGATTTCCATGAAGTGGAGCAAATAGAGTCTATTAATTTTGATAATAGTAAATATTTTACTTAAAATTTTCATGAAGGGGAGCAAATTAAGGCTATTCAACGATTGTGTGATGTAAAAACATATAAACATATAAACAATATAATATTGCTCAAAACGATGAATACTAGATTATCGATAATAACCAAACCTAACCTAACCTAAACTAAATTATTAAATCCTGAATGCCACCCTTCGAATAACTCAACAAAATTTGATCGATGCGCCATCTTTGGTAACTTTTTGAACTGTTAGTTAGGATTTATCGATTATTGATATCGATAATCTATGTATTTGTACAGGCGTAGTAGTATGATTTTAGTAATTTCACCTGTTTCTCTGGCACAAGTCTGTGTTTTTGAGGTTATTTATGTTATTTTAGCTATTGTTATTAACTAAATTAGTGAAAATGCCTCTTCAATTTATACGGATCGTAATCTATTATTATTTGAAGGGATGACGTATTGTAAAAAGCGTAACAACAAAAATGATATTTCCTGGCGGTGCAATGTTGATCCAAAGTGTCATGCTATCAAACGTACAGACACTGAGAGCAAAAATGGTTCGGGGATATTTTGTCCGGTGATCAAAACTCGTATCACCATCTTTGTACTTATTGGAAAGTTAATATTTAGTGCCCGTGTATTATAGTAAGGTTCATGGTATTTTCTGTGAATCTTTCCATGTGCTTGGGAATAAATAAAGTGCAAATACCGTTAAAATTTGCTTGAATAAGCCTACATGAATCGTAAATCGCAATCGTAAATGCTAGCAAGTTGCAAAGACGTGTATATTTTGCTCGTAGAAAATTACAATATTACTCTTTAAATAGTGAATACTTTTCAACAATATTTTTACAGAACACTCCTGTATACCATAAGTTAGTAGTGGTGTAAATAAATTTGTGAAAAAGTGCGGTAAAAGCGCAATTACAAGCCAATTCGTGAGTAATTCTTCTAATACAATTATTATTTCTAATCAAAATACTAATTACGACAAAAACTGAAATATGCCGACCACTTCTTGTTCGAACTGCTTGAAGCCCGTAGCCAGTGTTGGTCGCAAACTCCAATGAGATGGTTGTAAGCGACCAATACGTATGGCTTGTACCGATGTTTCTATCGACGATCGCGTTTCTAAGCAGAAAGTACGAGGTTTTTGCATTCTCGTATTCTCTTAAAAATGCCTTGGGAATTATTATTAACAGTAGTCTTACTTGATCCGACCATATTTTGTCAATAACCAAACGTGCTAACAACAGGCTGTATCTTATACGGAAGTGTGTTTCGAGAGTTACGTGTCAATCGTTTTGTAAACTTTACACCATTTATGTAAGACCAATTCTTGAATATGCGGGGCCCGCCTGGTATCCTGACTTGATTCGTGATAGAAGTTTATTAGAAAATGTTCAAAGAAAAGCCACTCGACTTCCACTGGGACCGAGAAGACCTTCCTACGAAGAGAGACTTGCTATGGCCAACTTAACTTCTTTTGAACTTCGACGTCACTGTGGAGATCTTATCACAACATTTAAAATATTAAAATTCAACTTTGGAAACCTTTCCGTGATGTTTCCATTAAACCATGACAACCGGCTCAGAGGACATAAATTAAAATTTAAAAAAGAAAACTTTGTGACCAGATCAAGACAAAATTTTCAGAGTAATAGAGTTTTTGACGCCTGGAATAATCTCGATGTTGACATTATTTCTGCTTCTTTTACTAACATATTTAAAAGTAGACTGGACCGCCTTATATATCAATAACTTTCAATTTAATATTTATCCTGATAACAAGTATTGTATTTTTGTTTTGTTATCTTATCTTTTTTATTTTTGTTTATTTTAATTTATGTTATAATTTGCTAGTAGGTTTGTATATTAACTACAGTTTTTGGGTAATATAGGGACTTGTCCCTCTGCCCCTGTTTATATGTAATAATAATAATAATAATAATAATGATTGTCCATATGGTATTTTCTAGATAGTTTTCATGACATTCTTTAGTACAATGAATATTTACTAAAGTATATTCCTTTACCCAAAAAAATGATTTCATATCCTTAGCAATGACTCAAAATTTGCGTGGTAGTGTTTTTGATGTTTTTTTATACATGCATTTTGATGTTTTTCTTATTGCAAAGATAACTTAAGTTTTTGATATATGTACAAAAACTATCTGTTTTTTGGTCGCGATCTTTTTGCACCAATCGATAAGAGCCTTTATTTGGAGTCAATGCGAACCAACAATTTTATTGTTAAAGTAACACAAGAAAAATGTATATTAAAAATACGTGGATAGAATCCACGTTTTAAGAAAATGTCTCTTTTGCTTCCTTTGTTGGAAAGAAAAATCGCCAAACGACACATATTTTAATCATACAAGAAGGAAGTACACACATATTCCGAGCTCCCCATTTTAATCAAAACTTGATAGGAGGATTCCCATGGCGCTGTGACGCTACAGCACGACGTGCGTTATTTCAAAAGAAAAACCCACGCCGGCATCACCGGAGGCTGATGCGGAACGATTCGGTGTGCGAATTTCGGTAGGGCGGCACCTCGTCTCCGAGCAGAATCAAGCAGTTGTCATGGAAATCGGCAAGTATAAAAATAATACTTCAAATGCTATTTATACGTTACACTTTCTCTTACAAAGACGCTGGTAAACAGATGAAACCTCACTGGCATAAAGTGCCAGGATAAAGACAAGCGAAAAGGCTAGTAATCCTTTCGCTAAGGAAAGCTAAACAGCTTCTCGAGTTGGACAAGAAAGACTTGAAACTGGTGACGAGGTTCCTCACTGGACACTGCCCTCTGAGGTATCACCTTAAAAAAATGAGCAAAACAGAGAGTGATAGTTGCCGCTACTGTGAGAACTTCGCTGAAACTGCAGAACATTTGCTACGCGAATGCCCAGCGCTTTTCTGCAAGAGGCTCAAGTTTCTGGAAGGGGCCTTCCTAAAGCCATTCGATGTCAGAAACTTAGCCCCCAGGAAACCGATAAACTTTACTCGAAGTCTCGGAATCCCGGGCCTCGAATAGATTAAGGGTTATGCACAAATGATCTGATAGGTCGAAGTGCTTGAGAGGCAGCATGGCCTTCGCGACCCACAATACAATCTACAACCTCTCTAAACGAACCACTCAAGCCTCTAGAAGTTATCGCAGTATTTTTGCATCATAAGTTACTTCCAAAAGTCGTGCTGAATCTATTCCAAAAAGTATTTAGTATGTATCGCAAAAAGCCACGAATAAGTTGGACAATAAACTGTAATTTTCAGTTTACTACTACTACTGCTACTCTCAGGGCCATTTGAAACCTTTTGCCTCACCGATTTTTCTTCTCCAAAGTGTCCTTTTCTATGCCTCTTCTTCAGGGATTTTGATTTGGTTCATATCTTTCCTAATCTGATCTTTCTGTCTTAGTTTAGGGCGACATATTCTTCGCGTTCCCATGATTTGTGCTTCCCACATACTCTTGGTTAAGTTTTCACTATTTCTTCTTAATATATGCTCCTCCCTCTCATTCTGAACATGAACATAGTATATGTTCAGCAGTTTCGTCTTCCACACAGCAGAACCGACAGTCCGTTTGTTGGTTCAGATCTATCTTTCTGAGGTGGTATCTTAGACGACAGTGTCCCGTAAGCAGTCCTGTTAGAATACGCAGGACATTTCTGCTCCATTCTAGGATCTGCTTAGTTGTGTTTCTCGAGGGTTGTAACGGTAAAAACGCCTTCGAGTATTTGTTAGGCAAACATAGTCTCACAATACGTCGTATGGTAAGACACTTGAATGAGGTAGCAAATTATTCTAGAAGGCCAGGGCAAGGGCAAAAATGACCAAGATAAACGCTTTATTAGACAATACGCTCTAAGAAACAAGACTGTCGCTAGTTTTGTGATCAGAAACGAACTCAAAACAAAATTATTTGATCTCTTGCATACGTCGCGTCGTGGGATAGTGAAGGAGATAAGATTTTTGGTCGTTTTAAGCATGTGTGTAGTAAATAAAAGAAGGAAATGATGCAAGTTACAGAAAATGTTCTAAGAAGTTTTCTAAAAAGCAGTGTTAGAGAAGAAGAAAGCCTGGCTGGATTGGTTGGCTACAAAAGCCAATCAAAGAACGGAAAAGGCAACGATTGAGGATGTAAACAAGACAAATAATGAGTATAAAAGGTAAAAAGGTGTGGCAAAAGAAGTTGTGGCAAGAAAGACGGAGAGTGATAAAGATTAATTTGATAAAAGGTTAGCTGATGGTTTTCAGAACAATATTAAACTTGCAACTGGAAAAAGTCAGAAACCAAGTTGGTAGTATGATAAAAAGCAGAGGAATGCTTCTTAAAGAGATGGAAGAAATACTTCGAAAGTTTTTTTAAGAAAGAGAATACAAAAGCACAGGCCCTATTCGGACACATGAGTGAAAGTTGCAATGAAAGTGAAATTAGTACGACAGAAATTGTGGAAGCGTTGAACAGTTTAAAATTGGGTAAAACTGCTGGGTACGATAGGAAAACGGTTGAAATGCTGAAGGCTGGACAAAGCGTGGTAACTAGTCTGCTGTACCGCCTTTGTTGGAGAAGTGGTAGCGTACCAGACGACTGTTGCAAAGCCGTTATCGTGCCGCTTTACAAGTGAAAAAGTTCGCAGCAGGACTGTAAGAACTACCGAGGTATTAGTTTACTCAGCATAGTCGGCAAACAGTATGCAAAGATATTGATTAAAAGAGTAATGAATGAAACTGAGAAAATGATATGGAATGTGCAAGCAGGATTTAGAAGAGGAAGGATATGTATGGATCTGGTATTTTAATACGAGGTATACTAGGAAAATTCTACTGCGCTTTTTTAAGCTTGGAAAAGGCATACGACAGAGTGGTGAGGAGTGAATTGTGGTCGACATTGTCTGTGTATGGGGTGAGCGGTAGTTTAATACGAGCACTAAAATCACTTAAAGAGGATTGTGTCAGGATAAACGGAGCTTACACGGGCTGGTTTAACATCAAAAAAGGTGTGAGACAGGGATTGAAAATAAATGATTTTATCGTCAAATGCCTTCTTTACGCCGATGGTCGAGTCATATTAGCGTCACATGAAGAGGAGTTGCAGGCGATGGTTAATGTTATGCATGATGCCCTGTAAATCAAAGGGGTTCGCGCACAGCTTTCAATTTTACTCTCAACTAAACGTGCCAAAAAAAAGTGGAACTTCAAAAACTCTCAGGTAGAATTATTTTTCTCTAAAAATTTATGAAAACAGGAGACAAAATTAGTATTGAGGACGAGGAGTGTTTTTTCTTAAATAAGTTAGATACGATTAAAATTTCTTATTGATAGAAAATGATTGTAATTTCTGAACACTTCATCAGGTTAGTTAAAAAAAATTACGAATCATCGTACAAAGTCGAAAGGTAATGACGAAAGACTTCTGAAGGTAAATGACATTATTACTGAACGCGTAGAATCCGCTTCAAGACGATCAGTATACCATAGTGTAGTTTTCAACAAGTTCGAACAAAACCAATAATAATAGTAACAAGGGTGGCTGTGAATTGCGTTCGGCACTTCTACCCTTCGAACTAAAACAGCAGTCCCGCGTTTCGGTGTCATTGCGTAACGGTAGTTTCAGCAACGCAGGAATTTCATTTTGACGACCATTAATATTAATCTGGTGCCATCAATATTGCAAAATTGCGAAGGCTCTGCCCCGCATCCCTCCGCCATCTATTAAATAGTGTATTTTACAGCGATCCCAACATTTCAAACTGGAACTAATGAAAACTTTGAAAATTCATTGTTAAATTTATGTTAAGGGGTGGTAAATTTTGCCAAATAAAAGTCACAACAATAATAAAGAATATCATTTTGCATTGGGAGTGTTTTTTCATAATAATTACCGGCCCTACGGGTTAAGGCCTCGATGCAAAGTTTAAGTTTGTTTCTAAAGCATTTTAGACAATTAAAGGACAAATATACTTACCTCGGAACAAAGACAAGTGAAACATGGGATCATTCTCTCGAAATCAAATGCAGAATAGAGAAGGCCAGATCCGCATTTCTGAAAATGTCAAAATTGTTTAACTGCCACGACTTATCCCTGCCAACCAAGATCAGACTGTTAAAGTGCTATGTCTTTCCAGTGCTACTCTACGGTGTCGAGTCTTGGACTCTGACTGAGGCTTCCTGTAAAAAACTCGAGTCGTTTGAAATGTGGTTGTACCGACGAATTTTGAAAATCCCATCTACGGACCATATCACCGATATTAGTGTCCTAGAACGAATGGGTAAAGAAAAGGAATTGCTCGTGTTAATATTAAGAATATTTGGGACATGCAATGAGAATATGGATTTCGACAACTTCGGTCTACTGGAGATTTGCTGGCTTATGTACTCAGCTCTGGACAAACACTAATGAAAAGTTTGGTGAATCCCGTGCAATAGCCTTGGATATATCTAAAGCCTTTGACCGCGTTTGGCACCAGGCATTGTTAAGTAAATTATCTGCCTACGGTCTCCCAACCAAACTGCGCCAATGGCTCTTGAGCTTCATGCAAGATCGCTCCTTACATGTGGCAGTTGACGGTATTTCTTCTAATGCGTTTAAAACCAATGCCAGGGTCCCCCAGGGTTCCATCCTGTCCCCCACCTTATTTCTTTTACACATCAACGACCTCTTGAAAACCACCACGAACCCCATTTACAGTTTCGCAGACGATAGCACACTTGTCTCAACTTTCACATCCTATCGATCACAGGTTGATTTCATCAATAGAGATCTTAAAGCAATCGTCGAGTGGGGAACCAACAATCTTGTTCAGTTCAACGCCCAAAAAACACAAAGTGCCACGTTTTCCGAGAAAGTGAATTTCTTAAATCATCCCATCACAATGTCCGGAAATACCCTTGAACCAAGTCCCTCCATCTCGATTTTGGGAGTCACGGTGTCCAATAATATGTCTTGGCATGACCATGTTGCTAACATCGCAAAGTCGGCAAGCCAGAGGCTAGGTTTTCTGTGGAAAGCCAGAAAGTTTTTTACTCCTGATCAACTGTTGACGACGTACAAGGCTCAAATCCGACCTCTACTGGAGTATTGCTCGCACATTTGGGGTTCAGCACCAAGGCATTCTCTTCGTCTTCTAGATTCCATTCAGAAAAGAGCCATTCGCTTAATAAACAGCTCAACTCTCACAGATACCCTTCACCCTCTAGAACATAGAAGAAGAGTTGCAGACCTCGGCACGCTGATCAGTCTCACCCATTTACTCTACAAGGACCAATCTTTATCAAGAATCCTTCTTTTACAGGGCTGCTAAGTAATGGATCAAGCTTCCAAAATCAGTTTTTTCAGAGAACTATGACCTGCAACTTTTCAAAAAGCGGGTCCACAATCATTTATTTTTATAATCCCTTCCGCTTCTAATAGTCACAGTGCGGGCCGTCCGTGGCCCACACGATAGGTCTACCCTTTTTGCGACTATTTTTATTTAAAAAAAAAATAGTAGGCGAGGAAGTGTGTCTTAAATTTATTTTGGTTTGCAAAAGTCGTGCATTAAAGGAACTTAGCTAAGCCTAACTATGAGCTGACAAAACCGAAAACTAGTAGTTTGCAGATTTTTTCATATTTCATTCAAGTTCGACACTGACACCTGACAGTGACATGACTGATTATATCCGAGTTTCTCATAAAAGCGGTTTTTGTTGAAAAGACACCAGTGATTTTGACTTCTTTGTGCCAATAATAATCTCTATTTCATTAATTATGTATCTTTTTCTTCTTCTTCTGGTGCCGTCTTCTACTGAAGGTTGGCGATAATTCTGGCTATCTATATTTTGGAGACCGCTGCGCGAAATAAAGATCTGGTACTTTTTCCTTACCACACTCTCAAGTTCTTAAGCCACGATGTCCGTCTTCGTCCTGGTGCTCGTCCCCCTTCAATTTTTCCCTGTATTATTAATTAAAGGAAGCGGTATTTCTCGCTCCTCATAACATGTCCGAAGTATTCCAGTTTTCGTCGCTTCACTGTGTTTAAGATCTCGGTCGTTGTATTTAGACGTAACAATACAACAGTATTGCGTACTCTATCTGTCCAGGAAATCCTAAGTATAAACCCACATTTCAAAGGCTTTAATCTTTTTACAATGCCGATCCAACAGTGTCCAACCCTCTGGTCCAGAAAGCAAGATGATATGTAGCATTTGGCCAGGCGTAGTCTTTAAGATATTTCTTTTGGCACTTTATTTGTTACCTTTTATTGAAATAAAAACCTTATTTTCTTCAACAATCAATTTTATTATGTTCTTAGGGAAGGAAGTGGGGATTAGTTAAGGGGTTCGCTGTCACCTGGAAACTTTAACAGGGGTTCGTGGTGGCGAAAGTTTGAGAAAACCTGAGCTAAACAGTCTGAACAGATTGCTTTGACATAAACAGATATAACAGAGCCTACATTTGTAAGAAATAATGAAAACGTATTCTACTCAAATACTATATTTATCGTAAAGCGTTGCCACGTCTTTTTCGTTCTCTAAAGAGTACTCTGCCAGTGGTCTCTCTACTGGCAAATTATGCCCCAGCTCAGCCGTAGAGGGTAGAAGAAAAAATATATATAAAAGTGAGCCGCGCCACCGACTTAGACGGTACAAGTCGGAAACCCCTAGGTCTTGTAGGCACCAGCAGAGCCACACGATAAACAACAAACAATTATGGTGAACTAGATAAATAAAATAATTGAAAAAATATATTGAAAACTTTACTCACACAATAAATTAAAATACACAGCTCAATAACAAAATTATAACACATATAATCAAAATTAACAGCCAACAATAAATCGAAACTTCAAAATTTACAACTTTATGAAACAACAATAAATCAAAAATCCAAAGTCTACGATTCCATTAAAATAATTAAAACAAAGGTAAGAATGACAAACCTTATCAGGTTACAAAAAAACATATACAAGTCAACTTTTTACCAATACTTCATCAACGTTCACGAACGGCTGATAATTTAATCACATTTTTTTCTTTTTCATTTACATAAAGATTTACACTGTTAAAACAATCGATCTTATTTTAAAAATAATTCTTTTTACGATGGCTGTCCTTCAAAATAGCAATATTGTAGGATATTTACAAATAAGTATGAATAAACGTTTTTACTTGGACACAAAGAACTATTGAGAATATTATTTTAATCAAAGTTCAGCCTTGGCATATTATCCAATGCAATAAATAGTTTTCAACAGTGTACCATATTAATAAATTAAAACAAAACTTAATCGTGGTGTCAAAAATAAGTCACGTCGTTTAAATATACTAAAATAAATCACTTGTAACCTTTGGATATACGAATTCACGAATCCTGTGGCCTACTCCTGGCCGGTTTGAATTATGGAACTGCACCTGGTACTAAACAATGGCTTCACTCCATCAAATCCCGCACGCGGTCATTTTAACTCGACCCCAATAACCAAAATATCCACCACAAAGGCACGACAGAATGGTCAAGTTAAAAATTAAATGGTTTTTCTTCAAAATCCAATTAAGATGGCCCAAATACAGCCAGATATGAAAGAAAAAACCGTAGAAGTTCTGCTCACGTGTTAATATTAAATCGTTCCAAAAACTCTCACCCGACTTCCACCACTGACACCAAACGACTCTTATCCACTCCTCACTCCCAGGCCGGATATCAGAAAAATGACCCGAAACCCACGTCAGTCAACCTTTGCAAATCTATGTCCCTAACTCATAATCGCGCTAGTCCGTGTTGATAGCCAGCCCATCCACACAGAGAAGCAAACCAAACAATAATATAGCTGACAACACACGACAATCGAGGCCAAAAATCAAGGCGAAATCTAATACAATGACTCCCACTCCAATTAACAAACACGTCACAGCCATTAATAATTAAATCCTATCCCTACTAGATATGCAACACTATTTACAACGAACAAAATAGGGTATGCAAAACTATTTACGAACACCAGACTATCAGAGACACAATTAATAATGAAACGGTAGATGGGAAAAAATAGGCACGTGACAGCGTATTCAAACTATCTCTCAATAACAATAATGCGTCTACTTATTGTTGTTCCTTCATCAAGACTGCCGCCAGCATCCTTTTCTCTAGATACCCGGCCTCCAGATGTGCTTGTGTATCCAAAAGCTCTTCCCGAATACAGGGTAAATTCAAATATATCCTACACATTATTTCTTCTTTTGGCCACTATGAGCGCTGCGATATATTACATTACCCCCACCTAGTACCTCGCACCCAGCGAATACGAGTAAAAATATTAATATTTTATCAAAATAGTAATTAAAAACATTTTATTTATTTACAAAACGATTAATTAAATAATTTTCAATAGATATTACCCCCCAAAAGTACCTACCATTGAACATCCTTGTACTGAACAATTTTGTCAATACAAAACTCGAAAGAAAATTGTTTCCACGTGTAAAGATTATTATAAAACGTTTAAAATTTAACCAGATTAATAGGTACACAAGATAAGCTCTAACCCGACGAGAACAGGATATCCTTTTTAGTGGTGTACACTGTATGCTTTGTTAAGTAATAAAATTAAAATCGAATATGGCCAACATCTGGTGTAATAGAAGAAAAATCTCGCTTCCCTTGGCTTGTAGAGATGATTTTCGAAAAAAATTCAAGTGGCGCTTGCAAAAAGTGCAAAAGTTATAAACAATTAACTGAAAAAAAAAATGGGGTTTGGATTTTTGCAAATATCTCAAAAACTATTAGACATTTTTCAAATTTAAAAAAAGGTCCAAAAAGAGGATCTGTAGTACCAATATTTATAATTTTCCCAGAGGGTTGAAATACGTCCTAAAACGGGTACTCTGGCTTGCGCAAGACACGTTCACTTTGGACCTTTAATGAATAAATATTATTTAAAATATCAAAATTAAGAATTGAACAAATTCAGGCACCTACTGGATGAATGAATGAACAATAATGCAAAGTCAAAAAATATTTATCGTGATTTTCCAGTTAATTTTTTTTTTTTTATAAAAATAGTCGCAAAAAGGGTAGACCTATCGTGTGGGCCGCGGACGGCCCGCACTGCGACTATTAGAAGGGGAAGGGATTATAGAAAGGAAATGATTGTGGACACGCTTTTTAAAAAGTTGTAGGTAATAGTTCTCTGGAAAAACTGATCTTGGAAGCTTATTCCATTCCGTAGCAACCCTGTAAAAGAAGGATTCATGATGAAGATTGGTCCTAGTAGTGTAAATGGGTGAGACTGATCAGCGTGCCGAGTTCTTCGGCCGAATGTGGCCAATGGTGGTACAAGAGTTTTTATTTCTCTGGAGCATCTGCCTTGGAAATATCTGTAGAGCAATGACTGGTCTGCAACTCTTCTTCTATGTTCTAGAGGGTGAAGGGTATCTGTGAGAGTTGAGCTGTTTATCAAGCGAATGGCTCTTTTCTGAATGGAATCTAGAAGACGAAGAGAATGCCTTGGTGCTGAACCCCAAATGTGCGAGCAATACTCCAGTAGAGGTCGGATTTGAGCCTTGTACGTCGTCAACAGTTGATCAGGAGTAAAAAACTTTCTGGCTTTCCACAGAAAACCTAGCCTCTGGCTTGCCGACTTTGCGATGTTAGCAACATGGTCATGCCAAGACATATTATTGGACACCGTGACTCCCAAAATCGAGATGGAGGGACTTGGTTCAAGGGTATTTCCGGACATTGTGATGGGATGATTTGAGGAATTCACTTTCTCGGAAAACGTGGCACTTTGTGTTTTTTGGGCGTTGAACTGAACAAGATTGTTGGTTCCCCACTACATACATACATATATCTAGTCACTTCCACTTCCTTCCACTTGCTACGGTTCTTAGACACATCTTTTGCTTCCTCTACTTTCATCAGTGCTCTTATACATGCTTGTCGGTTGTTGGTACTCTTGACCTGGCCTTTCTTCAAAACAATGTTGATCTGATCGAGATATCTTCGCCGAGGTCGACCTCTACCGACTTCCGGCCATTCACACTCGCTTTATAAATTTGTTTCTTCAATCTTCCTTCAACCATCCTTTCTACATGTCCAAACCATCTAAGCATTCCTTTATCTATCTTTGTACACATACATCACATCTTCTTTTACACCACAGCATTCTCTTATATCACTATTCTTTACTTTTCCAACCGAGTCACTTCGGCTATACTTCTCAGACTACTTATCTCCGCAGCATTAATCCTATTTTCATGCTTTTACCCAAAAGCAATTTCAGAAATAATATTGCGCTTAAAATGATAAATTGTCTTGATTCTAATCAAAACAGCTCTAGAAGCAATTCTTATGGTTTATGATGCCCGGAATAAAATGCCACAAAGTACCATTCACAACTGTTTCAAACGTGCAGGATTCATTGAAAACCATGACAGTTTAACAGTAGGGCAATGTTTTCTTTACACAACAGTGTTAGACTTTTTACAATCCAAAGAAAAACAAAAGCAGACAAAATAATTGATTTCTTGTGTAAAAAATGAAAAAATACATATGGAATGTAAGAATTACAATTTTTATTCCATGTTTTCTTTTATTTATTAATAGATAAATACAATTTGTAGTTTTTCTCTTTATTAAACTAAATAACTAACAAAAAATATTAGTGGTCTGCGTGAGACCCGAGAGGTCCACACGACTAACTTCCCAGTGGAAAGAATGAAAAATACCACTTTTTTTGTTGTTATAATTATTATTAGTATTATTAAAAATATTGTCATCATAGTTTTCATACAAATATTCCTAACATGCAATAATCATACTAGCAGTTCCTGCAGTCAAAAAAAAATGAAAAAAAAAATTATATTATATTATTCATAAGATCTTAAAATTCTGTAGTAAGGATAGTATAATTTATTAATTGCAAAATTCAGGTAGTTTATCATTTTTTTTAGTTTTTTCATTCTTCATAAGAAGCAGCTTGACGGATTTTGCTGAAAATCTAATCAGTTCTAAGTTGCGTAATTATGCGTCGAATGCAATTGGTCCCACGTCGATATCATTTTTTGTTCTCGAGATAATCAAGACGAAAAATCATTCCGAAAGTTTACCAGTTTTTTTATTCTCCATAAAAAACAGCTCGACTAATTTTGCTGAAAATCTAATCATATCCAAGTTGCGTAATTATGCGTCGAATGCAATTGGTCCCACGTCGATATCATTTTTTATTCTCGAGATAATCGAGACGAAAAATAATTCCGAACGCACTTACAAACATAAGAACATACATACATACACACACAGACGTCCACTAAAAAACTATTGTATTCGACTCTGGGGAACTTGGAATGTGGGGATATGTCAAAATTCGGGATTCGCAAAATCGGACCCATTACTATAACTTCCACTGGAAAGTTAATAGGAAGTTCTTTATTTTCTAAGACTATGCTTTGTTTGACGTCCGCTTAGTATGACGTGATTGTCAGATGTCATTTTAAGCGGATTCTACAGTAGATAATATAAAATCCCATATGATATGGTCACAAATTGTGCTTGATTTAAAATTATTTAGAACTATATAGGGTGTCCCAAAAAACAAGGAAGCATATAGTTGTATTTTTTTAAATGGAATGCACTGCACTGTTTTTAGATTGTACATTCATTAACTAGACAGGCGGTAGCGTGTCAAGCCAAGTTCAAGCTAACAGAATGGCGAGCGGTACCGTGTGTAATATTACACGAACCATTCGGAGCCACTTTTGACCCCCTCATAACTCAAAAACTATTTCACATAAACATGTCGAATTTGGCAAATGTATTGAGACTTGCGAGATACATATGTGCTCCAAATTTCATTAACACACCTCAAACAATTATTTAGATATTAAGGTCCAAAAATCGTCATTTTTATCACTGACTGACCTATAGATCAAAACTCTAACCTAGTTCCAGATGACCTAGAAAGTTTAAATTTGGCATCCAGATAGGTAGTTGGGTAAATATAAAGGAATAAATCAGAAACCAGTAAATTTTTATCATTTTATTATAATTTTCAATGATTCTATTAGGAACACTTACTTATAGTGTCTGTAATGTAAGAATCAGCAATCAAAATTGATGACAGCTGGTCTTTATGTGAATTTTAAGATCGTTACGTGAATATATAACGAGTGGAACACCACCCTTAATTTGTTTTTAATCCAAACATATCAGTTTTAGTACTTGATAACTACTTATAACTAAAAGTACCTATAGTCGAACTTTCTTATTTATTACGTTTTTAACTGGGATTTAGTATTATTTATTATTTTAGTATTTAACGCACATCAAAAGTGTAAGATCATTACTTATAAATAATTAAATAAAATAGGTATTTCGGACCACTGTGCACGGTGCGGCGGCCGTGGAGCAGCGTGGTGGGGCTTACGTTGGACTCTCCAGGAGTAAAAACTTAAATGAAGTATATCTTATCAATTTAGATCCAAATCAAATCAAGGCACAAGAGAGCTCTATTGTAGAGTACAACCGCCTGCGCACGTTATACCGACTTGGCCAAATTAAGTATAAACAGAAAACGCGTAAAAAAATTGCGGATACTGAATGAACAATTCACTCGAACATTTCAAAGGTACAAGAAAATATAGAAAATAACACGAAAAAGACAATTATACCCCAAAAACGTAGGAAAATACAGTAGGATAACAAAAACTATCCGGTATTAATTTTATTATGAATAAGTACCTATTATTAATTTCTGTACAAAAAGTAATGATATCCCATCAAAAACATAAATGTGAAAATAGAGCCAAGTTCAACAGAAAATATTTTGTAACAACTTAAAATATCATTTCTTCTAATAACTTGGGATAACATATCGAAGCCTAAGGTCTGACTTGGACAGTCATAGAAGAGCCCTATGATCGATGGCTAGTTTCTACCAGCAAGCCAAATTTTCGAAAGAATAAAATAAGAACAGCTTTAGGACTTGCGAAGGCTATAATATAATTTTGTTTATTTGAACTAACCAAGTCAGACCTTAGGCTCCAATCATAGACCTGGATAATAGGTCTATGGCTTCAATATATTATCCCAAGTTATTAGAAGAAATGATATTTTAAGTTGTTATAAAATATTTTTTGTTGTTATAAATAAATTTCAGGACTGACCATTGAACTTGGCACCCATATAGATCTCACTTCTTTTGTCGTTCAAGTCAACAATCAAGGCATATATCATAATATTGAACTTGGCTCTCATTTCTCATTTATGTTTTAGATAGGATTCGTTTTTCTACATTTATTTGTCGTTTTAAGATATCGAGGATCTTGATTATAACGACTAGGCGAACAAGATGGGAAAATGAAACGAAAATCGCGTAAAATAATTTCATTTTTATTAACTTACACCATGTTTCAAATTACTGTCACAAACTCGTACATTTCGATAACAACAAAGAACGACTTTTTACAAAAAATTTTATAATATATAATTCTATATAAATGCATTTGATGCTTTGCAATATTAGGATTATACGCCTTTTAACCAGTCTTTGAAAAAATATAATATAATAGTTTAATTTAAAAAATATATTATACGTACTAATATTCGCTCGAGTAAATTTTATCTACCTTTTTTTGCAAATTTAATATTAATAATTAATTATTATCTATAAATATTTACGTCGTGCGTGGTACTTTGAAATGCAGCAAAAATTAAGTGCGGGAGTGTCGTATAAACTCGACAATCGTAAGGAGTCACTTGGAAATGCGCGACCGAAAGAGAGACGCAAGCTGTCCGACAAAATATAGAAAAAGGATCGATGCCGCGATTGTCTCTTGGCGCATCGGGGGTTCAAGTGACTCCTTACGCTTGTCGAGTTATAGATATATTATCATTGATAAACGTATTATATTTACTCTCTCGCTTGTTTTTACATTTTTTGGCATTGTCGCTTATTTTAATGTATTTTTTGTCAATTTTTCAACTAATTGGCCATAGTAATAATCCCAATAAGTGACAAAATAATAATATATTTTACCCTTGAAGGCAGTATTCGCTATCGAATTGTGTGCAAGAGAGTTGACCAACAGACCTCTAGCAAACAAAAACATAAATATAATATCAGACAGCCAGGCTGCTTTAAAAGCACTGAGCTCCAACAAGATAAAATCTAAACTTGTATGGAATTGCATCGAATCCTTAGAGTACCTTGGTGCGAACAACAGGGTGACCCTACTGTGGGTACCTGGGCACCAGGGGGTGGAAGAAAACAAAAAAGCCGACACCCTTACAAAACAGGGGGCCGAATCTGCGTTCACTGGACCAGAACCGGTTTTTGGAGTCACCACAAGTGCCGCCAAAACAATTATTTCGTACTGGGCGGAGAGGAAAATACTCACGTACTGGTCCGACATACCAGGGCTAACCCACTCGAAGGCGTTTTTACCGTTACAACCCTCGAGAAACACAACTAAGCAGATCCTAGAATGGAGCAGAAATGACCTGCGTATTCTAACAGGACTGCTTACGGGACACTGTCGTCTAAGATACCACCTCAGAAAGATAGATCTGAACCAACAAACGGACTGTCGGTTCTGCTGCGTGGAAGACGAAACTGCTGAACATATACTATGTTCATGCCCCGGCCTGGGAAGAATAAGGTTCAACATATTTGGTTACACTAACCTAGAATCTACCGATTTTGAAAAAATCTCACCCTATATAACCATGAACTTCGTAAGAAGGGCTGGATTATGCGGTGAACTGTAGCCTCTAGGGGTGAGCCACAATAGACCTACTAAGGGTCGCAGTGGAGGGGCGACCACGCCCCACTCACATGAAACCTAACCTAACCTACCCTTGAAGACAGTTTCCTCCTTCCTTCTGTGAAACTTTCATACGCGCGCTGAAGGGTAAAAATTCAAGGTCGCGTCACACGGAAATGTGTAACGATTCATACCGCGCATGCGCGAGGAGACGCGTAGCATAGCAACTCGACGTCTATTTGTGTAGTCCACGTATTTGTCAAAATGACAATTGCAAAAATAACGCTCATGCGCGATCAGTTGTATAGGAGAGGAGAAATACTTAGCAAGAGTTATCCATAGCGCTTATGCTATTGGTTTAATTGGTACACGGCATACGAGTTTGATGTTTCGTGTTTCGTGACGGAAAAATCTTACATTTTTTTTTCGACCAGCCCCCACCCGTACCGTGCGATAAGGAACTTCGTTCCGATTAGCGGCCGGTGGAATTTTCCACGCAAATATTTTAGTCGTGCGTTGTATGTTGCATTTCGTTTGTGTGGGTGGCTGAAAGCGACGAGCTTGGTTATCTATTTTCAAAATAAAGGAATAATCGACGAGTGGGGAACCAACAATCTTGTTCAGTTCAACGCCCAAAAAACACAAAGCGCCACGTTTTCCAAAAAAGTGAATTCTTCAAATTATTCCATCACAACGTCCGGAAATACCGTTGAATCAAGTCCCTCCATCTCGATTTTGAGTCACGGTGTCTAATAATATGTTTTGGCATGACCATGTTTTTAACATCGAAAAGTCAGCATACAAGAGGCTAGATCTTCTGTGGAAAGCTAGAAAGTTTTTTACTCCTGATCAACTGTTGACGACGTACAAGGCTCAAATCCCACCTCTACTGGAGTATTGCTCGCACATTTGGGGTTCAGCACCAAGGCATTCTCTTCGTCTTCTAGATTCCATTCAGAAAAGGGCCATTCGGTTGATAAACAGCTCAACTCTCACACATACCCTTCACCCACTAGAACATAGAAGAAGAGTTGCAGACCAGACATTACTCTACAGATATTTCTATGGCAGATGCTCCACAGAAATAAAAACTTTTATACCACCACTGGCCACATTCGACCGAAGAATTTGGCACGCTGATCAGTCTCACCCATTTACTCTCAAGATGGACACTACAAAGACCAATCTCCATCAAAAATCCTTCTTTTACAGGGCCGCTACAGAGTGGAACAAGCTTCTAAAATCAGATTTTCCAGAGAACTATGACCTGCAACTTTTCAAAAAGTGGATCCACAATCATTTCCTTTCTATAATCCCTCCCCCTTTTCTAATAGTCGAAGTGCGGGGCCGCCCGCGGCCCACACGATAGGTCTACCCTTTTTGCGACTATTTTTTTTTTAGTAAAAAAAGAAGTCTAAATTACTACTGTAGTTCGTCAAAAATCTCTTTGAGGTCGGACCAAACACCGACCGGTGACGGATAGCGTGCGTTGTATGCCACGAAAATATTTGCATGCGGCGAACCGTCCACATCTACATAATTTTCAACACACGCGCGCAAGTTTGTGTCGAATACAACGCACAACGTAAATATTAATAGATGTGGACCCGCCATTACACGTTGAAATTATAGATAAAAACGCAGTGTTGCCGTTTCTTTAACCAAATTAAACGATCTTAATAAATAAACTTTATTCGAACGAAATTCCATTTAATTTTAGGCGTAAATTCTAAATACAATATTCTTTATACGCAGAACAATTTATTAGCAAATATCCCTGAAATTTAGAGGTTTTAAATCCCACTTTAGGATAAGGTATAAAATATCAGTAATCGTTATTTTAATTAATTCGTTAAAACAATTTATACCATAATTACATTAAGAATACGATACTAAATAAAATAAATATAATAATAGAATTATACAAAATACGATAATAGAGATGGTAGGAAATAATATTAATATTTTTAATCTACACATAAATGGTCCTGTGCTGATCATTAAAATAAAGACGCTCAATATTATCAATGCGTGCAAAAATTAATATAAAAAAAAAAATGAGCGTATATGAAACTAAAAGTCAGCGTGAGTTTCTATTTCATGCGACAAGATCCTGATTTTACCGAACATAACCTAAAAAATTGGCAAAGTTGCGAAAAGCGGTTTTTTGTTATACTTTATACGAACTCAGTTGGACAACGCAAAAATCGGGGTACGGTCAATGCCACGTCGAGCATTGAGCTAAACTGAACAGTTTGTAATTGATTACTCCCGGTATTGTCCACATGGACTGTCGGCGAACCTTTTGTGATTCTATGCATCTTATTGGATAGTTCTTAACCCTAATTGGCCAAATTTTATCATCAGTTTTCTCACAAGTCGATGCCGGCAAAAAACAAATCAGTGTTTACACAGCTATCTACCAGTGCCGAGTTGTTATAAATACATATTTTTCCGTTTTATTATACATACCTATTATCTTGTTTTCTGTTTTATTGGAGTATCTGTTATATAGTTGGTAACATGGAAATACCTTTTAAAAACTGAACACACAAAAAATTGTTGGAACTAGTGAAACAACAAAATTTTAAGAAAGAATACGTCATAGACAAACTTTTTGAATCTTACGGTCATACAGTTTTGCGTTTGCCTCCATATTATTGTGTATTCAACCCTATCGAACTGATCTGGGCTCTGCTTTAAAAAACAAATTACGAAATCAAGCTTCTCAATTAAGCTATTCTGTTCTAACAAATATAAGAAAAGTAATTGATGAACTCGCCGAAACTGACTTATGGACAAATTGTGTTTACCACGTAAAAGAAAAAGAAAAACAATATTGTGTATTGCCACAAATCGAACCGATAGTGATAAATATCCAGAAAGACTCGAGTACTGATGAGTGTTTCGATAGTGACTAATGTATAATGGTGTTTCGTTTAGGATGGTCACCATATCACGTAAGTCAAAACAATACTTACTTAAAGTTTTTGAAAAAAATTTAAAATGAGTTTAAAAATACATGCCAATCTACGAACACAATTAAATAAGTTTTGATTTTAAATAGGTATATCCAAAACCACTTATATTCATAAAAATACATTTCAAAATATATTTTTTTTCATTTATTGATCCTTAAAATTAAAAAAATCAATATACTTTTTTAATAATATGATAGTACAACTCTTGCGGAAAAAAATTAGCCCTAAATCGTTACTGTAGCATCATCCTCCGAGCAGAACTAGCTAAATTAAGAGAGCATCTTTTTGGACAAAAAACTTCATATATCTTAAAAAATAATCAATATTTATGAATTTTTCAAAAAAAACACTTTTTTGGCTTTCCATAGGCTACACTTAACAGTAAATAACAAGTTTGAATATGTTACAGTTAACGAGTTATAGAAAACCCGATTTTTCACGGTTTTTCCAATATAACTCGAAAAGTATCAATTATATCGAAAAATTATAATATATTTAATAGATAGATCTTTTTAATACCTACAATTTCCTGATATAACTTTTTTCGATCGGAGCTGTAGTTTTTTAGTTATTTACAAAAAGCCGCTTTTCGCAACTTTGCCAATTTTTTAGGTTATGTTCGGTAAAATCAGGATCGAGTCGCATGAAATAGAAACTCACCCTTAATTTTTATTTCCTATACGCTCAAATGTTTTTTTGGATATTAATTTTTGCACATATAACATTGGGCCGCTTCCTCGTTTCTTGTACTAAAGGTTGATACTTCTACAGTTAATATGCAATGTGCAAGAGATAGCTGAATCGAACTAATATTGTGCAATATTACCCACAAACGAAGCAATGATTACCGAATTGCACAATAAAAATCAAACTATTTCCGATTGACTCCCAATATTGTGCAATCTTTTAATATGATCTACAGACAATTAATATTTTTCAGTATCAATTATTGTGATAATATTGAGCGTCTAGGGGCAGCTGTGAATAAACAAAGTAAAGCGAAATAATAATTCTTTTTTCAAAATTCCCATTCGATAAATGGAATACATTTGAAACGATCGAATATTGGTGAAAATCAATTTTAAATACAAATTTTTTGAAAATCAATTCTTTTTTCCCCGCAAAAAAAAACCTGCAGCTAAGGAAATGTAAGCATGCAAATCGATGAATTACGCGAGATCTCGCAAGAATCATGAACATATTAAATATCTCAGTCTTATATTCAGTTTGCATCAACAAGTGTTTGTTGATAGGTAGTCAGTCAGACGTAGGAACTTATCTCACCAATGAGAGTACTTATTTCGTATGATTGTGATGCTAAACTAAGAGGGAATTTTAGTGCAAAATAGTTAAAAGGTGATTGGATATCAAGATATAGTTAACGAAGAAAAAATAATTAGCTTCACGAATAACAAAAAAATAATCAATCCACTTAATAATTTTGGAAACATCTCGTTTCATCGAGACCATAGAAATAACAAAACTTACGAATGATAACTGATTGATAGGGTAGAAATCTCTTTGGAAGATCTGTTGGTACTGAAATTTTGATTAAATAACTTACTAATTCACCGCACTTAACATAAAACGATTATTTTTAAGAATAATGTGTTAGTCTTCACCACAACTGACGACCCATATTGGTTTTTTTATGTTCATGATTACTCGACTAGTCTTTGCATTATTTGATTTCCTTATCAGTATGAAAAGCCCAGAACTTTGTCGTCAAAAGTTGATAATGGTATTCGTTGTTTGCAAAACAAGTTGTAATGACGTTGTGTAAATTCGATAAATAAGTCAAGAAAATGTGTACTTGTCTATAATAATGTCATCAGTGTGGGTACTATCTTAATTTTTCGAAGCTACAACGATTTTTATGAATAAAAAACATTTTTCGTGGATGTGGAAAAATGTGGCCATGTCTATTGGATTTTTTGGAATAATCTTCTTTCACAATGTCGTAAAAAATTTGAGAAAAACCAAGCTACCATTTAACAAGAACAAATTTTACGCCCAAATATGATATCGGATATACATGGTGTTTCTAAATTCATGCAACAAAATCCGGTGTTTTCTCAGCTTACAATTGTTAATTTTTATTAATTTTATGGTTGTTAAAACATTTTGTAAATTATTTATGTTGAAATAATTACTTACATTTAATAAACAAAAATTAAACTATTCTATTCACCCCTAGCCAGAGGCTAGGTTTTCTGTGGAGAGCCAGAAAGTTTTTTACTCCTGATCAACTGTTGACGACGTACAAGGCTCAAATCCGACCTCTACTGGAGTATTGTTCGCACATTTGGGGTTCAGCACCAAGACATTTCTCTTCGTCTTCTAGATTCCATTCAGAAAAGAGCCATTCGCTTAATAAACAGCTCAACTCTCACAGATACCCTTCACCCTCTAGAACATAGAAGAAGAGTTGCAGACCAGTCATTGCTCTACAGATATTTCCATGGCAGATGCTCCAGAGAAATAAAAACTCTTGTACCACCATTGGCCACATTCGGCCGAAGAACTCGGCACGCTGATCAGTCTCACCCATTTACTCTCAAGATTGACACTACAAGAACCATCTTCATCAAGAATCCTTCTTTTACAGGGCTGCTATGGAATGGAATAAGCTTCCAAAATCAGTTTTTCCAGAGAACTATGACCTGGAACTTTTTAAAAAGCGTGTCCACAATCATTTCCTTTCTATAGTCCCTTCCCCTTCTAATAGTCGCAGTGCGGGCCGTCCGCAGCCCACACGATAGGTCTACCCTTTTTGCGACTATTTTCATAAAAAAAAAATATAATAAAAGTCATCCAAAAGCTGAATACCGAGAATTAGGCATTTGGAGAATTATGCATTTGTGAGGACGACAAATAAATTACCTTAAAATATCTGTAGCAACTGGGATCAGACAAGGAGACAGCCTAAGCCCAATCTTATTTTATATCATAAAGGATGAAATCATAAACGGAGTAAAACAAGCTGTGAGAGGATACCGAATGGGAGGCGAAAAAATAAAAATAATATGCTATGATGACGACGCAGTGATCATCTCGGAAGACGAAGATAACCTACAGAGGCTCCTGTATAAATTCCAACAAATAGCGGACACGTTTGACGTGCAAATATCCATAAAGAAAACAAAATCCCTTACAGTAGAGTAGATCAAGTGATGTCCTTCAAATATCTAGCAAGCATAACAAGTAATAGGAACCTAAAGGACGAAGTAAAAGCCCAAACAACAAAGGCGTCATTAATATCAGGATACTTAAGAGATTTAATTTGGCGAAATAAACAAATGAGCACTAGGAGTAAAGTCAGAATATATAAAACTTGCGTAAGCCCGGTCATGACATACGCGATAAAAACCAGAGCGGAGAACAAGAGAAATGCGAACATTAAGATCAATAACAGGCCATATATTATTCGACCGGAAGGGAAATAAAGAAATAAGGGCAATATGTGAGATTCAAGATGAAGTAAGATGGACAAGAAACCGGAGAAGAGAATGGAGAGACCACGTGGACAGAATGCCAAATGAGCGGTTGGCAAAAATTGCGAAAGAGAAAAAACCAAACACACTTCGACCACGTGGACGACCACCAATAAGATGGTATGAGCATGGTCTTTAGCATCCCAACTGCCCCCGGCAAACCATTGATGCAAACACAGGACTTAGTCCTAACGTAAGAAGAAGAAAAAGAAGAAATCATAAAGATTACCGTTTTTATCTACAATATTCGCTGGTTAAAAATCCATTTCGTTCACCAGTCGATCAACAACAAATAATTGATGACACTTAAAAGTTTGGTTAAATCTACCCAAGATAACCTTAAGCTGAGAAATCGTGCGGCTTACCTAAACTGGCTTAAATCGCCCTTCATTACATTACCAGAAAAGGTTACCTCAAAAGAATTTAGGCACCATCGAACTATCAGTCTAATTAGTCACGCTCTCAAAATATTCCTAAAGATAATACGTCAGAGAATTTTTAGAAAATTGGAACGAGATATTAGCGAAACCAATTTGGATTTAAAAATGCAATGGGTACAAGAAAAGCCTTGTTTGCCTTTAATGTGTTGACTCAAAGATGCATGGACATCAATCAACCGATGTATGTCTGTTTTCTAGACTACAACAAAGCATTTGATAAAGTTCGCCGTAACCACTTTATTCAATTGCTTAAAAGTAAAAAAATAGACATGAAAGATATTAGAATATTAAATAATTTATACTGCAATCAGACGGCTAATATCAAAGTGGATAATGAACTCTCAGAAGTAAAAATACAACGTGGTGTAAGGCAAGGATGTGTAAATTCGCCGCTATTATTTAATCTTTACTCAGAAGAAATTATTCAGAGAGCACTGGAGGAAACAACAACGGGAGTAAAGGTTAATGGAATGCCCATTAACAATATCCGGTATGCAGACGACACCATACTTATTGCCGAAACAATTGAAGATTTACAGAGCTTGGTTGATCAAGTAGTGACGAGCAGCCAGGAGAGCGGACTTACCTTAAAAATCAAAAAGACCAAATTTATGACCATTACAAAATCACTTCAGCAACAGGAAAACCTATGGATCAACGAAGAACTAGTAGAGAAAGTCAGTAAGTACAAATACTTGGAACAACTGTCAATGAAGGTAATGAGTACACTGAAGAAATTAAATAAAGAATTGGACAAACCAGAACCATATTTAACAGAAAGAGAAATGTGTTATGCAGTAGAGATCTTAACTTACAACTTGGAGTCTGAATATTGAGATGCTACGTTTTCTCGGTTTTGTTATACGGGATGGAATCCTGGACGTTAAAGAAAAATATAAGTGATCGACTGGAAGCATTTGAGATGTGGTCATATTGAAGGACTGGGAAGAATGAGAAAGGAAAAGGAAATATTGAACACAAGAAAGAGAAAAAGCAGAAATATCTGGGGCCACGTGATACAACTGTAGTTCCATTGAGTTGTTTAGAACTGCCACATCAAAAGTGAGAATGGCTATGATGATAGCCAACCTTCTAAAAGGAGATGGCACTTGAAGAAGAAAAATTTTTTTTGCGGAATATGCAAGTTGACTAGCACAAAATATAACGGTCGCGATGGATAATCAATTCAACTTAGACCACTGGTAGAAGTTTTCTTTACTACAGACTTACGTTTCACCTCAATTGCATTAGTCGCAATACACTCTAAAGATGGGAAGGTATAGGTAATCCCATAAAGATTGGAAATCAAATAAATTCTTGTAAAAATCTACAGAGTTTGATTTTTAAAAAATACATTTTAAAATTTTCACATTTTAAAATCAGAAATTGCAATTAAAAAGAATTCTGCTAATTTAATTAATATTGCAAATATTCCTATTATTTTTTAATTCCACATGATTTAATAATTAGTCAAAAGTATACATTTTAAATAAGTAAAAACAATACAAAGAAAAGTCTGTTATTTTAATTCCGTATTGTATTTTAAACAAACTTCACGGGCTAGAAATAGGTTTTCGGTGAAAAGAATTTCCAAAGAATAACTTTAAATGGTTTTTTTTTAAAGTGCAGTTATAATTGACACTAAAAAGTTATTTTCGTAAAACTTTCCAGATAAATCTACCGAATGACTGTACTATAATTATTTTGTTTTCAAAGCCGTTATGCAAAAAGGAACCACAGCTTCCACATCTGTACAAATCTTACATTAGACGACTTGTAAATATTTGCTACATTTTTATTTGTGAGAAAGTGAAAAATTTAAAAAAAAACCCGACGAAAACTTACCCAATTTTATCACGCGAAATATGAAACACCCTGTATTAGCATGTATGTGGTACCGGTTTTAATATTTCTAATCAATTTTTCAACAGTTAAGATGTTTTGAACAACTTTTGGTTTTACATAGGCAGTGAGCTAATAGGAATACATTTTCAATTCTTGATTTGTTAAATTCATTCAATAACAAATTAATTATTTAATATAATATTATAATAAAACCATTACTACACTACGCCTTTTGCGTGCCCATTAGTTAAAGACTACTTTGTTCAGGCATGAAAATAAATAGGGCTGGTTCTATTTTTCCCCCTGAATCGAGAGGATTTCAGGGGCGTTTGTGGAAATGTCAAGTTCGCCAACACAGTAATTATCTATTCGAATTGACATAACCAACAAACAAAAAAATAATACGTACCTATAGTTTTTGTTTTGCCAATTTTCTTTAAGTATGGAGCTTTAAAATTACTGTCTAAACAATTACATTTGAGAAATGTTGGCCAATAGTCACGAAAAAAGGCGCGAACAAAGGCATGTTGCAATAACGGTTTAAGGTATCAACTTGATGCAATAAATAATAATATGGGACAATTATTTTTCATTATTAAAAACTAGCTATATTTTTTAGTACTCGCATAATAAATAGTATGTACGCAGAGAAAAGTCAATAAACATAATGTTACATAATTTAATCCGAAGCTAGTTAGGCAACGAGTCTGTGTTTCAAAGAAAATAAAGCAGTATAACACGAAAACATGCATATAAACCGATAAGAACAGTTAACTGGACTTCATTTACACGGAAAAAATATTTCCCAACCGACTCTGTAAAATGAATCGGGTTGTCATAGTATATTACACACTTGGGGCAGTAAAGCACATGTTTGTTGACCGAGACGAAGCCGAGGTCATCATACATGTGTTCTGAGACATTTCTTACTTTAATGCCCGTGGTGTGTATACTATTTTTCTCCCTACTGTAGGCGGGTTGTCATACTATATTACACACTTAGGGCAGTAAAGTAAGAAATGTCCCAGAGCACATGTTTGTTGACCGAGGCGAAGCTGAGGTCATTATAAATGTGTTCTGAGACATTTCTAACTTTAATGCCCGTGGTGTGTATACTATTTTTCTCCCTACTGTAGGCGGGTTGTCATACTATATTACACACTTAGGGCAGTAAAGTAAGAAATGTCCCAGAGCAGATGTTTGTTGACCGAGGCGAAGCTGAGGTCATTATAAATGTGTTAGACATTTCTAACTTTAATGCCCGTGGAGTGTATACTATTTTTCTCCCTACTGTAGGCGGTAAGCGGCAATTTTGTTTTGCGTAGCGGGCCGAAAGTGACGCTTACTGCACAGTAGGGAGAAAATAAAATTTTTCGTTTTAATACCTAACCAATAATTCCTACTGTCTTTGTTTGTGACAGCGTCGATGCTAAATTAAATGAAACATTTATGCTGATATTTTGATCCCAGTTGAATTGAAAATAAAATCCAGATTAAAATTACACAGAAACCAGATACGTTTATTAGAAAATATTACGACAAAGCAACCCCCGCTGGAACGACTATGGTTAAAACATTATAAGGTACAAAACCGACCCCTTACGACCAGTCTGCTCACGTGTCTGGACTGATAAGCTAATTGGGTGTTGGGTGATAGGAATATCAACGCAATTAGTTATAAATACACAGTACTTGTTAAATTTTATTTGAAACCCACGAGTACTGTCACAATTGCCGCGACAACAGATTGTATAGTAAGAAAACTAAGTTCCTCCCAAAGGAGTTAGGAGGGCAAAAGCAAAATCCACGTTGGTCTAAAGCGAGGAAGTGGTTCAAAAATTGTGAAAATGGTTTCATAATTTCAAACAATAATTAAAAAAGCATAATAATGTGAGAGAAGTTCTGGAAGGCTGGGATGATGGGATATCAATAGGTGGCAGAAAAATTAATAATGCTGATGAAACTGTCATCATAGCTAGCTCACAAGATAAACTCAAAGCAATCGTAGAAAAACTTGAAGCAATAAGCAAAAAATATGGCCTGAATCTAAATAAAAATAAAACAAAAATTATGGTTATTGACAGAACCAACCAAATAAACGACCATAACTTAGAAGGCTATGAGGTGGTGACACAGTTTATCTATCATGGCTCACTTATTACAAACAAGGGGGAGTGCGAAAATGAAATTAAACGTCGACTAGCAATTGCTAGAAGCTCAGTCATAAAACTTACAAAGATATAAAAAGACTCCACAGTTACTAGGAAAACAAAACTAAAACTCATTCAGAGCCTCATATTTCCCATTGCAACCTATGCCGCCGAAACATGGACGCTAAAAATGTACGACAGAAGAAAGATTGACTTCTTTGAGATGTGGGCATATAGAAGGATGCTGCGCATACCCTGGGCGGAACATCGCACCAACGCGTCTATTCTCGATTAACTGAAAATCCGAACTCGCCTTTCATCCAAAATCAGCAAATCATATCTGAAATACTTTGGCCATCTGTCACGAAGAACCGATGATTTAGAGAGACTTATTGTGCTGGGGAAAGTGGATGGAAAACGACCGAGGGGAAGATCACCAACAAGATGGATAGAGCAAATGAAACCCTTAGTTGGACTGGGAATACAGGAGTCTCTGCAGGCCGCTCAGGACAGAGAAGCTTGGAGAACAACAGTGGATGCCGCTACATCATAGTGCCACCATACCCTTTCGAGTGTCAAAGGACGGAGAGAGAGAATGTGCTTAAAGTAAAGCACAAGTAAAGTGCAATAAGGCACATTTGTTAATGTATTATTATCAAAAAATGGCGGGGCTAACTGATTCTAAAAAATAAAAAGATGTGTATAATTTTTATAGTACATAATTTAACTCGGATTAAATGCAAAAAAAAAAGTATTAGTAATTAGCAAGCAACCTAATATCATAGCTAACATAACAGTTGGGGGTGAACTATTGAAGCAAGTAAAACAAATAAAATATCTAGGCAGCATAATAACTAACAGCGCGGATAGTCAAACTGAAGTGAAAGCAGGGATTGAGCAGGCTCGAGCAGCATTTAAAAGCATGAGTAGGATCTTGTGCTGTAAAGATCTGAAGTTAACTCTAAGAATCCGACTTCTCAGATGTTATGTCTTCTCCACCCTGCTGTAAGGTATGGAAGCCTGGAGTATAAACAAGTGCGAAAAAAGACGACTTGAAGCCTTTGAGATGTGGGCTTACAGGAAAATATTAAAAGTTTCATGGACGAAAAAAGTATCCAACTTGGTAATGCTCCAACGTCTGAATAAATCCACCGAAATTCTTACCACCATCAAAAGAAGGAATCTGCAATATTTCGGGCATGTTATGATAGGCGAAAAATACCGATTGCTGAAGAACATCATGCAGGAAAAAATTTATGGTAAAAGAAAGCCGGACCGCAGAAAAGCATCATGGCTCAAGAATCTACGTGACTGGTATAAACTCAACTAAAGCTCTCTGTTCAGACTTGCCGTCGACAGAGTAACGATAGCCTTTTTGGTGACCGACGTTCTAGGACATGTTACTTAAGAAGAAGAACTTAAATAATTCAAATTAATTATTAGCACAAGATAGCTCAAAAGAAGTACAATGCAGCGCATTTTGCAGTTCATAAAAATTGACGGGTCTAACTTTAACCACGTAGCATAATGGGGACACACTCGATAAACAAATAATTGTGAATGCAATTTTTTCAAGTCAGCACAAAACAGCAAAGTCAAGGACAACGATAAAATTTATTGCAATAAATGTGCGTGTAAAATTTTATGTATTTGTTTATTAGTCACTTTTAATCTATTCATAAACCTACATACGGAAATAACAAGACTGGAACTCACTTAGGGTATTTATCATTTTGCCATTGTTACATAATTAAATGATATCAAAACGCTAATGCTGCATCGCCAAGTGAACGTATTATCATGCAATAAATTAACTTCTTATGAGATACATTATTTAATAAAAATATTACAGGATCATTATTTCGTACACAACTTTAGATGTGTAATGTGTACCGATTATCGCCCTCAACCTTTCTCTTTACAGCATTTAACGCGAAAGGATAATAGAGAGCGAGTGGGACAAAATGTAACTATGAACGACCACAATTTTCAGAATGTCCAGTCTTTCAAATATTTAGGTTCTCTGATAACAGCGGACAAAAATATGAAGGAGGAGGTAAAACACCGAATAAAACAAATGTTTCTTCTCTGTGCAGGAGATGCTGAAGTCCAAATATATTGCAAGTTCAACAAAAATCAACAGACCGGTCATCATGAATGAAAGTGAGACATGGACAATGACAATTTTCGATACACGGTTGCTTAGAAGGTTTGAAAAGAAAATATTTAGGAGAATTTTTGAACCGGTTATTACCCAGCAAACAAGTGAATTTAGAATACGGACCAATAACTCTCTCTCTCTCTCTCTCTACTATGACTCCCCAGACATAGTACAAGAAATAAAATCCAACCGACTAAGATGGATCGGCCACGTCCAGCGTAGTAACAACAAAAGGCTTATAAAGTACATATGGAAGGAAGCCCTAACAGTAAATAGACCCCTTGGAAGACCTTAGCTGAGATTTAGAGAGAACATCCGCAAAGACATGCAAATAATGGAAATTGATAACTGTGAAAATGTTACCCTAGACCGCACTCGATGGAGAGAGGTGGTTGAAGCAGGGTTGTAGTGCCACAGTGTTGTTGTTGTTGTTGAAGAATCTCACAATTGACGTCGAAATGTTCTATGTTTATATTGCGAAGCCCAACTTTGGCAATACATATTTTTTGTTTTTGACTATACCTTTACAATTTCAAAATGAGACTAATCAACATAAAAAACGATATTAAACACTTACAAAATGGGACTTGTCAACTTGACATTAGTTTATCACATTCAAAATAACCAATTTCAATTTGAGAATAAGCGCAACCAAATTGACACTAAGATTTGTCATTTTAAAATAAACTTGTGTCTATCTAAAAAGTTACCTCAAATATACTTTGAACTGTGTGTAGCATGGATTAAGTGGATTAAATAAGCCGTATATAAAGCAAAAAGATGCTAAAAATGTGAGAAAGCAAATTTGTGGATCATATAATTTCAATGGAGATTGGAAACACCCAAAGTGTTTGAGAAGACACCTAGACGGTTTAACGTATACTCTTAGAGACATCAGAAGAGAGCCAGAAAGAGCTTCAGCGCAAGTTTCAACAAAGCTATGAACTGACTGTCTCCACAGAGAGTTTGAGAAGACACCTAGAAGGTCTAACGTATACTCTTAGAGACATCAGAAGAGAGCCAGAAAGAGCTTCAGCGCAAGTTTCAACAAAGCTATGAACTGACTGTCTCCACAGAGAGTTTGAGAAGACACCTAGAAGGTCTAACGTATACTCTTAGAGACATCAGAAGAGAGCCAGAAAGAGCTTCAGCGCAAGTTTCAACAAAGCTATGAACTGACTGTCTCCACAGAGAGTTTGAGAAGACACCTAGAAGGTCTAACGTATACTCTTAGAGACATCAGAAGAGAGCCAGAAAGAGCTTCAGCGCAAGTTTCAACAAAGCTATGAACTGACTGTCTCCACAGAGAGTTTGAGAAGACACCTAGAAAGTCTAACGTATACTATTAGAGACATCAGAAGAGAGCCAAAAAGAACATAAATCACAGGTTTTTAAAAAAATTTAATGTAACATGGCTCTTTGCCGCAGCCCTAAATAGTAGCTAATAATTTTCATTTATTTCAAAGAATAAGATAGCATAATGGATATCCAAAAATATGTCTCGTTTAATGTGCTATGTTGTTCATGGATTTTTTATACACATTGACAATTAATGATGATGATGATCCTGTAGATAGGATTGAAAACGCGTTATGCATAAAGAAATTAAATTTTACACGTAATACAACTGTTTTCATTTCTGTGGTACACTTGTGCGAGTCTAAGCTGACTTGGGACTGTAAACAATCCCTGAGACAACTGGCAGCAAACAATCAGGTAACTCTGATGTGGCTTCCAGGTCACAAGGGAGTTAAAGGCAACGAGGAAGCAGACTGCCTTGCCAAGGATGGAGCAAATACACACTCTTCCGGCCCAAAACCCTTCTGTGGACTCTCCAGAACCCACTTGACGCTGGTAAATAGATGAAATGAAATCTCACTGGCATAAAGCGCCAGGTCAAAGACAAGCGAAAAGGCAAGCTAAACAGCTTCTTAAGTTGGACAAGAAAGACTTGAAACTGGTGACGGGACTCCTCACTGGACACTGCCCTCTGGGATATCATCTGAAAAGGATGGGCAAAACAAAGAGTGATAGTTGCCGCTTTGGCTTTGTACGAAGTCTCGGAATCCCGGACCCCGAATAGATTAAGGGTTATGCACAAAAGATCTGATAGGTTGAAGTGCTTGAGAGGCAGCATAGCCTTCACGACCCCCCCCCTACAATCTACAGTTACAGTATTTTCCTTAATTTAATTTTAGATGTACATAACTTATTAAAACCAGTAATGTAAGTGGCGTAAAAAATCGAATTTTTTCTGACAAAGTAGTCCCAGAGCTCTAGATTTTGCATTAATTTCTTTGAAGAGCGTTTCTAAATAACCTGTATTTTTTTCGCATGGAGCTAACGACTTACCGGGTTAAAACTTTACAAGTGTTCAAAAACTTTATGCCAAGAACTTGTCGCATTTCGAATGCTCTAAACATCACGAATTGAGATGTTTAAAGGAGAAAACACCTGTAGAATGATTATGAATACAAACGAGTAATCAAGATAGAATACTTCGAAGTGGAAAAGACATATTAAGGAAGGATTACTAAGGGGGATTTGAAACTATACAGAATTACTGATTAATTAATAAAGAAAATAAATATAAAAGAAAGTAAAAAGAGTGGTCTTATTTAGTGCCTACACAGAATGATAGGTAAGTGACAGATAATACTAATAAAAGTATATACTTAATCCACTACATTTTAATTTTACAAAGAAATAATTAAAAAAATAAATGAAATACCCATGTGCTTTTGTGTAATAGCCAGAAAATTTAGAAATCCATAATAACAATTATCTGTATTTGTACTGAAACGTTTCTAAAAGACTTCTTGAATTGCCCTGTGTAAGAAAGGAATGCAGGTAGTAAATATTTCTAAGAGTAGCAGTTGTTGCAGCCCTTTCTCAACTTCAAAATTTATTGATACACTTTCTACCTGTTAAAATATAAGCTGACACTAAACAATGCGATAGAGGAAACAAAAAAAATTTAGTTTTAGATGAGACATGCATAATTAGAAAAATTAGAAATGTTACAAAAATATTAATACTAAAAAAAATATATCAATCCTATATCAAACCCTTAGTAATTATATTTGTCGTCAAAATATTTAATCTGTTTTTACTGACTATAATTTTAAATTATATGCTTAATATGCAATTAACAAATCTTACTAAATTTAAATAGTCCCTGTAACGGGTATCATAAAATTCATTTCACCATTCATGAGAATGGTGAATAGTGTGACTTTTTAAATACCTTATTTCAAATCAAAACGAAATTTAAATTGATAAAACATCATATAAAAACAAGTGCAAATTATCCAAATATAACAGTTATGTGGATTAAAATAGGCACGTTTTCAAAGTAACGATTAATCGACGATTTAATAATAGGTAGGTACATAATATAATAGGTAACGGATGTATTGTTTTGCAAAAAAAATTCTAGCTAATAATTCTTTTCTCTGCGTACTTTAGTGGGTGGTGGATTTTGTACAAAACAAATAAATTATAAATAAAGGGTCCTCAAACACATTACCTGACGTCACAAGTCATTGTCCTCACACAAAGAGTCACTGCACCCTGCAATATGGACTGCATATCACTCCACTATTTCAGTGCAATTTTCTACTAAATTTACCGTGCGTCCATACTCGATTCGGATTGAGATCCATGGTCTGAAGAACTACTACTTGAAATCGTTTCAGCCGATTTAATTTTTGGTTTATATTCTGTAATAACAACGGTAACACTATTCACTGTAACCTCCCTTGTTTGGGCACTACTCCTATCGATATTTTTCAATCGGGGCGGGTGACGGCGTTTCTTTAAAGACTTTTTGTCTTTTTTCTCTCGTTTTTGATTGCTGGTTGCTGGCAAGAATTGACTGGCTACCTGTTGGGCAACTAACTGTGGGTTAATTCTAGGTTTTCGAGTGGAAGTGCCTTTTCTAACATCACACATCAAGCATTTGAAAGCTTCCGCTGTATTTCTAAACGTACACACACTGCAATCCCAGAAATTATCTTCTAAAACTTTAGCAGATCGTTTAGCCCTTCGCATTGGACTCTTTTTATTATCCATTGTAATGTTAAAAACACCTAAAACTTATTATTTTGGTAGAAACTGACAATTGCTTGATACGAATGGCGCCATGTTTACTTGCTGTCGTTCTAGTAGCAACGTTGCCAGATGTTCTCCGTTCATCGACAATTTATTCAGAAGCACGATTCAATTTTAGTCAAAATTAAAACGATACCAATTTATTGGTATTAAACTAGCTGTAAGAAGAACATACGTAAAAGTTTAATAATTGATACTAATGTAGTTAATTAATTTTATTTCTAATAAAGGCTTTAGTTAACCTATTCCGTATTTTTGTAAAATAAAATAAATTTTTATTATTCGTTACAAAAGTAATAAATTTACAATTTGCAAATTTATTTTCTTAATGATCAAATCCTCTTGTAGTAAAATAAGTTACTGTATGGCAAGTTATTTAATGTTTTTATTTACCTAAAAAATGCTTTTATTGATTTTCAGTGATTTATAAACCATTTGGCAAACGGGCACACAATCTAACCGAACCACAATCTATAACAGAAATGGCAGCAGTGTTGTAATGCAGTTCAGTGGCGTGTTATTTTAAAAGTGTGTCAACTAAGTTTCATTTATCAGCAGTATTAGGTAAATTAACAATCTAGACACATTAAGAAAAGTATAAGCATGTTTTGCATGTCCCAATAACACCAAATTAAAAGTATGCAGCGTTGATTTAACGTATTCTAGGCTAAAAGAAATAGCTGGCATATTTCAATGTGCACGATATTGAAACTGCAAATTACACGCAACAAGTTAACTAATTTTAAAGTTTTTTGCTTTTAACGTAAATGAAATTGTGAAAATTATTGTTCATATTAATATTTGTAAAAGTTAAGTAGTGGTATTAAGGTTATGCAAATGATTAACATAACCTAAAAACGACTTCACGATGAGCAATACAATATATGCACCGATCATTAATCATTTTATATTTAAAATGCAGTATATTTGCTTCAATTAGTGGATAAAATAGTTTTTTACTGAATTTTATTTAGCAACTTACGATTTTAACCATTATCGTTTTTCTACATCTCCAACTTGGTTTTGTTTGCGTACAAAGAGGAAGTTTTATTTATTTTTTTAATTAACGATGGCCGTTAGTAATTAATTAACGTTAATTAATTGATATATATGTAAGCGCAAATGGTTCGTCGTTAATTTTAATTGCGTTGAACCGCTACGAACGGCTTGATTGAATAACTATGTCTCTGGTGCTCAAAAATTAAATCATACGGTTACTTACATGTAATAAATATATGTTTTCAATGATACGTTCTCGTTTTTGTTGCGTGTGCTTTGGGGTTTCAAGTGTAGATATATTTTTCTAAGAATGCTAGAAAGTAAGGAGTTCCAACTCCATTATAAACGTTCAAACGCTCAACTATTCTGAGCTGTTAGTGTTATTCAATCAGAGCAAGGTTCTACCTTACTATCAGCACCACTGTGGTCACTTGCAAAACTTCTCCGATTTTTACTTTTTAATATTAATTTTAATGGGAATAACCTAATCTAGCCTGGGTAGGTAATTATTATATTAATATTTAATTTAAATAATAAAACTACATTTTATATATTATATAACATTGATAACTAAGAAATTCTTATTAGTAATCATTTGCCTTTAAATTCTGAAACATTGTATCGAACACACCTCATATCAATTAATGGTTCTAATGTGTACATAATAATTGCAAGGTCAATTAGTTAATTAGGCCAATTAAAGTAATTATCGTTAAAACGTGCGACAAGTGGAAGAAAATAGTTCTATACTAGCAGACATACACTTTCTCTTGTTTTACAAAAATCAAGTAAACATTTGTTTTCATTAAATTAGTTATAAATTTCAAAATATTTTAGACCATATTTTAAGCTGCATACTATGATTCTTTTTGAATAAAAGCTTTTTAAGTGTCATTAGATTCAATGAGTCAAAGAAAAATTCCAAATAAAGCTTTCTATACTTAAACACGTGACTGTTGAAGAAAATAAACATTGCTGGATTTATGCAACTAACATTGCACTCACTCACGTAGAATTTAACGTGCTGTACCTACTTATTGTGAAAGGCCACAAACAAGTTTTATTAGTGTCAAATTTTGATAATATAAGAGAAGTAGTAACTGTCGAAATTTGATTAATTTTTGTATGCTTCTGTGTCTTCCTATCAATATGCATTATTCAAATAATTATATTTAATTATAAATGTAACAGTAAAAATTACGAATCTACAACTTTTTGGTCATTTTCTTATTTAAATCTGTGCACAATGATATCAAACGTATTAAAATGCAGCACATAAAAACTGTGAAAATCTAAAAATTTGAAAAAAAAACCCCTTTTCTGTCAATATTTCGTCTGAACGCTACTGAAGTAATCGCGATCTGAGCTGGCGTTCTCGCAGATCGCTTGTCATTTGTTCGAGCAACGTCAGTGGTGAATAAAACGTTAGCGTTTCCTGGCGACAAAATATGGCGTATAATATCAAAGTTTTGAACGTTACTCAACAAATGGATATCTTAAGAAAAGTTAGCGCTACTTCTATAATTAAAGAGGTGGAAAAACATCCCTTGCTCTATGATAACAAACATCCCAATCATACGCAGCTCACATCTGAATTAAGGAAAAAAACGTGGGAAATTTGTGCTGAAAACTTGTGCGGCGAAAGATGGTCTACTTGTAATGAAACCGAGCGAGAATCCATTGGTAAATATACAAATGACCGTTTGAATTGTAATGCGTAAATCGCGAGGCTAAAGGTAGCTTCTAAATATAATGATGGCAACGGGCCTTTACGCCTTGTGACTGACGCAGACCCCATTCTTAGCGTTTCTGTCAGACCCGATTGCGCTGTAGCCGGATTTCCGGAACGGTCGTTTATCTACTTAATTTAATGTACTCTCATAAGAAATATAAATAGTTTATAAAAAATATCTTTTATCATACATGATATCATACATCATAAAATGGTTATATAGTACTGAATTTGTCAATATTGATTAATCATTTGTTACAGCTAAGGAAATACAGTTGAAATGGAAAAACCTTCGAGATAGTTTTTTGAGAATTATTAAAAAGGAAAAAGAAGATGAGGAGAACGGCATTTGTTTTAAAAGAAAAAAATACATCTACTACGATTTATTAAGTTTCCTTCGACCTTACGTGCTTCTCACAAAAAGGTATTTTTTTTAATTGCGATGAAAAAAAAATTTAAAATTATAAAATATCGTTTATATTTATTTCAGGAATGTGGATGTCAAAGAAGAAATGGATATCGGAGGAAAGTAAGTATAGCATATTTCACGAATATACGATGGTAACGGATTATCTTTACAAACTCGATAGCCAGTATTCAACTGTACATTTAAAGAGTAGGAAAGTAAATTCCCCTAATATTTTTAAACAAATTTCGTAGGTAACGAATTTTTTTTTATAAGGGACTTCTTGTTTGAAAATTAAGGGTTAATATTTTTGTTTGTTAGCCCGGTTAATTTTGCAACCAAATCTGTTCATAATGACTTTATTTATTGTACATAATAAGAGAGGTAGGTAAGTAATCCAAATAAATTTTACTATTTAATTTGGCTTGTTAATTCATTTTTAATAGATTTCTAGAAAAGTAATTAGTAATCGTATAGTACCGATTGTAATTTCAAGTAGTGTATGTATACCTATAGTCCGTTCATAATTTGTCGATAGCACAAAATGTGCGTCCAAGTCATAAAACGGCCGTAATAGTCGTAAAATCATAGGCGGAGGTTCCTGAGGTGTTTATTCATGTCCGTACACAATTTGTTGATAGCTCACTGCAAGTTTGACCCTCATTAGGTTTAGTACGTTTTTGATCGCATTTAATTTACGGCTCGTTGGTGTTTCGGCGTCTACGGCAGTAATTAACGTCTCTAATATTTATTTTGAGAATTTTGTGCAGTGCGTGAGTAACTTTTTTTCATATTCCTACAAACATATACGTACCTTTCGTTCCTGCTTGTTTTGTTTGATTGCTTGCGATGGCTTCGTCATCATCATCAACATCATCAAGTTTTACACCGGTACTGTTGCGTACAGTCAGTAAGTCTGTCTATTCACCAAGAGAGAAGACTATTGTTTTGAACGTTCACGATGCTCTGCTTTCTCAGAATTCCACAAACACTGTTCAGAACATAATCAAGAGTTGTGCCCACATGACGGGCGTAGGGGAGTCAACAATATATAGGTTCCTATCAGAAAGAAAAAAACAAGGTATAGCTAACCCAAATACAAACGAATACTTAAAGAGGGGAAGAAAACCTATTGAAATTGATGAATTTGCCAAAAATGGTATTCGAAGGAAAATTCACGAATTTTTTTACAAAAAAGAAATACCCAACTTAAACAAAATTTTACAAGAAGTTAGAGACGACCCGGATTTGCCTCATGTCGGACGAACCAAATTGTGGCAAGTTTTAAAAGAATTAAATTTCCGGTGGGAGAAATCAGACCGAAAATCACTTTTGATTGTCCGGGAAGAGATAATATGTTGGAGAAGAAAGTATCTAAGATCTATACGAAAATTTCGGGCTGAAGGAAAGCCAATTTACTATCAGGACGAAACGTGGGTAAACGCAGGTCATACTCTCACAAAAATTTGGTCAGATATAAATATATCAAGCTCCAGGCAAGCCTTTATGGAAGGTTGGTCTACTGGTATTTCCCCACCCTCTGGTAAAGGCAGTAGATTAATAGTTTCTCACATTGGCAGTGAAAAAGGATTTGCTAAGCATGGTTTGTTGGAATTTCAATCCAAAAGCACAAAAGACTATCACGAGGAGATGACAGCTGATGTTTTCGAAGAGTATTTTGAGCAGATGATTGAACATATACCACCAAACTCAATTATAGTATTAGATAATGCACCTTATCATTCACGACTAGTAGAAAGACTTCCAACGACTGCGTGGAAGAAACAGGATATCATTGAATGGCTGCGGAATAAGTCCCTGCCTTACAAAGATGGAATGGTTAAAGCAGAACTTTTAAAAATTGCCCGGCAACACAAATCTAAGTTCAAGAAATACGTAGTTGACAAAATGGCGGAAAGACGAAACATCACAGTCCTTAGACTTCCACCCTACCACTGCGAATTAAATCCAATTGAACTCATTTGGGCACAAATGAAAAGCTATGTGGCTAAAAAAAATACGTCATATAAAATACAAGCTGTACGTGAATTGTTATATGAGTCTTTACAACATATTACAGAACAAAATTGGCGAGATGCAGTAAGACATGTAATAGAAGAAGAACAAAAAATGTGGGATCTTGACAATATAATTGATGCGACTGTAGAGACACAACCGCTAATTATTAACCTGCAAGACGACTCGGATTCCGAAGATGATCCTTTTTATTTTGAATTTGAATAGTTTTGTAAGTAATCGTAGTTTATATCATTTAAAAATAGGTATTAATTAAATAAATGTATCTTTTACAAATTGCAAGTAACTTTTTATTTTTAAATAAAATACAGAAATTTTATTAAAATAAAAATACAATTTACAGTACCTACAGTTTAAGAATATTAATATATTTATTTATTTAAAGTAACGTAATGTTTTAATCATATACTCTACGACACTGGTCAGTCATTTCCACTCAAAATACCTACATAATCGGATTAAAAGTTCTATAGCTGTATTGTATTTATTCAGATACAAGGTGGGTTAGTCGAAAACATCTTAAACTGCCAGTTTTAGGTTGGTTTTTGTTATTATATCATACTACCTGTCCTCTCTGTATTTCAGTTTTCTAATGAGGGTCAAACTTGCAGTGAGCTATCAACAAATTGTGTACGGACTATAATAGACCGCGAAAATGCCGCGACGTGTTTTAGATGTAGATGCATTAATATTGACTGTACACGCTTATTTTACTGCGGAAAAGGACAGTAAAGGTCCGTTGCTACCAGTTTTATCTATACGTAAACGTGTGTGTGATGCAATGGGTATTGGTGAAACAAAATTAACCTTAGTTTTAAAAAGTGTGAAAGATGGAAATAGTGAACAACAAGTTGAAAAATATAAACCCCGCCGACATCCAAACTTTCCCGAAGCTTACAAATTTGAAATTCGCGATATCGTGTACAAAATGTGAAAAAAAAGAACATGTCTCTTTGGATTTAATATTAAAAAAAGTAAAAGAAAAAGATGTATTTGAAATTTCTAGAACGAGTCTTTGGAGAAATTTGAAATATAGGGTTTAAGTTTAAAAATGAAGACAACCGAAAGGTTTTGTGTAAAAAAGCTAGAGTCGTGCACAAAAGAATTGAATTTTTAAGAAATTATACTCGTTATAAACCAGAATGCTCTTCATTTTTTTATCTGGACGAAAATTGGATTTTTGCTAAAGGTGGAACAAAAAGTATTTGGTAGGACGATAACATAAAGTCTATATAAAATACACCGACAGTGAAGAACAAAGACACATCATTGTGCATGCAGGTGGAAAGTATGGTTTTGTTGATGGGACGGATCTTTTATTTTCGTCAAAATCAAAATCGGCCGATTATCACGACAATATGGATACAGAGATGTTTGTGAAATGGTTGAAAGAGAAACTATTACCATCGTTACTGAACCATCTGTCATTATATTAGATAATGCTCCTTACCATTCGGATATTTTAAACAAGCAACTCCTGGACGGTACAGAAAATAAAAGAATGGTTTACGAACGAAAATATTTCATTTCTACAGTATTGCTTCAAGCCTGAATTATTATCGATAGCTAAAAGGCACGAAAGAGAAAAAATCTACAAAGTGGATCAAATTATACTCAGTTATGGACATCGTGTGCTTAGATTTATCCTTATCATTTACAATTTAATCCCATTGAGTATATTTGGGGAATATGGAAAATTTGACATTGACAATCAATTTGGATCTAATGGTTACAGTGATAAGGCTGTTTTGGAAACCTGACAACGAGCACTTAATACTGCCGCTCCTGAAATTTGGGAAAAATGTGGCACAAAATGTGAAAATGTATAGAGGAAAGGTGGGTTCGTGAAAACCGTATCGAAGCAGTTAATCCTATTATCATTTACAATCCGAATGAGGATAGCGTCGACAGTGATTCCGATTATGATGACTACATCTGATGCTAGATAATACCGTAAGTACTACATGATTAAATTAAATTTGTGCCGATAATTTATTTTGCATTTCCTTTTAACTTACATATGTGCCTATTTTTAACTAAAAAATCAATAGAGAGCTACATCAACGATTTCTATTCACAATAAAGCAAAAAATAAAAATAAAACCTCTCGGCAAAAGTAAAATAATAAACAAAAATTTTTCGGGTTTAAACCATAGGGGAATTTACTAATGTACCTCTCAACACAGTAAGCCCGTTAAGTCGATGCCTCGGTGACTAATCCGATATCGTCGTATGTTGGTGAAATGAGCTATAGAACGGTATTATTGTAGGACAAAATAAAACGCTCCCTTTCAGTTGTATACGAGGGCTACCGAGAAAGTTTTTTTTTTAATACCTTCGAATTTTCAGGAACGCATCGAATATAATTTACATTAACGAAACCAAAGACGAATCGGAGGACGACGTCACCTCGCCGCGACTGGCACCGAAACCGATACAAGTGCAAACGCCCATCACACCGATGCCGAGTTTCGGTACGCTGCAACCCGTCCAGCTGATTCAGCTGCAACCGAACGCGCTTTCGCAAAATTCCATCAAAGAAGAAGTCGAAGGAGGGACCAATCATAAGCTCGCCAAAATTCTCGAGGAAATAGTGCAGCAGCAAGAAGAGGAAAAAAACGACGATCCCATGGGCAATAAGAAGTTTCTTCTGTCGCTGGTGCCGTTCATGAGGAAATTGCCGGACGACGTGAATTTGGAGGTTAGGTTGCAATTGATGAGCGTGCTGCAAAGTTATGGAGGCAAAGAAGCTTTCTAGATTTCATGAAAGGAACGTAAACTCATTGCAACCTTGGATGGAGATTTCGGTGCATCGATACCTGGTGGGTGGAAAGCGCGTGTTCGCAGTGGAAATGATGTGATCAAATTTGAGACAAAATTTTTTACTGGCTCCGTGAAATTTAGTGATTTGTTTCTTTCTTTTTTTTTCTACTTCGTCCCGATTGCTCGTTTTTCCATGAAGTGGGAAAGCCGCTCGAGTTTGGTAAGTGAGTTTTTCATTATCGGTCTGACGATGAGTCTAAGGTCGAAACACGTATTACGAGTAATTAAAAAAAAATCCTATGGCACGAAAATATAAAAAAATATTATAACGGTTAAAGCGCCCTCTGGACGTCGGACGAAAATCGAGCGGACGGTCTCGATTTTCAATCCCAAAAAAAGCCCTCTTTGCCAACGTGCCTGCTGTTATAAACGTAAATAACGTTTTTTTTTTGTTGGTGAATGGTTTTTCGGGTATTTTGGCCGTCGTAGGTCTGAGTTTCTACTCGACGTTTCACCATCCCTAGAGGAAGTCATCTTCTGGAGATATCATTGTCTGCTTTTTAAGGCTGACAGTCTATGACATTTCTATGTCGCGATCGCAGGTTGTATAGGTTTTGGTGGGCGGGGCATATTTGATGGCTGTTCAGAAATCGGTCACGTTCCGGAGATTCATTCTTATTATTGTAATGAAGCAGCCTTGTATTTTTAAGTACAGGTACCCATGTTCTATAATTTTAAGTGTTTCTTCAGATTTATTAAAGTTCTGCTGGTGTTTATGTATTTCAATCGCTTGTCTATAAAGCCTCGGGTAATATGCAGATTTTGTGCAAAAGACAAAATTAATAGAACGTGGGTACCTGTACTTGAAAATACACGGCTGCTTCCTTACAAAAAGGGATTTCTGAAACGTGACCAATTTCTGAACAGCCATCAAATATGCCCCGCGCACCAAAACGTGTACAACCTGCGATCGCGATATACAAATGTCATAGACTGTCAGCCTTAAAAAGCAGACAATTATATCTCCAGAAGATGACTTCCACTAGGGATGGCGAAACGTCGAGTAGAAACTCAAACCTACGACGGCCAAAATACCCGAAAAACCATTCTCCACCAAACGATGGCCGCGAAAGCCTTTCACAATATGTAACGGTTTTTTTGTCACGTAATTTACCGATCCTGTATTGTTTGAACGAACACTCCGAATTAAATAATCAAACAATCATAAAAACTGCAATAATGACATTTTTGTTTGCGTAAAAAATTTTTAGTATTATAATATTTATAAAACGGTAAGCGTTAATCATTTGCAGTGTTTAAATTATACGATGAATTCATACATTTGTGGATCGCGTACATTATTTACATTTATATTTCTTCCCGAAAAAGATCGATTTTTAAATTGATTCGAATCGAAATTCGATAAATCGATTCATACAAAAATCGAGATGTAAAAGATCGATTTCTCAAAAATCCAAGAAATCGATTCTGCGATTAATCGATCTCGGATCGCCATCCCTATATGATTGTTCCCCTTATCTCTACTCTCCATAGTTTAAATGTAATAAAATGATTGTTTTTATGTAAAGTAAATCGCTGGGAATTGTTTATTAAATGGCCTGCAATAAAAAAAAAATTTACGACGAATGAGGTCTTGCAGCGAGTCTGAAATTTCAATTGCTGGCTGTCGTAATTATCTCGAGGCCATAACTCGGCGAGTTAAAAGAGGAAGAATCATTGGAATTAAAATTTTTCAATAGCCATTTATAAACGATGCCTGATTAAAATCAAAAACAAAAATACAGAAAACGTCTTGAATACCATCGTTACGGTATTTAGATAATACGATGATTTGTAAATATGTGGATAGCGTAAATTATTTTTTTATTTAGAAAAATTGTTTATTTGAAAATAAACGTCAACGTGTCAAGGTTTCAGAGTGACTACTGGGTCGAAATACGGAGTGGGCCAGAAAACAGCCTACCCCGATATTTGGCAAGGCGGACGTATTTTTACGACACAGATATCTGTCATTTGTCAACCCCTTCTCTTCCACTTTCCCATTCCCTTAACTTTAAATAGAGGATGTACCATGTGTGGCACATCAATAAAAGGCATTTAGGTGGAGTATTAAGGCATATTTCGTTATTATTGTTGACTAGGACTGTGGATGTTCTAGTTTTATGTATTTCATTGAGTTTCTCATGTTCTCCGTGAGTATCATGTGTTTTTTGTAGTCTCTCCATTTCCTGACATTCCTGTTCCAGCTACTTTATTTTAGCTCTTCTGATTTCAGATCTTATTCTATAATTTAAAAGACGATACTGATCAGGATTTATGATTTTGTGTTTTCGTCTTTTATCCATCAGCTGGAGAATCCCCTCTGTCATCCATTTATTCGGACACGGTCAAACTGGTCCCACGGTCAAAACATCCTAGGCGAATTACCCTCGAAGGGTCGGGGTTAAATTGGGCCCCTGGTCAGTCGGGCAACATTTATCATTAGCTAGGTGATCGGGCAACATTAGTTTTGTAAAAGAAAAAAAATTAGCCTAACCTAACCTAACACCAACAGTACCTTTATGGAATGTTTGACTGTTTGACCAACATCTGACCGTAACCAAACATCTATTTTAGATGTTTGAATGTATTTAAAACTAAGGTGGATGCAAGCATTTCATTTTGTAGGTCATCATTGTAGAGGTATGGGCCCAATTCGACACTGCCTCCGAACTGACCATGGGCCCAATTTGACATCACCAATTTATTCTTGGGTTTGGATCTTCGGTACTCTAATATGTCTTGGCTTACAAAATTCATGGTTAACTTTAAGTTGTTCCAGATGTCGTTGACTTGAGAACTTCCAGCTGTTTCTTGCCATTTTGTCAGTTGGTCGTTTAGTTCATGTTGCAAAGCTGTTTTTACCTCTTTGTTCTATAGGTTTTCAACAGCTAACTGTCGTTGTGTATTTTGCTTATTTACAAGTTACAGTATTAGTCTACAAGAAGCCAGAAGAAGATCGTGGTCCGACGACACATCAGCTTCTGGATATGTACAGACTTTTTTTAGTGATGTGCTAAATCTTCTGTTCATTGAGATAAAATCAATCTGGTTCCTAACGATGTTATCATGTCTGTCCTGTGGCGACTTCCAAGTATAAATTCTTCTATGCGGTAACGAAAACCTTTTGTTTGTTATTTTAAAGTTTTCTTTTTAGCAAAACTGTACCAGATGATCTCTATTAGCATTTCTGTTACCTAAACCCCATGAAACAACGATCGTATCCACTGGTGTAAAACCGATCTTTGCGTTAAAGACGCCTTGTATTATATTAATTTCATGTGGTTTGGTCAGGCTTAATATGGTACCTTGACCTCTCCATAAAATCTGTCCACCTCGTCGACATTATTATCAAGAGTTGGGACCCACAGGCCTACACCTAAATTATGTTAATGTTAATTGGCCTTGCTTGAATCTTCAGCAACATTGCTCTGTCTGAGTAGGGAACAAAATCAGTAACACTCCCAGCTATTTCTTTAGTAACTTCCCTACACCTCTTCTGTGGTCTCTATCATTGTTACCCGAGTAGTCAACCTTTTATATTCTGTGTTACAATCTCCCGATCTGGCCACCAGGTTTCGCTTACTCCAAGGATCGGTATTTTGTGTCTGTTCATTTCATGTATTATGTTCGCTAGCTTTCTAGACTCGTACATACTTTGAACATTCCATGTTTCTACGTTTAAAGCCTTCTCAAGTTAGGTTAGGTATCATGTAAGTAAAGCGTAGGTCGCCCCTCCACTGCGACCTTTAGTAGATCTATTGTGGCTCACCCCTAGAGGTTACAGTTCACCGCACAATCCAGCCCTTCTCACGAAGTTTATGGTTGTATGGGGTGAGATTTTCTTGAAATCGATAGGTTCTAGGTTGGTATAACCAAATATGTTGAACCTTATTCTTCCCAGGCCGGGGCATGAACATAGTATATGATCAGGAGTTTCGTCTTCCACGCAGAAAACCGACAGTCCGTTTGTTGATTCAATCCTATCTTTCCGAGGTGGTATCTTAGACGACAGTGTCCTGTAAGCAGTCCCGTTAGAATTCGTAGGTCAGTCCTGCTCCATTCTAGGATCTGTTTAGTTGTGTTTTCCGAGGGTTTGGGTAAGAACGCCTTCGAGTGAGTCAACCCTGGTATATCGGACCAGCACGTGAGTATTTTCTTCTTCGCCCATTCCGAAATGATTGTTTTGGCGGCACTTGTAATGATTTCAAAAACCGGTTTTGGTCCAGTGAACGCAGATTCGGCCCCCTGTTTTGCAAGGGTGTCGGCTTTTTCGTTTCCCTCCACCCCCTGGTGCCCAGGTACCCACACCAGGGTCACCCTGTTGTTCGCACCAAAGTACTTCTGTGTTACATTCTCACTGGCCACCAGGTTTCGCTTACTACAAGGATAGATATTTTAAGTCTGTTCATTTCATGTATTATGTTAGCTAGCTTTCCAGACTCGTACATACTTTAAACATTCCATGTTCCTACATTTAAAGCCTTTTTAAAAATATCTTTACCTTTCCATAACTTCTTCCATGTAATTTTCTTGGGAATAATACTTTTGTAGTTTCCCGTTGCCTTCTAAAGGAATTGTAGTTTTCCTTTTGTATTTCGACCTCCCCTAACATGGAGTCAGACATCGTCCGAAGCAGCTTCCTTGAAGTACAGACGCTTCTGTTGTGCTAGTTTTGGTCCGCACCTGGTATTTAATTTCCCCGGTACCACCTATATCTGGGAGGCATTCTCCGATCCGCCACCTGGGGAGGCGCCCGATGGAAGACTAGCAACCCCACACGGGTATATTTTCTGATGGGGTTTACAAGTGGCTGTGAAAAATAAGTAGGTACCAGGGATAATGCAGTTTTGATTATTTTCCTTTGAAAATTTTTGTATTTTTCGAAAAATGGATATTTTTCTGTTAAAAATAACAAATTACTAATTAGTAGCTTTCAGTATTTTCTCATTTTTCTTTTAGTCTTACAGGAGTAATGTTTTTAATAATTATTGTGATAACTGTATTCTAGGAATAACCGAACAAAACAAAATAATGTATTTTATTTATTTATTTTTCCTTCGATGTCTTTCGTTTCGCACTACGTTCTTTTTGTATTTTAGTGAGCATTGTATAAAAACCAGGTGTGGAGTAAGCCGACTGGGTTATATGGTAAACAAATGAGACTGTTTATAATTATTTAATTACTTTTTAGTTTTTTTCTACGAAAGTACCAGTTAAATATTAAATATGAATATAAAAATTGTTTCGAGAAATATGTGGGGACTATACGTGTAACTTAATTCTTGTAAAAATGTTAAGCCATTGACCAGTGGGCCAACTCCTCGTCTGACTTAAAAATTGTCACTTCCAAGTAAGATATTTCACTGACGCTTGTAATTAATGAATTTATGTTTATTTTTTTACAAACTTTGTAAAGTATAGTACAAGTATTTGTACAAATCTCGATTAAAGTATAATAAAAAATTGTTACATTTTGGAGTATATTTTTTATTTGCAGGCGATGGTTAATGTTATGCATGATGCCCTGAAAATCAAAGGGATGAAAATAAATACAAGCAAAATGAAAGTAATGGTTTTTGAAAGAGAAGAAAGCATGACAAACTGTAATGTTCTGATTAAGAGAGAAAGAGTGGAACAAGTAAATGAATTTGTGTACTTGGGTTTAAAGTTTACGAGAGATGAAAAGTATGAAAGTGACATTGAGCGAATGGTGTTTGTAGAAAAACAAATGAATGGGGCACTGCATAGTTTTATGAACAGCCTAAATTGTAAGAGCTTTTGAACATCTTATTCGACACCCCAATGCCGTTTAAAAATGTTGGGGTTTTTCTTACCCTCGCTTGGGGTTAAAAGTATTGGATTCAAAAATACCGGAAAAGAGTGTCCCCCTTTAATCAAAAATTGACGGGTCTGAGCGTTTTCCTAAAATGTTGACGAGGTTCCTAAAAATGGCTTCGTTTCGTTTTCTGGATAAAAGTTCTATTCATAAATAATAGAGGATTAGCCTAAAAAATCCAGATGGTTGTAAACGAGTCTGGCGAAGACTAGGTAAGTAGCCTGCTCCTTGCATTATCTCCGCAAGGATTCTATTCTGCGTTGCCTCTGTTATTTTCTAAGGTATTCTTTGACGCTCGCACATAATTAGTTTCTGCCCGTACGAGATCCATGAATGCTATTTACTATCTTTAGAATGTTATAATAGAACATGTGATGCCTTTCAGTCCTTTTTTGGAACCCAATTTCCTGTTTATGCAAGACAACGCTCGACCTCACATTGCTGGGAAGGTACTTGATTAGCGTACATCCAATAATAATGTTACAAAGAGAGGTTGCAAAAAAGATTTTTACAGTTGGGCAACTGGCGTCTAGATTTTTGAATTAGCGAATACAATGCTACGAAATGAATATCTTCCACAAAACTTAATCATTGTGATTTGATACGTAAAAAACCGCAAATTTAGCGTTCTAAAATCGATTAACCCAAAAAAAAACAAGACTTTAAATTTTTTTTAATCAATACTTGCACAACCTTTTCGAATTCGATTTTACGGAAAAGTTCCTTCCTTATATTTTAATCAGCACAGTATACAGGGTGATCAACTATTGCATATTGTAAAATCTTGCCTTCATCTTCTACAACTTTCGTCTTCTATAGAAGGTTGGAAACCATCATAGCTATGCGGATTTTGTTAACCGCCGCTCTAAATAATTCTTAGCTGCTGAATCCGGACCATTCTTTCTGGTTCTTGAGCCAGGATATTCTGCGTTTACCTGTATTTCTCTTTCCTCGAATTTTGCCCTGCATAATGAGTTGTAGTAATTTGTTTCTAGGCCCTCTTATCACATGTCCTAAGTATTCATGAGCTTCATGCCGGGGTCCCCCAGGGTTCCATCCTTTCCCCCACCCTATTTATTTTACACATCAACGACCTCTTAAAAAACCACCACGAACCCCATTTACAGTTTCGCAGACGACAGCACTTGTCTCAACTTTCACATCCTATCGATCACTTTTGGTGAATGACTCAGGCAGGAACAGGTTGACTCCATGAACAGAGATATTGAAGCAATCGTCGAGTGGGGAACCAACAATCTTGTTCAGTTTAACGCCCAGAAAACACAAAGCGCCACGTTTTCCAAGAGGTTTTCTGAGCTAGAAAGTTTTTTACTCCTGATCAACTGTTGACGACGTACAAGGCTCAAATCCGACCTCTACTGGAGTATTGCTCGCACATTTGGGGTTCAGCACCAAGGCATTCTCTTCGTCTTCTAGATTCCATTTAGAAAAGGGCCATTTGGTTAATCAACAGCTTAACGCTCACAGATATCCTTCACCCACTAGACCAGACATTACTCTACAGATACTTCCATGGCAGATGCTTGAGAGAAATAAAAACTCTTATACCACCACTGGCCACATTCGGCCGATGTACTTGGCACGCTGATCAGGCTCACCCATTTACTCTCAAGGTTGACACTACAAGGACCAATCTCCATCAAGAGTCCTTCTTTTACATGGCTGCTACGGAATGAAACAGGCTTCCAAAATCAGTTTTTCCAGAAAACTATGACCTGCAACTTTTCAAAAATCGGTTTCACAATCATCTCGTTTCTATAATCCCTCCCCCTTCTAATAGTCGCAGTGCGGGCCGTCCTGAACGAAGTCGATTAGAAGTATACCGTTACTCCAAAATAACTTTTTTTTATATTGTATACCCTATATATATTTTCAGTTTTTCATAATATATTAAATTAAAAATACAACTGTCAAAACCGAATAATTCTACCTTTAATAGTTCCAAAGTTACAGTAGTTTGAAACTAAAATTATAAAAAAATTGTAAGCGAGGCATCACCGACCAGACGAATTGCCCTTTTTTGGACGGAATCCAATAGTTTCAGGATATGTTTAGGTGCCGCACTCCAAATATGAGAACAGTATTCCAGGACAGGTCGGATCTGTGCTTTTTAGATCATAAGCAGCTGACTGAAAGTGAAATAGCTCTTGGCACGAAACGGAAAGCCAAGTTTTTGGGATGCACTTTTGGCAATGGACCTCACGTGATTTTCCCAAGAAAGGTTATTGCTGATTGTAATACCAAGCATCGAGATGGATGACTTCAATGGTATGGTTATTCCTGACAATATTATGTTGGGCACAGTGAGATCGGCTTTTCTAGAAAAAAGACATGCTTGTGTTTTGTTTGCATTGAATTATTGGATCCCCATTCGAGAATTGTTGCCAATCCATATTTATGTTGTTGGCACGGCAGATATACGAGCCTTGGAAGAGAAAGCGGTATGGAGGATATCATCCGCGAAGCTGTGTACTGGACATGAAGTTGTTTCCAACAAGTCGTTGATGTGAAGTAGAAATAGTGTTGAAGCTAGAATTGATCCCTGCGGAACACCAGCATTTATTAGTAGAGAGTCAAGTGAAGGCCGAAGGGTGGAAAATTATATTAAATTATTCACAAAAAACGAACAAAATAAACAATATGTGCTTCATATTGTAAGTTATTTTTGACGAAAGTTTCCAGACTCTAAAAAAGCGATTTTACCTCTGCTTGGAGATTTTAGTACCTAAAAAAGATATTTTCACATTTATCTCGAAAACCGTTAGTCGTATATAAAAAACTAATGAATGGTATTATATGCATTTTTTATAGTTCTACAATTTTTATACACTTTTTTGCATGTGACTAATATTTAGCAAGATAAATAAATAAAATAGGTTTTTTCTGTTAGTTAATATATCCGTTACGCTGATGATACTATTGTTTTCACTGACAACATGAACAACTTACATGAAATAATGAACAAAATAAAAGACGTCAGCAGTAACTATGGCTTAGAAATTAACATTAGTAAAACCAAATTCATGGTAATCAGTAGAGAAAATGGAAGATACGGCCTAACGATCAACAACACACCAATAGACAGAGTAACACAGTTCACCTATCTGTGAACCATGATCAATGATAATTGGGACCACTCACAGATCAGGTGTAGAACAGAGAAAGCAAGGGCCGCATTCAACCAAATGGCTAAACTGTTTAAAAGTCACAACCTCAACATCGACATCAAAATCAGACTCCTCCGTTGCTATATTTTCTGGATTCTTTTCTATGGGATGGAGTCATGGACATTAACCGAGGCAACACAAAGAATACTCGAAGCCTTTGAAATGTGGCTTTACAGGAGGATGCTGAGAATATGGGTGGACAGAGTGATCAACAAGACAGTGATGGAAAAAATGAAGAAGGACTTGGAAGTAATGAACACCATCAAGAGAAGAAAGCTTGAGTACCTCGTACATATTATGAGGAACGAAAGCGAATATCACCTTTTAAAATCCGTTCTCCAAGGGAAAGTTTATGACAGAAGAGGACCAGGAATAAGGAGAATAACATGGCTTAAAAACTAAACAACATGGTTCTCAAAAACTACTACCGAACTATTTAAAGCAGTCGTGAACAAAGTCATCATATCCAAGATGATCGCAAATATTCGGAACGAATAGGTATTTGAAGAAGAAGATAATTTATAACTTTTAATTTGTAAAAATACAACTTTATACTGCTCTGATTTTTTGGGACACCCTGTACAGTTCTAAATATATTTAAATTAAGCACAGTTTGTGACCACATCACGTGGCAAATAAAGTTTCTTGACTATTATTACCTACCAGAACTTACTCCACGCGATTCCTGACTCACCCTGTATACAGCGATTCCAAATGGATCGTCGCCACCGTCAGTATCCACCACGTCGTCTTCCATTCTTCGCCGTTGGATTAGATACAGCAAACGTGAAATCATCGGCCGTTAATTACAGAGTCATTACGCAGTAACAGCTCCTAGAAAACCCCGAGTTATTCACACTTTTATTCTCAATTATTAACGATTAAAATGTATGCAATCATTTTAAAACGCGGCTTGATTTTGTAGGCTGCCATTAAACCGTTTATTTCACGTTAATGTGATGCACGATAACATAGTTTACAGTGTGCCGTATTACAGCGTGACGAACTCGCATTTGTTACGCTCCAACACAACATTTCGGACGGCAACAGACATCATCAGGTCCGTTAAAAGCCGCCCGAACTGCAAAACGAGACTTTGACTGTTTGATTCGATTTTTAAATGAAAGCTCTGTCGGCTGCTGTCCTCTTTCAAAGTACAATAGTTCTTACGAAGTCAGTTGGACGAGTATAAAAACAATATTTCATCCGGCGGCTTGCCGAACTTTGTTGTTGCATAGGCGTCACAACAGCTGTAATAACTCTTAAAACTGTAGAACGGGCAAGTCTGCTAAGTCCACATATTCTCATGATCACTTTATTATTCGAAAAGTCACTATTTTATTTTCCTAAACAAATTTACAAATTCGTGATCTACTGGTTTCGAATTTTACAATGTTATTACAATGAACAAAATAAAAAATAGTAATTTTGTAGTACAATGTGGCGATATTTTTGAAGTGATAACTTCTTATGGCACGCTGTGAACTTTTTTTGTAATGGGTAAAAAATGTTAAACTCGCGTCAGGACACGTGGCCTGATCGAAAATTCGTAAGACGGATGTATTTCTCTGGAGCAATATAAAATGCGACTTTTCTTGACTGGTAACTTGGCAACCTTATTTAACAAACTGACAAATTCAAGTACATTTTTTATGTCATTTTGACAAATTAATTTAGTAGCTAAATTCAAAATTTAAGTGCTTTTCATTAGTTTATTGATTAAGTTCTGCTTTTGCTGCATTAAAATGGTCCAAGGAGAGGTGTCGTTTTTAGCAGATGTTATGGACACCATAGCGTGTCTTAATGACTGTAATGGTTCTCCCCCCGACAAAATTTTAGATCAAATAATTTATCAGTGCAAGAAGCCGTTAAAAAATGCATCAAGTTGTGTTAAAAAAGCATTAAAAACTGGACTGAAAGCTGGTTTGATCAAAGAGAACGGGGGAAGGTTTAAATTAGGTTTTGGTTTGCCGATAATGGAGGCTCGAAGACGAAGAAAAAATAGAAGCAGAAGCCGTAGACGACGTAGCCAAAAGCGACAAAACCGAAAACGAGGTAGCCGAAAACGAAAAAGTCGAGGTAGGAAGAAAAGCGCCATATTGAAAGAAGATCAAGCAAAAAGCGGAACAAAGAAATCGAAAACATTCAAATCTGCTACTGATGTTTAATATATGATTTATAATAAAGCGTTAATAAAAATAATGCATTATTCATAAACTATGGAAATCTGGAGACAATATTTTTCAGATTAAAAATAATATTTTCACGCGCGTTAATACTTAAGTTTTCACTTCTGCCGACACTCCCAGAGTGCAACCTGTAAAATTTTTTTTTTTTATGAAAATAGTCGCAAAAAGGGTAGACCTATCGTATGGGCCGCGGGCACTGCGACTATTAGAAGGGGAAGGGATTATAGAAAGGAAATGATTGTGGACACGCTTTTTGAAAAGTTGCATAGTTCTCTGGAAAAACTGATTTTGGAAGCTTATTCCATTCCGTAGCAGCCCTGTAAAAGAAGGATTCTTGATGGAGATTAGTCCTTGTAGTGTCAATATTGAGAGTAAATGGGTGAGACTGATCAGCGTGCCGAGTTCTTCGGCCGAATGTGGCCAATGGTGGTACAAGAGTTTTTATTTCTCTGGAGCATCTGCCATGGAAATATCTGTAGAGCAATGACTGGTCTGCAACTCTTCTTCTATGTTCTAGAGGGTGAAGGGTATCTGTGAGAGTTGAGCTGTTTATCAAGCTATACTTACCCTTGTTCATTTCGTTCTCGCAGTTATCAAATGGTCGCCAAAATGCCATCTTTAATGTCGATATAAATTAAAACTAAAGTAAATGTCTAAATATTATATTATTATAACCTTAAAAAAGAACTAACTTACTAACTATATAACAGATACTCCATTAAAAGAGAAAACAAGGTAATAGGTATGTATAAAACGTAAAAATATGTATTTATAACAACACGGCACTGGTAAATAGTTGTGTAAACACTGATTTGTTTTTTGCCGGCATCGACTTTTGCGGCGAGAAAACTGCCGATAAAATTTGGCCAATTAGGGTTAAGTACTATCCAATAAGATGCATAGAATCACAAAAGTTTCGCCGACAGTCCATGTGGACAATATCTGGAGTAATCAATTACAAACGGTTCAGTTTAGCTTAATGCTAGACGTGGCATTATTGACCGTACTCCGATATTTGCGTTGTCCAACTGAGTTCGTATAAAGTATACCACAAGGTGAGAGGGGAGAGTGAGCACATGTAGCAGTATTAAATCAAACCTAGTCGTAGTCAGTTTATGCAGTATACAAGTAAGATAATAAGTTTCATCGGAGTAATACATTGTGGCCAAACGAAACTGAGCCATTTGCAAGAGCTTCGTCAACATTTTAGAAAAACGCTCAAACCCGTCGATTTTTGATTATAGGGGACACTCTTTTCCGGTATTTTTGACTACACTACTTTCAACCCAAAGCGAGGGTAAGAATTACCCCAACATTTTTAAATGGCATTGGGGGTTGAATAAAATGTCTTTTGAAGAGCAAATGGCTCTGTTTCGTTTTCGGTTGGCCACCCTGTAGACATAAAATTTAGTAAATATCAAGTGTAATTAATAATTATTAATACAAATTACGTGAAAATTTTTAAGTCGGTAATTATTTTGAAAAAAAACCATTAAAATCACAAAGTAAAAAAAAAAATTAAAAATTCAGTGTGATGGATGAACCTGGTGACTTTCTACCGTTCTAGCTAAATCCGGTTCAATGTTGATGAGTTGCAGCCGTAAATCTTCGCGGTTTCTTTGTTTTGTGAAAATGTTTGTAACCACACTGAAGCCTTTTTCGACTAGGTATGATGATGGAGAAGCGATACTGTATTTTTCAGCAATGTTCCACAATGTGGGATACTGTTTCAATGTTGCGTTGCAACCAGAACTTCTGATAGCCTTGGTTGAACTTCTGCTTAAGCTCCTCGTCTGTGCCGAAGGTAATCAACTTCTTGCATTATCACATCGGCTTTTTCCGATAAAGTAACATCGTCTTGAAGCATTTCTAGTTATTTTGACAAAAGCGGAAACTGAATATTCTTTTCTGCTTAAATTTTGTTCATAAAGAGTGACTTTACCCACCAAAGCCGATACTATTGATTTTGTTTTAATCAAGTTGAGATCGTCACCCTGCAGCTGCAAATTACCTTTGTTCAACATACCAAAGATAAAGTGAAGTAATAAATATCTGTTTTTAAAATTGTTCAGATTTTTTTTTAAATTCGTATCTTTTCCTCCTAAAAACTCCAACCCAGATTTAAAAAAAGCTGAAAATCTTGCTAAGACAGAGCCTCTTGGTAGCCAGCGAATTTATAGGGGTCGATTTTTAAACCTCGTCGACCACCAAAATCAGTTTTCGTTTTTGTCGACCCCCGGGAAACCGGGACTTTGGGAATCGCTGGTCTAAACCAACAAACGGACTGTCGGTTTTGCTGCGTGGAAGACAAAACAGCTGAATATACTATGTTTGTGCCCCTGCTTAGGAAGAATAAGGTTTAATATATTTGATTTTACCAACTTGGAAACTGCTGATTTTAAGTAAATCTCAGCTCATGCAACCATGAACTTCGCGAGAAGAACTGGAACCTCTAGAGGGAGCCACAATAGACCCATCAAGGGGGCCCCGGTGAAACAGAGACCTTACTACGCCTCACTCACTAAGCCCACTTGAAAGAAGAGGCTAGACACTGGAAAACAGATGAAATGAAGGACAAAGACAAGCGAAAAGGCTAGTAAGTCTTTAGCCAAGAAAAGCTAAACAGTTTCTCGAGTTGGACAAGAAAGACTTGAAACTGGTGACGGGACTCCTCACTGGACACTGCCCTCTGAGGTATCACCAGAAAAACATGGGCCAAACAAGAGTGATAGTTGCCGCTACTGCGAGAACTTTGCCGAAACTGCAGAACATTTGCTCTGCGAATGCCCAGCGCTTTTTTGCAAGTGGCTCAAGTTTCTGGAAGGGGCCTTCCTAAAGCCCTTCGATGTCAGGAACCTAGCCCCCAGGAAACTGATAAACTTTAACACGAAGTCTCGAAAACCCGGGCCTCGAAAAGATTTAGGGTTATGCACAAAAGATCTGATAGGTCGAAGTGCTTGAGAGGCAGCATAGCCTTCACGACCACCCTACGATCTATAATAAACGCCCCACTCACATGATACCTTACCTAACCTAACACAATGCTTTTCAGATTTCTAACCACTTGGTGTGTAGTCATGACCTCATTCCATTTTGAATGCATATTATACACGCCCTCCATTTCTTTATCCATCCAGATGGGGCGACGGGATTTCAGGCGGTCGGGAGGGGGAGGGTTGAGATCTCGTTGGATGGGTAGATTATTTAAGGGGTTGCTAAGTTTCTTCCATTCTTTATCTGCAGCTGCCGTTTTTCGAAGTTGTGGCGGAGCAATATTGGCCAGAATTAGGAGCCACCCAGTAGGGGTAGGTTTTACGGTGCCAGTAATTATCCGCATTGACTCATTAAGCTGAACATCGATTTTATGAGTGATGGAAAGCATTATCGATCCAACTAGCAAACCTGAGGGCATGAACCTACCTCGATGGACCTGTTGTCGACTGAATCGGTTTGGAGTGGGCCATGGAAGGTGCCGTGATGAAATGTTTAAATGGGGAATAGCGGACTTAGCGGGGTGCGATTGTGGCGCGCCGAGACAGACAATGGACCACATTTTGAACGAATGTCCAATAAGATCCTTCCCTGGTGGTATCCATGAAATTTTCTACGCTTTCCCTGAGGCAGTGGATTGGACTAAAGGCCTAGATAGTGACGTTTAAACGTTTGTTAGTAGATTTGTATTGTAAAATTTGTTTGTACTAGACTATGTATGATATAGAGTCTTCTTCTTCTTCTTCTTACGTTAGGACTACGTCCTGTGTTTGCCTCAAAGGTTGCCCAAAAACAATTGGGACGATGAAGACCAGCTATCATACCATCTTTTTGGTGGGCGTCCAGTTGGGCGTGGTGTGTTGGGCCGCTTCTCTCTCACAATTTTTGCCAGCCGGTCGTTTGGCATTCTGCTAACATGGTCTCTCCATTCTCTTCTTCGGTTTCTTGCCCATCTTACTATGTCTTGGACTTCACATATTTCCCTTATCTCTTCGCTTCTTTTATGGTCAAGTAAGGTATAGCCAGTTATCGATCTAAGAATTCGCATTTCCGTTGATCTAAGAAGTCGCTTTGTAGTCGTGTTCTCCGCTCTGGTCTCTATCGCGTATGTCATAATCGGTCTTACACATGTCTTATATATTCTGACCTTACTTCTGGTACTCATGTGTTTATTTCTCCAGATTATGTCTCTCAAGAATCCTGAGATTAGAGATGCCTTTGTTGTTTGAGCTTTTACTTCCTCCTTAATATTTCTAGTGCTAGTTATATTAGCTCCTAAATATTTAAAGGACATCACTTGTTCTACACTCTGCTCATAGATTGCGAGTTTACATCTTCTCGGTTCTTTGGATATTGTTAGCGATTTGGTTTTCTTGACGGATATTTGCATATTGAATTCTTCAGCTGTTTTTTGGAACTTGTGTAAGAGTCTCTGTAGGTTGTCCTCGTCTTCCGATACGATTACAGCATCATCTGCGTAGCATATGATTTTTATTTCTTTATCTCCCAGTCGATATCCTCTCCCAGTTACTTTGACTTCATTTATAATTTCGTCCATGATGATATTAAATAGGATTGGGCTTAGGCTATCTCCTTGCCTGATTCCGGTTGTCATAGGTATTTTATTGCTTAGCTTATTTGCAGTTCTTACATATGTGTAGTTGTTCTTGTTCAATTCTTCGATGGTCTTTATTACATTCGGATGAATTCTTCTCTTTTGTAGTAGGGCCAAGACGTCTGTTAACCGTACCCTATCGAATGCCCGGGTTAGGTCAATGAAACACGTGAAGGCTACTTTATTGAACTCAATGGCTATAGAACTCAATGGATATAGAGTCATACTGTAATTGTTCTGTCATAAATCATATCCTTATTTATATTTATTCTTATACTGAAGCTTTTTGTTTGTACTTCTTATATTTGTTTATACTTACTGTGTGCTTCTCATACGAAATACCTAGTACAATCTAAATATGCTTCCCTGCAATATACTCGTACTCCCTTTCTGTCGACGCCGACTTTTGACTTTTGAATATTCATGTGGTACATTTCGACACAATCGCCAAGTACTCGGTTAACTAATGTAAGAAAGCACGAGAATGCTGAGAAAATGTGATTGAAATAGCGTACCGGTTGCCGCAATAATGTTGAGAAAATATTTTCGAAACTAGTAAATTAATATTCTCAAGGTTTGCATACTGTTATTTACTTTAGAAACGGTAGTTTTTACTTTTGCCGTACACGAGGTTGCTTTAATTTATACGAGGTGTGACTATAAAGTCAAAGATTAGTGGTTAGACAACAAGATGTTTCACTCCCTCTTTTTATGAATGAAATAGTTAAAATAGTTGAATAACCTTGAGAATGATGTGGAAGGAGCAGGCCCCCACGCATGAATGGCGTGGGGGCCTTTTTCTATTGGTTGATACGGTCATGTGATCGAGTTGAGATGGAGTAAATGACATGTGAAGTTCTGTTCACAATAGGGATTTTCGGCGTTCGACGCTTCGAATTTTGATTCGATGTCAATTGTTTTTCTGACAGATGAACGACTTTTCAACCAATAGCAAGCCAAGTCTCACCAAACCACAATAACTTATGAATTCAGGTTTATCAGTATTTTGATACAACAAAATATCAAAATAGTAAGGTTAGATATTTTAATATTTATAATTTCTTTTACAATTGGATAATTGGCATACTAATCAAAGTAAATTCAATTTATGCAAATAAAGTGAACAAGTAGACATTGTTCCAATGGTAAATAAACCTATAAATATCAACATCTGTTTTCTTTTAGAATAAATACAAGTCAAATTTAATAACTTTATTTCACTGAACAGGGGTCCCAACAGGTAGGTTTTATTATAAAAGTAGAATTCTTCAAAAATTTATTGATGCCTAATACAAAAGTGTAGTTGATGTTTCATAGTTTGAACCAGCTTCTTTACTAACAAATGAACTGGACACCCATGAGCTGAATAGCCCCACCAATGCTAAAACAAATATTTGAAAAAATACACCAATCAATATCAAAATGATGAAAGCATAGTTGAAAGGTGCTATGAACAAAATATTTCATCATGAGTACTTACAGAAAAAATACAGCTAGATTCTAGATTATCTACAAATTCTCTCAATCCATTTCATCTGATAAAAATGTATTTCCTCTTCTATGGAACCAATTCTTCATTAATTTATTGCAGACCAGTTAGCAGGAAAGTATATACATGAAAATTATGATGAAAGTGTAACATAAATAATGGTTAGAAATATATGATTATACTCACAAAAGGGTTCCAAACCCTTGAACTTTCATCCAGTCTCAATTATCCAAGTATTGCCCTATGAACATCTATGTATTAATCATTTTCTCTTGCGTTTTGAAAAATCTCCAGTGTATTCAATGGATGCGTGAAAAGTATAATGAAAAAAATTACAAAAATTGAATATAGTTGCTATATATTATACAATAATAATTGTATTCATCATTACCACAAGCTAACTTCCATTTCATCATCCTATCTGCATCTATTGGTTTTGGGAATCTGAAAAATCTCAAAGACCTACAGTTATCAGTATTCCTACGACTTGAGCAGATTTTAACTGCACAATTAGCTCCTCCAGACCTGCCCATTATAAAAAATATATAGGTGCTCAATATTATGATTCAAAGAAGCAAAAATAATGAAAATCAAATGAACAACTCTACTAACTAACAAGAGATATATAATATGTATTGAACAAAATATATTTATTTAGCAGAAATAAAACTATGTACTCCACTACAAATATGAAATGTAAAAAAGGGAAATCACTGGGACATGCAAAGAACCAAAATAACGTCAATACAAGCAAAAATCTACTAATATAACTTGAATCAACAATCTACTCAACTAATAGAAAATAAATCATGCAAAATAAGATTATGTAAAAATGGTAGTGTTAAATATCATGAATATCAATAACATTAACCATCGCCTACAACTCCTCTTCAGATGACGCTAATATGACTTCATCATCGACTTAAAAAAATAATTTGACCATCAAATCATTTATTTTTAATCCTTACGCACTCTCTTGCAAATCTTTTAAACAAATGTCCACGTATGAGTTAAACAGCCATGGCGAAGCCACTCTTACATAGGCCTTTTCCAAGTCTATAAAAACGCAGTAGACCTTCTGACTTCTGACCAAGAATTTTTCGACTATACCTCGTAATGAAAATACATTAACCATACATCTCCTTCCTCTTCTAAATCCTTCTTGCACATCCCATATCATCTTCTCAGTTTCATTCGTCACTCTTTTAATCAATATCTATGCATACAGTTTGCCGACTATGCTGAGTAAACTAATACACCGGTAGTTCTTACAGTCCTGCTGCGAACCTTATCCCTTTTAAATCGGCACGATAACGGCCTTGCACCAGTCGTCTGGTACGCTACCACTCCTCCAACAAAGGTTAAAAAGGCGGTACAGCAGACTAGCTACCACGTTTTGTCCAGCCTTCAGCATTTCAACCGTTTTCCTGTCGTACCTAGCAACTTTACCCAATTTTATACTGTTTAACGCTTGCACAATTTCTGTCGTACTAATTTTACTTTCATTGCAATTTTCACTCATGTCTCCGAATAAGGCCTGTGCTTTGTGTATCCTCTTTCCCAAATAACTTTCAAAGTATTCCTTCCATCTATTTAAAACGCATTTCTCTCCTTTCACCATAGTGTTTTTACCTCTAGTTGTTTTTATGGACTTCCAGAAGAGTTTAATATTGTTCTGGAAATCGTTAGATAACCTTCTATCAAATTCATATTTATCACTTTTCTTTCGTGCTACAACCACTTTTGCCACACCTTTTAACCTTTTATACTCATTCTTTGCCTTGTTTACATCCTCAATCGTTGCCTTTTGCGTTCTTTGATTGGCTTTTGTAGCCAGCCAATCCAACCAGGCTTTTTTCTTCTGTGACACTGCTTTTTTGAACCATTACGCACATTTTCTGTAACTTGCATCCTTTCCTTTTCCATTTTTATATTAAGCAGTTAAAAAAAACAGTAACTTTCCTAGTGAAAAGATTTAAAGGCTATACTAAAAATAATCTAAAATACAAAGAAAGCTTACAAAAAGCTTTAACAAAACTTACCAATTATATTTAAACCTTAACAACAAACAAACAGTATTAAACTAAAAATATAATTATTATCAACGATCGCCGTTTTGAACGAAACCAGGATTTTTATACTAATCGCATATCAGCATGTTCGTTTATCAACCTAGTAAAAACAAAACAAATAACGCAGTACCGGCTTTAACAATTAAATAATTCAATTACCAGAGCCGGCCTGATGGTTTTGCCAAGCGAAAAATTTCCTTTACACAAAGAGTCTTTAAAAGTGACCCATTTTCCATCTTTAGAAAAGTTGAGAAAACAACAATGCGATTACTAAACAGTCTTTTTCTAGTATTATAAACATTTGAAAAAAATGCATGCAACGATGTGTAGATGGACGTGAGAGTACATCGCAGGGGAGCCTGGTTAGATTGTTCTTTTTCGATTATTTTTTATTATAACTTCCCCTTATATTACAATTTATCTATGTAACCCAAACAATGTTAGTTAGATATTAAGTAATAGGTGTGACAGTTCAAACACATGAAATTTAGGGGAGAAATCCAGCGATGCACCCCTTTTAAAGTTAGTCCACAAGTCATGTAATTAATGGTGGGTTGTATGGTAAATAGTTAACCAATAGATCACAAGACTAGAGTTCAAAAGGTGATCTCTGGTCGACACATTTTCTGTTGTATCGTGGTGTATCAAACCTAGTTCAGCTGATTTGTGGTTCTGTCTGTCAGTACCATATTGGTAGCTCTGGAAGTAAAAATGCTTTGTGGCAAATTTGTTATTTATCCCCATTTTATTTCACTGTTTAGGCCTGCGAGAAAAGCGTCTGTTAGTTTTACCTTCATTATAATAGTATATTCTTCAACAAGCGGATAATGATGGCTATTATTCTCGAGGATGAAAATTTCGAAACGAGCCTCAATAGCCACTATACGACCATTGCAGACCATTACTATCACTCGTTAAATTCTCCATCTTATTGTCATAATCGAATAGTCGAGATGACAGTTCATCAGAATGAACATGACATTCGCGATATCGAGTTAGAAGAGCAGAGCCCTCTTATGAAAAAGCTGTTATCTTGCAGCTTCCTCATTGGTCTCAGCCTGTTGGATCCTGAATATTAAATTTAAAAAAAAGGCCAAATCGGGAATATAAACAACCGACGAGCATGTATGAAAGCGACGATGAAATTAGGAGATGTGTGTACGACCGTAGCTAGTGGAAATAAGTGGTCTCTGCCTACCTAACCCCTAAAGGAAAAAGGTGTGACTATATGTATGTATGTTATTTATGTAACCTCACTAGCGGCGTAAGGGGAGGGCGCGGTGGGGTGGTGATAAAGGGGCACCACAGGCACCACTTATATCCTTTTGCTCATTGTGCGAGGCCTACTTACTCGTAAATTCACAAAATTTCTTTTAATAAATGGGTATTTCGTAGCTTTATGAACAGCCAAAAAGTGTCAAAAAGGCACGTCTGGCGGTGCATAGAGAAGTGTTGGTTCCTACACTTATGTATGGTAGTTAATATTGGGTTTGGCAGAAGAAGCATGAAAATAGAATTAATGCTGCGGAGATGAGTAGTCTGAGAAGTATAGCCGGAGTGACCCGGTTGGATAAAGTAAAAAATAGTGAGATAAGAGAACGCTGTGGTTTAAAAGAAGATGTGGTTACAAAGATAGATAAATAAATGCTTGAATGGTATGAACACGTAGAAAGAATGGATGAAGATTGACGAAACAAATTTATAAGGCTAGTGTGAATGGACGGAAGTCGGTAGAGGTCGACCTCGGCGAACATATCTCGATCAGATCGACATTGTTTTGAATAAAGGCCAGGTCAAGAGTACCAACAACCGACGAGCATGTATGAGAGCACTGATGAAAGTAGAAGAAGCAAAAGATGTGTGTAAGAACCGTAGCAAGTGAAAAAAGCGTGACTATATGTATGTATATTATTTCATTTTATCCTTTGCCTTTTATCGTATAGTATAGGTTTGAATTGCAGTTAGAAGGAGCCGTAGAAACCTCGCCTATGGCGCTGGCAGTGCTAAAACCGGCACTTTGCAACCTAGTAATCACCGCAATAACTTCCGATATATATATATATATATGTGGTCTAGAAGTGGAAGATAATATGGATGTTGCAATTATTTATTTAATTGGTGCTCAAAATGTTAAATTATTATGAAACCAAAGATGATAATAAAATATTTTCTTTACTATTTGTATCCTTATTTAGAGTAATTTCCTTCATTTTAGTCCTTTTCCACCGTATAATATGTTTGTTAAATTTTTAATTTTCCATTTTGTTTTATTAATTAAACCGTGTAAGAAAATTTGGCAACTTAATGTCGACCTAGTTACATTTTTAAAGCTATTTCGAACTTAAAAACATCCCAAACTATCCGTACACTTTCTGTACCACATCCCCGCTATTAAAAAATGACAGGGTTTACAAGTAATAGATAAAATCACACAAATAATTCATCCTATATTTCGGTGGGATGATAATGCAAAGAGAACCCACGTCACAGTCAACCAAGTAAAATCAATCGGCCATGTCTTAAGTCGTAACACTTATCTGGTCTATACAGTCTTGTTGGTGCCTCGCGATGAAGTGGCCCCGTCAACTTTTTGTTATGCGTTCGACCAGCTCGAACATTCGATTTGTTCCTACAGAGAATCCTCAACAAGTTACTGATAGTTTCAGAATCAACTTAAATGCGCATGTCTGCATCCGACCGATTTCAAATTATGGATGGTAGAGATAAGCAGAACAATCTCCGTGTTTAAAAAATGTTCCTGAATTAAGATGGCGTTACTGCAGCAGAATACCGTTTTTAATAAAGGTTTTGAAAAATAGGACAAAGGATGTGAAATTTTTATTAACTTTTACGTTCACTCAAGCACTGCATAATTGTAAACTTCACAATGGGAAGTTATAGTAATGGGTCCGATTTTGCGAATCCCGAATTTTGACATATCTACACATTTTAAGGTCCCCAGAGTCGAATACGACACGCGCGCGCGCGCCTGTGTGTGTGTGTGTGTGTGTGTGTGTGTGTGTGTGTGTTTCTACGAGGATAACTATTTTCCATCAAATCCCTACACTTTTTAGTACCGAAAACAATGACCTTTTACATCCCGTAAACATTTCTCTTTTCTTTAAACGGTCATGTAATTTTGCAACTGCTACTTTTTGTTTTCTTTCATGCATACCATACATTATGTTTCGGATATAATAATGATTGACATTTTCAGTGACACGTTTGGGATGTGGTCGTCTTTTTGGGGGTGATCTTAACA